>MU134298.1:141921-537215 GCA_015039355.1 Ramaria rubella | reverse complement strand
TTGGTTGTTTTTGTCCCTAAAAATCACAACTTTCCTCCTCTTTTATCAAAAATATTTCTTTGGGAAAATGTATCTTTTTTCACACCTTTTTACCTGACAAAATTCAAATAAATTACCACTTTATAGGGCAGAAAAGGTCTTAAAAAGCTTGGTTTGCATCACTTTTTTAATAAGAGAAAGAGGGAAATGAAATGCAGACTTTTCGATCCATTTTTCCAGCAAGCCACGCAGCAAGTCGTGAAGCAAGCTGCACAGCAAGTAGCCAAGCAAACCACGTAGCAAGCAGCCAAGCAAGCAGCCAAGCAAGCTGCGCTGTATGCTGCAAAGCCTTATAGCACTACTTATGGTCTCAAGTTCATTTATTATGATTATGTGTGTTAGTATTATTTCGAATTTCGAGAGATGAATGTTGTGTCATGTGACTTCATAGATCATTCCTCAGCTACACCACAACTCAAGACGGACATGATCACTGCTCTTGTCCATGACACAGGCAGCCAGATGGATCTTACAAGACTATTCCAGAAAACTTAGGTATTTGTCGTTTTGTTTGGGAACATGCCATTGTTGTCAATCGGAGCCTACATCGAATTGCAGAATGTGGTGCTACTATCTCTCCAAAGAAGTCTCAAGTTGCTCAGCCTGATGTTTTACTTGTTGGTCAAAGAGTCACATATGAAGGATGACTTCCAGATCATTCTACTATCTCCAAAATTCTCAAGTGGCCTACTCCAAGGAATACAACCGAAGTTCGTGGATTTTTAGGACTTTGTGGTACATCACATATTTGGATCAAGAATTATTCGGCACTTGCAAGACCACTCACTGAACTCACTCACAAGATTGTTCCTTTTGAATGGAATGAATGTCGACAAGAAGCTATGGATGCTCTCAAGAAAGCTGTTGCACATTCTCCTGCCCTCATTCCCATCGACTATAAATCAGGACGACTTGTCATTCTTGCAGTTGACACTTCCATCATTGCTATTGGTTTCATCATCTTCCAGCTCAACAAAAACAATCAAAGAAGACCAGTATGAATGGCTCACTTCCTATCAATGAACGAGAATCAAGATACAGTCAGCCCAAGTTAGAACTCTATGGTCTCTATCACTCCCTTGGTCATTCCAGAATTCATCTCACTGGTATCAAGAATCTCCTCATCGAAAACTGATGCCAAGTATATTTGCCAAATGATCAATCATCCAGATCTTCAGCTAAATGCAAACTCTCAATCGCTGGATAGAGGGTATTCTTCTATTCGATTTTGATCTTAAACATGTTCCAGCTGCTCTACACAAAGGCCCAGATGGACTCTCTTGTTGAAGACCTGCAGAAGACAACTCGGATGTTAAAGATGAAGATGACAAAGAAGAAGAAGAAGAAGAAAACAACTATGACATAGGACAAAAAGAAGAAGAACAAGATTATGAATGGATTGCAGAAGCTAATTATTTATTGGAACATTCAGGAGACACTTATGCCATCCTTGACAGTATTGATCACAGAGATGGGTGGCGAGTTTTTCATCAAGTCAAAGATACTCGACCAGCAGAAGATCCCCCTCGACGTATCCAAGATTTCCTCACTACTCTCAAACTTCCTACATTTTCCTCCCCTTCACAACGACATCACTTCCTCCACCAAGCCAGAAGATACTTTGTCAGCAATAACAAGCTTTGGAGACGCTCAAAAGGACATCCACTACAAGTTATACTTGAACAACCTTGATGCAATCATATTCTAGAACTTGCTCATGACAAATTTGGTCATCGTGGAATCTACTCTACTGCTAAGACTATTTTTCTTCGCTTTTGGTGGCCTTCTTACTTCACTGATGTCAAACAATATGTTCATTCATGCCACCCTTGTCAAATTCGTTCAACATACAAAGTTCACATTCCTATCACCATTTCTACCCCTGCGACTCTATTCTCCAAGATTTATCTTGACATTATGCTTATGCCAAGAGCTCAAGGTTATCAGTATATTGTAGCAGCTTGTGACTATCTTTCAGGAGCTGCAGAAGGACAAAAACTCAAGAATGCTACAGCTCATGCAGTTTCTCAATTCATTTTTGAAGAACTCATCTGCCACTATGGAGCAATCAGAGAAATTGTTACTGACAATGGTCCAGAACTCAAAGGCGCTACTCATGAACTTATTCAACGATGTGGCATTCCTCAGATTCACATTTCACCTTATAATTCTCAAGCAAATGGAGTTGTAGAAAGAGGACACTTTATGATTCAAGAAGCACTCATCAAAGCTTGCGAAGGCAAACTATCAAAATGGCCAGATCATGTTCATCATGCATTCTTTGCTGGTCATGTCACAGTTAGAAGAGCCACAGGATTCTCTCCCTACTATCTTCTCTACGGTGTTGATCCCATCCTTCCCCTCGACCTCCTTGAAGCGACGTATCTTGTTTCCAGTTTCAAGCCTAATCTCACTACTGAAGAACTCCTTGCACTCCATATTCGATAACTCTCTAAACATTCAGACGACATTGACAAAGCAGCAGACACACTCTATCAATCTCGACTCAAAAACAAAGCCAAATTTGAAAAGAAGTATTGGTGACATCTATGGCGCAGTGAATACAAACCAGGAGATCTAGTTTTGGTTAGGAATTCAAGAGTCGAAAACGAACTAGACAGGAAGATGAAACCAAAATATCTAGGACCATTTGAAGTTGTTTGAAGAACTACCGATGGATCTTACATATTAAAGGAACTCAATGGAACTGTTTCAAAAAGAGGCATCGTGGCCTTTCATCTACTTCCCTACTTCTCAAGAGATGGCATCCCCCTTGCCCCTGATAAGCTTCCTTTGGATGATTTAGACGATTCTTCTTCTTCTGATAGTTGACTGAGGACAGTCAAATTTTCAGAGATGGGTGGATGACAAGCATAATACTTGACAGCGCCTACTACACTACAAAAGATGCTCATTGCACATGTGCCTATCTTCATCAGCTTTTGCCAGACCATCATCTGCTGTGCTGCCTCCAGCCTGCCAGATACATCATCTCCACACTCATTCCATCTTCATCAATTCTATTTTCAATATGCCATCCAGCATTGCCACCACCACATCCCATGATTCATTTCAGATGGCCGCCAAGCCAGACATACACATTGGACCACACATCGAACTTCCAAATTGACTCTCCCCCCTTGATGTTCATTTGTCCAGTCCTCCACAAGTTGCATATTGTCAGTACTATCATCTCTATATCGAATCTTCTGAAGGTCCATTCTGAGTATTCCCCTCATATCCTCCTTATTGTGTTTACGATTGCATATGAGTATTCGATCAAACCTTCCATGCTCCCTTCTACATCATTAGTTTTGACCCAAACTTCAAACCAGTGAATGGTTGGCATCATATCATCCTCAGGAATAACTGGCACATCAAAGAGCACAGACCAGGAACAGAGATTTGCTATGGTTATGGGCCTAAGGACTTCATCAAGCAAGACTCATCTTCGTTCTCTCTCTGGAGGAGATTTGTATCCAAGTGTCATGATTGGTTCTC
Source organism: Ramaria rubella (assembly GCA_015039355.1). NCBI lineage: Eukaryota > Fungi > Basidiomycota > Agaricomycetes > Gomphales > Gomphaceae > Ramaria > Ramaria rubella. The sequence continues at coordinate 533,675 of MU134298.1, read as the reverse complement.
ATGTTTCTGAATCGTCTTCAAGTCAAGTAACTCTCTTACTCATCCTTGGAGATATTTGACAATCAACTGGAATCCTATTGGACAGCTATGACTCATTTTCCCCACATGACTCACTCGCTTCTTGGCTGTACTTCCATTTCCAATTGTTCCACATGGTCTATTGTCTGTGACTCACTTCTATTCTATTTCTGGCTTCTATTTCCAATTTGCTGCCACATTTCTATTCATTTCTTCGACCACCTGACTCATTTTTCCATTTCATTACAAACCATCTTCTTATTTTGGTTTTCTGCCTCTCGCCGTTAGTCATTTATCCTGTCTGCTGTCGACGACATCGTTGTATGGCATACTTGCAATGTTTGTCCACTACTACATCTCCTACTTCTACGTCTACATCAAGGCCAGCTTTGTCAATCAAGTGACACTTGCTGTTGTATCTTGTCTTCGCTTACATCATTGTATTACGTCATCATCATCGTCATTGCCATGTCATTATCTTCGTCTTCATTCTACCTTTTTTGCTGCTGATAGCAAAGTGCGCTGAGCCGAACATCAGTGTAAGTAGCCGTGCAACGACGACACCGCTACCCACTGTCTTTTGGATCCATTTTTGAAAGTAAACCGACAGCGGGAGGAGGGCCAACTCGAGAAATTGTTGGTAAGCTTTTGTATGTGATTGATGGATTTTGACAGAAGAATCAGACTAGCCGGAGAAAGCCGATCACGAACATAGAGCTGACTGGATTCCAACAGATACATTGGAAAATGCAGCAGGCCAAAAATGTTGCCTCAAGGAGGTATGCTCAGAGGCTGACAAGTATGATGACTGGTCTGTTCTTTGTCAGACACGGGGTTTGGAATGCGTCGATGAGGAGCGGAATCATGGAAAATCGCAGAAATGGGCTTGCGTCCAGTGCCAGATTGACCAGAAAAAGTGCACCAAGCCAGGTGATGCAGATTTCGTGGCAGAGATGGCGGGCAAGCCATCATTGTCAGTGCAGGGGTGGGGTTGGGTGGAGAACATGGAAGCAGGGCCAGGACCGGCGACAAAAAGGCGTTGGGTGGAGGTGGTTGCAGATTGCAAAGTCAGGGTGGTCTCGGGGAAAGGCAAAGGCAAGGAGTGGGGAACAGAGGACGATGCAGATGATGCAGGGCTCATGGTGGAAATTGGCAGGTTCCACAAGACTATACACAGCCTCACAAAGTGGCCCCGCTACAATGTGGAGGGAATGGCAGCTTTCAACAACTCATTGAAGACATCACACAGGATCGCAGAGATCAAGTACAAGTTCTGGAAAAAGCAGTGGGAGGTGTACCATGGAGCGTCGGTGTCACGATGGGACTTGGGATCAGAAGCCAGGTTGGAAAATGAGGTGGAAAATGTCAGGCCGCAACCTGAACTGGAGGAGGAGTCGGCAAAGGGGAAGGGCAAAGCAAAGGAGGTGGATGGCGACAGAGTGGACGTCGATGTCATTCTGGAGGTACCGGAGAAGAAGATTCCAGTAGAGGAGGAATTTGCCCAGGAGCCAGAGGTGGGCGTTGGCGAGAAAACAGCAGATTCAGAAAATGTGGCTTCGGACAAGCCAGCTGAGGAGGAGGCAGGAAAGACGGCAGGGGCTGAGGCAGAGGCCAATAGGCTGGAAGATGAAACTATGCAGTAGATAGTGGTTGACAAAATGAATTGGAAAGCAAAAAGTATCATAGAGTAATTCAGAAAAGTTTTGGCAAAGTAATATAGTGAGTTAAGCAATGAAGTCATTTTACAATCGGAAGGGATGAAGTGATTGGAAAAGCAAAAAGATCAGAAAAAATATAAAATGGTGAGTCAAAGATCTTTCAGTTAAGTTAAAGAATATCAGAGGTCGGAGTAATGTGGAATTGGAGGAAATTGGGGATCTGACTTGGGATTGGGATTGAACTTGTAAGAAATTGTGAAGATGTTTGGAGGAACCGGAAATATCAGAATGTGAAAAGGCATAGATGTCAAAGGGTTTGTGAAATGTAAAACATTGTAAGGATGAGACGTGGGTGGAAGTTTTGTTTTTGGAAGTTGTCAGAGGAAGTTGGAATAGGGGAAGGATGATTGGGAAGATTGTTATCAATATGGTGGCTACTCCCCTTTCAAGGTAGATGTCCCATTGTCTACATCGAACATCAGGAAGGAGTAGACAAGGTGTCGAAGTATTGGAGGTCCACAGGATTTTTGGGGTTTCCAGGAAGTAAGGGTGTTTCTTGTAAATTCCTAGATAAGTGGTCTTGTTGTTGTCCCATTGAAATTGTCATAATCACAGATTACCGAGAAGTTTGGAGAATGTTGGAAGGTTTGAAACTTGAAAAGGAAATGTATCAGGATTTATCGGGATTCTTTGGAAAAGGGGTTAAAGGAGGAAGAGAGTTGAAGTTTGGAAATAATAAGGTTTTGGGAACGAAAAATGTTGTTTGGGGTGAAAGGAAGAAGCATATGGAAGAGGAAAAGGTGTTGGAAGAGCTGGTGAAGGTACTTGATATTTGGTCTAGAACATTGTTGAAGAAGGGATGGGTATTGTCCTAATGGTTTGAAGAGGTCCGAATCAATCGGAAAACGTAGGTCGGAAAATGTATGGATGCTGCATTCATGCAAGGAAGGGGTTTAACAACAGCATTTGAGGAAGTTCGCTATGAGTTCTGAAGGTGGTTTGCCGGTTATTGTCCCATGATGCGGAATTTGATATTGGTGACTAGACTTTGGATCAGAGTACTGTGTTGCATCTTGAATAGTTGGAATCGGAAAATCTGGAAGTTGGAGGTCAGAGAACTAAATCTTGGAAATGGAAGGATGTCTTGAAGCGGATTTGGTGTTTAGAGTTTGGAAATCATCCTGGGGTGTTCTTGAGGAAGTGCAGATGTACTGTGTGGAATGTGTCAGATGAAATCCTATGGCTAGAGCCTCGTTAACATGTTCTCAAGGTGGTTCTGGCTTAACTAAATGTAAGGAAAAAATGAATTTTTTCCATAGTGAGATTCTCTCCCTCTGGTAAGACGTAATCTTGTTGGAGTACGAAGTGGAATTGATGATCGCTTTGCCAGAAAATTGGAAGAATTGAAGTAAGGGATTTTCCTACTGGAAGGCACCAAGGTTTCCATATTGTCGTATTGCATACTGAGGGTTCAGGCATTGATGTTGGATATTATGGCGAGTTGGAGGATGTCACAGCAAAGCAGGATTTTTGGAGATTTGGAAAAACACAATATTTGCAGGTTTCCAGGGGACATGTCATAGAATTGAATCTTCTTGTTGAGGAGTGCAGAGCTAGGTACTACCCAATACCCTGTCAATCAACAGATTGTAGTGGGTGGGTTAGTGGTGTTCCAGCACATTGAAACAATTAGAAACAAGTGGCATTATATGTGATGTAATAACGACTGGATTTTCGCTCGACAGGGGGACGTGATTGGCGTGAATAGCCTACTGGATGTTGTGACATAATATGTTGTTGGTGACAGAAAATGGAGACCAGCAGAAAGCAGGACTCCGAAGGATGATGTTTAAACATAATGATCAGTTGAAAATGTTTGGGAGAATGATATTCAGGGTTTTTGGGATTAGAGGTAAGATCAGAGAATTTGTAAGGGATTTTGGCAGTATTGTTGGAAAGTGGAAAGGATGTTTTCGGAAAGTGTTTTGTGGCAGTCTTGATAAGGCACAAGGAAGATATGAAGCGTGTGATTGTGCTTGAGCGTCCTTCAGCTGTCAGTTTTGGGGATTTGGAAGGTCCTCTAAGGGGACCTTGGTGTTGGAATCACTTAGCGTGACAGTTGTGGTTCGATATTTTGCTTTCCTGGAAAAGGATGATGACCTCGGGCATTCTTTCACCTTATGACCAGGTCTTCCACAGTAGAGGCATAACTTTTGATTGATACGTTGTTGTCTCTCTTGTGGTTTTAACTTGCCGTCTCGTCCAAGGATGTCAGAAAGTTTCAGTGTTGGCAAAATCGGGGTTTGGTTGGAGGTTGTTGCCATTTGTTGAGAGTCATCACAAGGATGGTTGGAGGTCGCATTCTTGATGTCGCTCAGGGTTTGCTCAGGTTTGAAGGCTTTGTCTATGAGGCACTTGTTGAAGAAACTGTTGGTGTTGTCAAGATTGGGTGTTCGGATTTGGGTGTCGGAAAACATTTGTAGAAATCAAGAATTTCAGCGTATGTATACTGTTATGGTGCTGGATCAGATGCGAGGTCAGATTGGGTCAGAACTCTCCTTGACCGAAATTGGGGTTGCGATATTTGGAAATGCACAGAATATCAGATGAGTCAGAAATCGGAGATCTGAAGACTGATCTATATGGGCATTGGCTTCAACTTATGGGTTGCCCCCTCTTGGATTTCTAGTGCCCTGGTATTTTGGATTGAGACCAGACGGATGTATCGGGGTTCCAATGATTGGGTCTATTCGGAAAGGGTCAGTGACAAATAGTATGTTAAGACTTATTGGAGATGAGCAAGGGATTTCGGATATTTGGGATCAGAATAACCAAATACGAGAGGGGGTAGGGTTAATGATAAATGAATATCAAGCAAGGGTTTTGGCTTTACGGGAAAGCGAGTGTGATCAAAGAATGGGGTTTGAAATACCGACAATGTCGGAATTGGAGTAATCAGAATAATCAGGATAAGGATTGAAGGATTTTAAGGCGTGTTACGGATGAGAAGGATATCATGGGTTGTAGCGAGATAACGAGTTTTAATGAGATATAATGAAGTGCAATGAAGATGTAATAGGAATGTAATGAGGATGTAACAAGATATAATGAAATACATATGCTAAGGAAGGCTTGAACAAAGAAAGCATATTTAAAGGAACATGCAGAATTCCGAAATCAGAAACAGAAAGATAAGGGTGCGATACGGAGTTTCGAAATCAGGGCAAATACGGAGATCGAGATAAGATGTACAGGGAGAAGTAAAAATAGGCTCATGACTGAGAATGATAAATGGGTCATATCGGAAGTAGGCGGAAAGGGCTTATCGGGATGCAGAAAATGTTGGAACGACAGAAGTCAGATCTGGGATCTAACAAAGAATGATAAAATGGGGTATATCGGAATAAGTGGAAAAGGGCTTGTCGGGATGTGGAAAATGTCAGAATAACGGAAGCTGGATCTGGGATCTAACAAGCTTGTCAAACAAGTCCTTTGCAAACCCATCTTCGTAGTCAGACAGGTAGTCTGGAAGAGTGTCTGAAGGTTGGGAGTTGCGCCAGGCAGCTTCTGCAAGGCATTGAAATGTTGTTGAAGAAGCACGAATGAACTCAGCTTGGGGAGGGAGTATAGCAACTAGAATGTGGTCACCCTCTTCTATAGCTTCATCAGATGTGCCTTCAGCTGTTTCAGAATCACCCTCATACTGTTGACTCAGGAGGAGTTCTTCTTTGGCTGTTGATCCATCTGAATCATGCATGAGAATAGGGCAAGGACCAATACAGCAGGTGCAGTCATAGGGCCTTCTGATGTTCTTCCTTGGTGATGTTGTGACATGTATGGCACTGGGGAGGACACCAGGGAATGAAGTCAGGAGGAGTTGGTGATAGTACAGGAAGGTTGAGAAGGGGATTATTGAGAAATCTTCGAGTTACATGAGCATCTTCAGGGAAAACAGCTGGAACCAGGCAAATTCTTCGATGTACAGGCTTGTATTTTCTGGTGGCGAAAGTAGAACTTGTTTTTGGATTTTCTTGATTTTCTTGAGGAGAGGAGATATTCTGAATCATGAGACTTGAACCAGCATATATAGGACTTGAAGAGAGAGATGAGGAGGGAGAATTTGAGACTGGAGAATGGGTATATAGTAGTTTAAAGTCATCTTGGACTGAAGGAGGTATTATTCTTGATCCAAATGTAGATGTGGATGATGATTGTGAGGATTTCCAAAAAAAGACCTGTTGTCATGATTGTGTTCATCTGAATTGGTTTTAGCAGGAATAGCACAGAGTTCCCAAATCTTTCTGTCAGTATTGTCTCGATGACAGATATAAGTTCCTTCTTTTCTTTCTTGGATGCTAATACGATTTTGATGTTGCCAAGGTTGTCCTAGAAGAAGAGAGAATTCGACTCTGCCACTGACCCAAAGATCTGTTGTAGTGACAAGATTTCCTGTGCTGAGATTGACATTGTGAATACGTCCTTCAAGGGGAGTAGTGTGCTGTCCAGCATCATGCATAAATGAAGTGGCTGAAAGATCCATAGGTATTTGAGTCTGATTGGCAACTTCATGTGATATGATGTTGAGTTCTGAGACAGAATCAATGAGAGTATTGACCGAGTGTCCTGTATCAAAGCTCATGTGAATGGAGATGAGTCTAGCTTCACGACGACAATAGCGCATTGGAGGATTCATGCTCATATTGTTAACCATAGCAGTGTCGATGTCGATATTGCTGTTGAGTGTAGAGCATAGGACGAGTGAGCTGCAGATAATCCAAAATCTTTCTTGACATAAAAGGTGATGAACCAAGTACTTCTCTGAGTTTGACAGTGATAGGTGAGTCCAGAATTTTGTCAATGAAGGTGTCAACATTGAGATTGTGCTGGAGTTGTGACTGAAGTTTCGTCGAAGGAGATGAAGGAATAGTGACTGGAGCAGGTGTCTTGGAGGTCTTGGGAGCTGTCGAAGGTTTCATTGATGATTTTTATGGCTTAGCATCCCTGGGAGGTCCAAAACGAGGAGGAGTTGCAGGAGGTGTAGGCTGGGAGACATCTTCCATGATTTGATCAACATCATCTGGATCAAAAGGGAGAGGAGAAATGTCATAAGGAGTAACCTCAGGAATAATGTTCTCTTTGTCTGCCGATGCTGATGGAGTAGGAGACTGGGAGGCATCAGGAAGAGGGGATATAGTTGCCTGAGAGGGGACTGCCAGAGTAGATGACATGTCTTGAGCATTGGGAGCAAGCTTAGGGTGAGGAGGAGGATAAACTCCATCGAATTTTGTCTTCTTCCTATCGCTTTTTCTCTCGTCACGTGGTCGTGAGACAGGATTGGTATACTGTGCATAGACCTTGCCACTGTCACTCTCTGAATAGTCTGAGTCAGCTGCATATATTTCTGGAGGTGCCATGATTAAATTGGTGGTCACAGGACGATCTGAATTTTTCCTGAGTTGGAGAGCTAATTCTCGATTGATGGCAGATAAAATGGTTTCTGAGCCATTACAAAGGATGTCTGAACCATCTCGCCATGTGATGCGACCTGAATCATTTCGAGCAATGGTGTTAGCAGCAATCATTGTGTCAGCTTGATGGCATCGTCAAGTTCCATGTCCTTTTTCTCCACAGAAATAGCATTCAAACGAGCTAGAATTAGCCTGTTGGGATTGACTCGAGGAGGATGTATTGGTGTGAGGGCGAGATTCACTTGAGTGTTGGGAGGGTTTTGGAAGAATATTGACCATAATGGGCGCCTTTGTGACAATTCGAAAATAGAGAGAGTAGTAGTTGGGGTTGCTGATGTTCATGCGAGCAAGCTTGTCAATGAGATCTGCAACTTCATCAGTTTCATTCTGGGATGAGCCATTGGGTTTAGAAGTCAAAGATGATGGAGTAGAAGTCGAAGTAAGAGGGGAAGGAGCTTGGGAAGCTTTCTTGGACTTGGAGGTCATCTTCTTCTTCTTTTTCTTCTTGTCGTCATCAGAATCACTGTCGTCATTGTCTGATGAACCACTTTCTTCTTCATCTGAGTCATCTGCTTCTGAAAAAAAGACCATCTGAGTCAGATTCATCATCATAGAATTTACCAAGGGCGAAGACGTGTTCTGCAGCTTTGACTACAATGTCGATTTTGAAGGGAACAGATCTGTCGAGTGCAGCATTTTCCTGGAGCATTCTGTCTTCAAGTTTCTCCCGAATCAACTTTGGAATACCACACCAGAAGTATCTTTCATAGGCACTGTCACTGATCTTGGAGCAATTGAGTAGCCAGCCTGCAATGCAAGTGAACTTCCTTTGATAGCAATGGAAGTCATAGAGATTCTGAAGGACCCTGTGACAATACTTGGTAGTAAAGTTCTCTAGATCTTTCTCTCTGAAGTGTTTTGATGTCCAGTCATGATCATATAGAACTCTGAGCTTGGCATCAAATGCGGTCCAGTTCTTCTGATGGAATTTGGTTAAGCCTTCGATGACTTGCCAAACCAATCGTTTGACATAGAGGGGAAGTCGTTCAAAGAAGTCTTCATTTGTTAATCCATATGCATCAGAAAGTTCTGCAAAAGTTTTGAGGAAGGTGGCAACTTCATCGTATTGACCTGAAAATCTCTTGGGTGCATTCCAAGAGCAAGGGGGAGGGAAGTCAAATTTGGAGCAAATTGGTTGAGACATGACGATAGATGAGCTTGGTGAATGGGAGCTGACAGGTGTATTGAGCTCTGTTGGAGTCAAGAAGTCGTATTCAAGGGGATATAGGATGGGATGGTCAATAAGGGAGTCAATTAGCAGCGGATTGTTGACAGGAATTGAAGTCCAGAGACATGCTTGATTGGGATACCAGCTAGGATTGTCAATATGAAGTTTAGATGAGGATAACAGCCAAATGTGACCTGGTGGAGGTGTATTGACTAGCCGACTGGGATGAGTGAAACAAGTCTTTGGACCAAAGAGAGAGTCAAGGATCAGGCTGAAGAAGGAAGGAGCTGGATCTGATGGAGGTGAGTGCTGAATGCCGGCGGATTGTACTTTGATTAGAGTACTGGACAGACAGTGACAAATGAAGATTGATTGACAGGCACTAGGAATGATCGCCAATGGATGACGTCAAAAGGATCTGGTACAAATCGGGCTAATGAGATCCTGGTAATTGGCACTTGATGAAGGGCGCTGTCAGATGTTGGCAGAGACCGGATGTGGTCAGAAGTAGTCGGAGGTGGTAGGAGTCGGATTGGGAATGAATGGGAATAGAAATGGAGGCTGGATGAGCATCAAAAAATAAGCAAGCACTTAATGAAGCCCAATATAGAAGGTATGAGTGCCAAGCGCCTTGGAGGTATGAATGAGGTGAGGCAAAGAGGTCCTAAGATGGCAATGGTAAGTCCAGATGTGGAATAGGATCTGCAGGAAAAGCTTTGATCCGGTGTGGGGTACCAATTGAGATGGCTGTCGACTGTATTGGCTGTCGCAAAGTGTAGTTAACTTGCAATTCAACTTCCTGTTATGTATGAAATAGACAGGTGTTGTTGGAATAGCTAGGTATGACAGATATAAATGGCAATAACTATTGGAGAGAGTGCCAGATAGATGAAAACAGGAAGGGATAAGGCCTTATTGAGAAGATGATGGATGAGGAATGTGTGATGAACAATCAATGGCCTAGACCGAACTGAGTTCTGGAAGGACTTGATGGAAGGATGTGTGTCGAAATGGGAATAGGGATTGCTGAGATGATAGACAATGGACTGGGCCTCTCTGGGGCAGCCACAAATATCAGTTTACTTTCTGAAATGGATCCAAAAGACAGTGGGTAGCGGTGTCGTCGTTGCACGGCTAACTAACACTGGTGTTCGGCTCAGTGCGCTTTGCTATCAGCAGCAACAAAGGTAGAACTAAGACAAAGATAACAATGTAGCAGTGACGATGATGATGACGTAATCCGATGATGTAAGCGTAGACGAGATACAACAGCAAATGTCACGTGATTGACAAAGCTGGCCTTGATGTAGACGTAGTAGTAGTAGACTTAGAAGACTTAGACTTGAGACTTAGATGAGTGAATCCAACTGATAGAGGTGAATTGGGGTACACTAAGGCAAAACAGGCCTTATATACATGAGCAGAACAACAAACGATGTGAGTATGTCAACAGCAGACAGGATAAATGACTAACGGCGAGAGGCAGAAAACCAAAATAGGAAGGTGGTTTGTAATGGAATGGAGAAATGAGTCAGGTGGTCAAAGAAATGAAATGTGGCAGTGAATTTGAAATAGAAGCCAGAAATAGAATAGAAGTGAGTCACAGACAATAGACCATGTGGAACAATTGGAAATAGAAGTACAAGAAAGAAGCGAGTGAGTCAGGTGATGAAAATGAGTCATGGCCGTCCAATAGGATTCCAGTTGCTTGTCAAATATCTCCGAAGATGAGTAAGTGAGTCATGTGACTTGATGATGACTCAGAAACATTTGAACCAATCACAACACTTGGATACAAATTTCTTCCAGAGAGGGAACGAAGATGAGTCCTGCTTGATGAGGTCCTTAGGCACATAACCATAGCAAATCTCTGTTCCTGGTCTGTGCTCTTTGATGTACCAGTTATTCCTGAGGACAATACGATGCCAACCATTCACTGGTTCGAAGTTTGGGTCAAAACCGATGACGTAGAAGGGAGCATGGAAGGTTTGATCGAATACCCATATGCAATCGTGAATGCAATAAGGAGGATATGAGGGGAATATTTGGTATGGGCCTTCAGGAGATTCGACGTATAGAGGATAGTACCGACGATGTGCGACTTGTGGAGGAGGACTGGACAAATGAACATCAAGGGGAGAACGTCAACTAGGAAGTTCAATGTGTGGCCCAACCTGTATGTCTGGCTTGGCAGTCATCCGAAACGAATCATGGGACGTGGTGGTGGCAATGCTGGATGGCATATTGAAAATAGAATCGATGAAAAATAGAATGAGTGTGGAGATGATGTGTCTGGTGGACTGGAGGTAGCACAGCAGATGATGGTCTGGTGAAAGCTGATGATGATAGGCGCGTGTGCAGTGAGCGTCTTTTGTAGTGTAGTAGGTGCTGTCGAGTATCATACTTGTCAGCACTTATTAAGCGCCCTAAAGCGTAGGGGAACTGTGTGGGTGACTCTCTAACTGAGTACCCATCCACTGTTCCCAGTGCTGTGCTAGTGTCCTGTGGTCTAAATAAGTGCTGAATTGTTCACTTCCAACAGGTTATGGGCCCCAGGCTTTGAGCTGCCTTAACCATCCTTGCCTGTCTCTCTGTAATGTCAATTTTCGCTTTTTGAACTCAAAATCACTTTTGTCTCAGGGCTTTTAGACATCTTGGTACAACTGAGACATCTCATCCACCCCCCTCAGCATGCCTCAGACCCTCCTCAGTTCACTGTAGTTCTCTGTGACTACTTTTATCCATTCATCCAATCTCCATCCACCTTTCCCTGCCTTGTATTTCGACTATTGCACTTGCTGTGGGCCAGCTATCGTCTAAATTCTTTTAGATGCCTATTCAGGATTGTGTTGTGAGCTTGGAGCCTCAAATTTGAAGGAATTAGTCCAGTGGTTGGTCTGCTAGAGCTCATTCTTTAATCCCTCCTCCATTCCTCCATACTTGCACAAATCTCGCCTCCTGTGTGTTATACACCAGGACTATCGTCAAGCAGATTTTTGCCAGGTATTCAGCTCATTCCCTTCTTTCAGGTGCTTATATTTTTGGAGCAATAGAATTAGCCATTCCTTTTCAGTGACCAGCCTTCAGAGACTGAAGAATTGAAGGATTGGCGCAAGCGTAAAGATGCAGCAAGGGGAGACATTTGGCTCTGCTTGGAACCATCCCAGCAGGTTCATGTCAGTTCTTTGCCAGAGGATCCAGTGCAGATGTGGAACAAACTCAAATCAGTTCATCTCCAAAAACATCCTGCTACTCGTTTCAATGCCTATGATGCTTTGCTTAACATCAGGAAGAAGGATGATGAATCACTTGGTGCTCTTATGACTCATGTTGATGAGGGTGTTCAACAAGTGAAAGAACTGCATCCACCTGTATTTACCATGGAGGATCTTGATGGAGAATTGACATCAATGGCCTTGATTAGAGCCCTTCCAGAACAGTATGGGGCTTTTGTCTCCTCACTCATGCTGTTGTCTCAGTTTGACTATGTCACTGTCGAAGAGGCATTTTTCAATGAAGAGCAGACTCGTACTCATCATTCTGCAGATGGCTCGATGGCTATGGTCTCTGCTAATGCTGCACAGGCCTCCAAGTCATCTGCCTCTGGTTCTTGCACATTCTGTGATTGTCCTGGTCATTCCCTTGAAACTTGTTTTAAGTTTAGGGATGCCAAGAGGACTGCTAGAGAAGAAGTGCAGGTAGATCAAAAGCGTAAGAAGGAGAAGAAGAAGAAGAAGCCTGCCCAGGCTAATCAAACAGAGGAGATAGCAGATAGTGTAGAGTTTGCTGGAACTGCAAGTGATATGAACAGTCTTACCTCTATGTCAAATGAGGCTAGAACTGATTGGACTGCTGATACAGGTGCCTCTTCACACATGACTTCTCATCGTCACTGGTTTGTCACCTACACAGCTCGCAAAGTCCCCATCAGGTTAACCAATACCAAGTTATATATTCTGATGGGATTGGGTCTGTGAGATTCAGATCAAAAGCTAAAGAGATACCCAATCATCTTCTTGAATTTCATAATGTCTTGCATGTTCCTAGTCTGAAAAATAACCTCCTCTCAGTACTGTACCTTACCAAAAACAAAGGCTATCATGGTTAGAGACAAGATGCATTTTCATTGTAAGGACAGCCTTCTCTTCACTGCTCCATTGAACCAGCACAATATTGCATCACTTGATGGTGTGACAGAGCCCACAGCAGATGAGTTTGCTGGTCTCATTAGCACTCGTCCTTTGGACATCAACCTTTGGCATTGTCAGTTTGCTCATCTGAATCTTGGAGATGTGAAGCATCTCATCTCTGGTAATCTGACTTCTGGCTTAACTGTCAAGTCTCATGCATCACCTGACCCCATCTGTGAGCTATGTCTTGCAGGTAAGCAGCACAGGTTGGTGAATAAAGTGGCTACATCACGCTCCAAAGTTCCCTTGGAACTTATCCACACTAACCTGCATGGACCAATGCAGTGGTCACCAGAGAGGGCTACAGATACTGGCCAACATTTATTGATGATGCCACTAGGTTCAGAGTTGTCTGCCTGATTAGAAATAAGTCTGACACCTTTGAGTCATTCAATACTTTCAAAGCAGTACTTGAGAACTTGACAGGCCATAAAATAAAAATTATGCAGGATGACAAGGGTGGGGAATATGTCACAAAAATTGAAATTGTATTCTTAGGCCTCGTCAGGCCTAAGAATGTTGCCAGGAGGGAAGGGGGGTTGCTAGGCCAGGTTGATGGGGAAAGCTAGGCCTGGCCAGGTGCTAGCAACCTGGCTAGGGCCTGACCAAGCCGCCAGGTCACTGGCACCTAGCGGCCTGACCACCAGATCTCCAGCACCTGGCCAGGCCATACCAGACTTTGGTGATCTAATATACCAGAGTAAACAAGTGATGGCGAGTAGGGTTCTGTAAAGAATGCTCGTGTTAATAACACTGGTTAATTAACACGGTTAATAACAGGTTAATAACATGTTAATAGCTTGAGGAGGATTTTAGTGTGTAAAAAAATGTTGAATATCTTCTAAACTCTGCACAGACTGTAGCAGACCAGATGGCCACCATCTGCTGTGTCAACAATGGCTTTTCTGCAGTCTGGGACTTGGACTGTAATTCCAACCCATGGTGGCCAGGCCTGCTGGCCACTGGTATCCCATGGCTGCTCAGATGGCAGACACAGAGATTATGCCCACTCGGTTTCTGTTCCATTAGGTATAGCAAATGTCATGCAGCTGTACTTTATTTCCTTAATCTACCTCACCTCGAAACTTACATCTGATGCTGTGTGACCCATGTCTGCCATAGTTTGCATCTGCCTCTGCTGTTTCAACACAGGTACCCTGGGGATGGTTATGATTAATATTAACACTAATAACAGTTAATAACACCCAAACTACTAGTTTTTAACAGTTAAAAACTCCTGGAGCTCCTGGGGGCAGGAGCCCCCAGACCCCCAGTTAATAACTGTAAATAACACCCCATTAATAAGGGGTCTGGAAGCCACAGTGTTATTAACCTGTTAGTTAATAAGTTTTTACTTATTAACGGAACCCTAATGGCGAGCCTGCGAGTCTTGAACGGCACACACGGGCTGGCCATCCGGATCACAGCTTATGTAATCTGTGTCCGTAAATATACCTTTCGTTCTCCTTCGTCCTGACCGTCACCATCCAAGAGTCACCCAAAGTCTTTCTGGCCCACCCACCCTCTCCTTCAGTGTCTTTGGGTGGTGGAGTTCCTCCTCCGCACTCACGCTCCGAGGCCCTGGTCTCGACACGCACGCGCTGGGTCACGTGACCTACGTCACGAACTACCGGAACCACATGCGAATCCGGGCTCCTCTCCCCTAACCCACGGAAACCTGAATATCCACATCTTCAGGTTTCCACATTATATCATCATCTCTAGCGTACATACACGGATAGCCAGCGTACCTGCTGAGCGGAGCTGCGGCCTGCTTCCTGCTAGTTCCAGAATTGAGGATTATTAACCATAATAATCTCGTTCGTTCGCCTTTCGTTTAGCATCAGCTGTTGGACCCGCACAGTTCCCTTGATGACACACCCTCGCATTGATTTGCTTACTTCGAGGAGCCGGCGCAGCGATAGATAATGTGAATATCGCCAGGACCAGGGCTACGCCATAGCGTTGCAGGCTGAGGCAATTAGATTACATAAGCGTCACAAATTTTCGCTGCGAGTCCCCAATTTTCACTGGGCTGCATGGAATACCATCCTGTGGTCCTAAAGCAACATGCGCGACCTTCTACGAAGCACAATCCTGAGTCTCGATACTGGCGTAGATTCAAGCACCCTGTTTTTGTCAAAGAATACGCGCCTGTAACCTCTATACACTTCTCTCCGTCCAAGCCTCATCGTTATGCGGTCACAGCTGCAACAAGGGTGCAGATATATGCACCCCGAACGCAAAGGATCATTAAGACAATATCTCGCTTTAAAGACATCGCCAGAAGTGGTTCAATTCGTGACGACGGCAAACTCGTGGTTGCAGGAGACGATACAGGGCTAATTCAAGTTCGTCCTCAAGGCGTGTATGCACTTAGGTCTATAACAAACCCCACGACATATAGATATTTGATATCAACAGTAGAGCCATCCTTCGCACACTCGACTCGCACAAACAACCTGTTCATGTTACCCGCTTTTCCCCATCTGACCAGACCCACATCCTTTCCTGTTCTGACGATACTACCGTCAAACTCTGGGATGTTCCTTCAGAGTCCGCCATTCATACATTCACCTCACATACCGACTATGTTCGATCTGGTCTTGTTGCACAATCCAACCCAAATCTAATTTTAACGGGTTCCTATGATTCGACTGTACGGTTATTCGACACTCGTTCGGGAGAATGCGAGATGCTTATGGTAGGAGGCGGCCGTACAGACACTAGGAGCGCTGTCCCCGTGGAACAAGTTCTTATGTTTCCTTCTGGTTCGATTGCGTTGTCTTCTGCAGGCCCAATTCTCCGCGTTTGGGATCTTGTTGCCGGTGGTCGATGCCTCCGTGCTCTTTCGAACCACCAAAAAACTGTCACAGCATTGGCTTTTGACAGTAGTGCAAGCAGGCTCCTGACGGGAGGGCTTGATCAGATGGTTAAAGTGTACGATGTCAGTTCTTACAAGGTCGTGCATACAATGCGCTACCCCGCCAGTGTCCTCTGCTTAGCTGTATCAGTGAGACTGCCTTTATTTAGTATGTGTCGATCTGACTGCTATTCTAGCCCGATGATACCCACATCGCTGCAGGAATGTCGGACGGGACTTTGTCCATCCGACGGCGAGATCCCAAGCCATCTCAGGTCACCGCCACTGACCCCCTTATTTCATCTGAGGCACTGCGTTCGGGGAGCTATGAGCTCTTTGGTGGGGCACTTCCGGCTGTTGGTGAAGGGCACACTCGCCGTGATACAAAAGGCAAGTCAAAGGCGATATCAAACATTGACGAGTTTCGTGTGGAAAGTAGGCGAAAAAAGCGACTAAGGGAATACGATCGACTGTTAAAATCGTTTAAATATGGCGCTGCCTTGGATTCGGTATTGCGCAAGGTATGGGATCTCTATTTATTGCTTATCCATTACTGAAACTGGTCTCCGCATAGCAAGTTCCCCCGACGACCACGTTTTCATTGATACAAGAGCTGATTCATCGAGATGGGCTAAGGCCTGCTCTAGCGGGAAGGGACGATGTTCTGCTTGAACCGGTCCTGCGACTGCTTGTAAAGCACGTCACAGATCCACGATTCGGTGTGATGACGTGCGATGTTGGCAAAGTTCTAATCGGTACGGCTACTCCAGTTTGATATATATATATATTTCGCCGCTCATTTTCAATACGACAGATATGTATACTCCGGTGTTGGGTCAGTCACCCCTGATAGACACGCTTTTTCTGCAATTGCGCAAGAAAGTTGCGGCCGAACTTCGTTTCCAAAAAGAACTTGCTCGCATACGAGGTGCATTGGATATGGTATTCTCATCAGCAGTGCTGGGAGCTGCACCACTGCCCACACCAGCAGTGTGAATCTTAACAATTAATGAGTCCGCTGAGGCCACATAGACATCCATGTACTGCCTAAACATCATCGTGCCTTAGCAACCCTCCAAAAAAGTGATCAGGCCATGCAAAATCTCCTGTTGCGACGGTGCTGCGTCCTCTGCTATCCGCCTTTCCTCTCCATCTACGTTGTCACGATACGTTTTTAATACGCTCACTATATCCTTCAACGTCTTGTTTTTTCGGCCCAATATCATGGTAACATGTTCGCGAATCTAGACACGGTTTGTGAGCGACCTACTGTTACTAGTGGGACGTACATACTCCATCGTCTTCCATGCATATCCACCCTAGAATATAGTCCACTGTTTGTAGAATAAACAATCCACCGTCCAGTTTGCGTAGGTACCAAGTGTCTTCTTCGTCCGTCTCCACAACGACACCGTTCGCAACCAAATCCTAGAATTTCTCCGTCAGGTTTGAGCAGATACTCCGCATTATCGCTTACGTTACGTTCCTCCTCTATCTCTTGCTCGACCGTCCGTAATCTGGCCTCAGAGTTCTCTCTGATTTCTAGAAGGCGATCGACTTTCTCGTAGGTCCCTTCTACAAATTTTGTGAGTAATCGTACTCGCGCGGGTGACTCCGACTCGAGGTTGGAAAACAGTGACGATAGAATGCCAAGCATATGGGATGTGTCCTCAAATGCAATAGTTGCGACAGCGGCCGCCTTCTGCTTCTGCTTCTGGGTCTGGATAACATTTCAGAGTTATATCAATCAAGATGAACCGTTCTTATACCTTTCCCATAAATAACGAGAACAGTGTCTTGAGACCAAGTGCCTCGATGAACATATTGCAATTGGCGGTACCAGCTGAACCCGATAATGCATGGTCGAGCACTTTGATAGCTCGGGAGCGAGACTGCATTTTTTCTCTGAAAAGTCGACATGGATCATGTCATTTGATTGAAATCAAAGCAACACCCACTTCATGATAATTACCATGAGATCAACGCCTTCCTCTTGAAGGAAAAATTGTTTTGTCTCGGGCTCAATAAGTGCTGAACACATTATATCAAATACATTTTCCATGAACTCAGTTTCATCAGGATCCACAGGATCCCGCTTCCGATATTGCTAAAATATATTTGAGGCGTACTACTCATGCAGGGGCATACCAGGGGACGCACCGATAGAACTTTCAATAGTGTCTCTACACCCCCTTTGGATCCCAGGACTAACCGGTTGTCCCGATTGTCCTGCAAAAGGATTGAAAGGACTTCAGCTGCGTAACCTCGGTTCTCATCGTGTATCTTTGCACTGATTCTCTTCAATAACCACGGAAGAATGTTTGTGTTCTTAACAAGCATGACGCTTAGCTGGGGATTGAAACCGAGACAATTTTCAAAAATGCCTAAAGCAATCAATCCATTGAAGCCAACATATTATATACATGCGCTAAAACTGGGCTCACCTAAGATGTGAAAAACACCTTGTCGATCAGCTTCTTCTATTTCTTTCAACCGAGTTAAATTTTGCACAAGGAGTTCGAGGATGGAGTTCTCTAGCTGAATGTAAATAAATAAGCCAGGATACAATCTGCAAGATTTCTTCTTGCTCACCAACCCTTCAATCAAACTTTTTAAGGCTTCCTCCCGTCCCCCTTCCTCGTCCACGTCATCATCATCTTCGTTCCCGACATCTTCATCTGTGAGTTCATGTATAACTTCAACGACGTCAATGACAATATCGGCATTTTCATGGCTCAATAAATCAATAAGAGCAGTCGCTGTGCCTGAGCGAACTAGTTCAGGGTATGCAAGTGTGGGAGCCTGTGCGAGCGGCAGGAGGGATTTAATCGCGCTGTCCAGGTCAGCCTCAGAGTCAATAAATCTTTGATATGGTTTGAGTATCGATTTGAGTCGCACGTATATTAACGAGAACAAACTTGGTAGGATCGTCCGGATACTTTGAGCGCTGGTCCTGGTTCTTTTTAACGGCACGTTCAAAGCGTAAAAGCAACCTGCGAATTCCAGTTATTGAAAGTTCGTCTAGCTAACAAATAATACAAGAGTGAGCTTGGGACTAGTAACTTGAAGAAACATACAAACATCCTCCTGCACCCCCTCATTCCCCGATCCATCGAATATATTGAAGATTTTTTTCTGCTCATCCGTAAGTCCACCTCCAAAGAACCTTCCTTCGTCGTCTTCCTCTGCAAAGTAGTCTGCATCCCCTCCAGGTGCAAAATCAGCTGAGCCTTCCATATCCTCATCTACATCTTCAATCGTCACTCCTCGAGACTTGGGATTAGGGAGTTCGCTACTGTCTCCGTTTCTCGATGAAGCCTGTGATGTAGAAGGACCTGCGACAGGAGGCTCCATCTTCATGCGTTTGAGCATCTCTGGAGTAGGTGCCTCTGGAAGCTGCCGCTTCTTGCTTGTCGGTAGCTTCGGTACCTATTGCACAATGCATGAACATTGAAGCTGGCAGACTCGGAACTCAAGATGGAACACACCTTGAAGAGCTTGTCGATATCCATTGGCTTGCTGCTAGAAGAAAATTCCCAACTAAATCAAACTTTTATAAACGTGTGAACTTACTTGTATTGGACGAGTGGACTATTAGTATGGCGACGCAAGAGACTCGAGTTTCCAATTTGCTCCCGCGACTGCCAGTTATGGTCGACTCGATTCAGAAGGCGTTGCACGGTCGATTCTTGTGCATTGAACATTAAGCTTAAGCTCAAATTACTATAATGCCATAGTTTGTTATGCTTATAGTAAATATATACTGTCCGAATTTCCTCTGAGATAGTTCAAAATGCCATACACAGGCAAGTCGTATGTATATGCGATTGAGCTCCCTCAAAGTTGTCACTAGAGCCAGGTATCCGATGCACACGGCCATCCAATTATTATATTAGTCTATTCCGGTGTTCCATCTCCCAATCTTCAATTTCGTAGCCTCCCAGCTCACGTCTTCGCCGGGCCATTGCACCCCCTATACCCCTTGTCCTTGCACCAGCCAGTGCCGCTTCCCAAAACCCAGAGAAAGCATGAAGAATGGGTAGACCAAGGCACGATGAGAGAATGAGCCAAACTAGAAGGAGTATACTTTGTGTAGGATGTTTGTCATATTTCTGTGTACGCATGCGAATTAACCACTGAAGCTGAAGCTTACCACAGAACTATTCCAATCAAGATCAGAATGGACAAGGAGGAATCGTTGTGTACCATCCTATTTTGTGGCAGATGTCAGATCGCAATCAGAGAAAAATGATCATGTTCCACTCACCGAGTAGTATGAGGAAGAAAGGCCTTTGTTCATTGACTGGCTATTATAGCGCAATGCTTTCTGTTACGTATCTCTGGGTAGCTCAGTTGGAAGAGCGTCAGACTGTAATGGATATCTTGTTCATCTGAATGTCACTGGTTCGATCCCGGTCCCGGAGACTCCCATTTTGTTTTTCTCATATCTCATTGCCGGGATCGACATTATTTTTCCTTGTCACGTTTGCCCTTTCCAGGAGTTTTTATACTTGGGTGTTGCAAATATTTTTGGACGTTAGAGCATCGAATCTGGCAACCGTGGCCGAGCGCCTACGCTCACTTTATGATCAACTACATCCTTCTCGTTTCTCGTCAAGGTAAATTTGTCAAATAAGAGCGACAGGACTACAGTAAAGAGATGTCTAGGGAAGGTACGGCTAGCGAAATGGTTTACCACAATGTCACCGAAAGCCAAATCCAAAATCGTCAAAGACGTGACGCAGCTCGTCCTCGCGCGACGGACGCGAATGTGCAATTTTCTCGAGTATAAAGGTACGCGGCCGACTACCAAGCCTCATATGCAGAAGAGGGAGAGGACCGTGGTGCTTCGTAGAGCTTACACTTGCGATGTAGATACCAAGGTGGTTTACAGAAGATATGCGTCGCTTTTCTTCGTCTGCGGTGTTGGTTCTGGAGACAATGAACTTGTGACGCTTGAGGTCATACATCGATATGTAGAAGTCTTGGATCGATATTTTGGCAATGTAAGCTTTCGTCCACACGATGCTCAGACGCGCTACTTATGCATGTACCAGGTGTGCGAGTTAGATCTGTGAGTGAAGACAGCGCATTACACGTCTACCACAGATTGAGAGAGTACTGTACTGTACAGGATCTTCAACTTTCAGAAAGCGTTTGCGGTAGGCCTGACGATCTAAGCTCAATCTTTATCCATCCAAACATTTGTTCTTAGATCCTGGATGAATTGATTATCGCGGGAGAGCTGCAAGAGTCGTCGAAGAAATCAGTGTTGCGAGTGGTGCGCTTGATACTACTTTTGCGAATCACGCTCCCTTCTGATATTTCGAGTAAGGTTGCACAATCAGATCAAATAGAGGAGACAGAGAACAGCGAGGACACTCTTGCACGTTTAGGTTCACGAAGTGGATGATGACGAATAGTGGATGTGTACGTTATACCATATAACTTTTTGTAAACTCTGCTGCCACCCGTCTTATAAGCCAATTATAAGCATACTTAAATTTCGAAACATGGGACTATTATTACAGCTCCTTGATCTATCCACCGTCAATGCTCGTTCTTTCCATCGTTCTCCTTGGAGTGTGATCATAGAATATGTGAGGTTAAACACGACTGAGTAATGACAAACCATGACGGAGAGCCGAATGCCTGAGTGATTAATATGTTCAGTTATCTTTGGCGGCGCGACCTGCGGTGCTTCGCGATCTCCGGAGAGAGCCGTTGGCTGCGTTTTTCCCCTTTTTCACAGAGCTTGTGTTTTCGGCTTCTGTCTCGCCCTCGTCATCTGAACGCTCGTCATCAAGCTTTGAGACAAATACAGCGCTGTCATTGTTGAGGAATTAAAACTGGCCCTGATGACCAGAAATCTATGAACAGAAATACGTACCGCAATAGAATACGCCAAATGAGGAAGTACCAGAACAGGTTGACAAACTGGAGGGCCAAGAGAGGTACAAACACATTGTACTTCATCCAGTACGGGAACCAAACACCCTCCGCCGGATTCCACACCTTCGCATGTTCACTAAAGAATAATGAGAAAGACGGATCAGAAGAGGGGTTAGCGAGAACGAGAATCATACATACGGGATCAGGTCAAATTCCACCCAGACCGACCAAAGTATGACAAGGTTGAGCCAATGACGGAAATACCTGCAATACAGGACATAAGCACGTGTGACAAAGGGGACAACTATGAGATACGCACGTCCATACACAGGTAAAGAAAGCAAATGCGATGTTCTTGGTCCTCTCCAACTGAAGATAATTGCAAATTTTGGCGAACTGAGATGTACTGTAATGTTAGGAGGTGAAGGAGCTGACGCTATATGAAACCGCACCGCAAGGAAAACATCAGATACATCCATGCTAAGGAATACAGCATTGCCTATCGGGGTGAAATTGATGGTGTAACTCCATCTGGAATAATATGGGATGGGAAGGTGGAACAGATGCGTGTGGATCGAGCAACATACCCTATTAGCCATAATGTAACAATGTGGTGCACTACAAGCTCGGCGAAATCTTTGCGGGGTTTCTCAAGCCTCAGGGCAAGAACCAGAAGCTGCTGAAGCCAATACGCCGAGTGTAACAAGTAATATGATTTCATGAGAGGCTTCATTTGCCAGAAAGGATACTCTGGGGACAAGTTAATGACTCGCGTGTCCGCGTTGGGAAATGCACCCACCTAGCCAAAAATTCTCTGTTTTATACCACCAGGTGTTTGTCTGCGACATTACAATCTGGATCAAAAGCGATCAATCCGTGTCCGCAGGGAGCGTTTTGAATAAGAAAAGCTCACGAGACCGATAATAGACATGAGGGAGAAATAAGTGATAGCGTAGCCTTGTTCTCCGAACCGATCGAGTTTCGACGACCTTTTGATGCCGACGTGCCGTGCGATCGGATGGAAGATGTACAACGTCATGGATTGGCGCACGAAAGACCAAACGATAACGTAGAATAAAACAAAAAGAATATCCAAGTATCCTTTCTGGTACCGCGGGTCCTCCGGAGAAGAATCGGGGACGCGATGGGATATGAAGAGGAGTGGTTCAAAGGGATTGTACCAGTCCGGAGGAACGAGGTGCCAAGCCTGGAGAAAGCGGTAGTTGGCATAGAGGACGGTTGGATAGAGGATCATTTTGAACGACGAGGCCGGAACGCGCATCCAGCGCATGCTCTTGAGGTCGGACCATAGTCCCTCTGACTCGGAGGAAAAGCGAGCAAGAGCTTTGAGAGCTGTAGGGGTCAGAAGTGCAGCGGGAGATCCGGGGCGAGAAAGAGAATATGAGCCGTCGACAGGTGTATTGGCTCCAATAGGCCTGCGGAAGGTGAGAAAAACAGGAGAAAGACAAGAGTGGGAGAACTTGCGTGGCAGGAACGAACGGGCCTGTGAGGTGATGAGAACCATCCTGCCTAAAAAAGGAGATTGGTGAAAAGGCAGCATACATGCACGAAGCACATACTCTATGCCCTCAATTACACTTAGGTTGGATGGGATGGGTCGAGAGCTCTTGCTGTAAGACATGGTGGTGAACAAGAGGATGGCCGACTGGTGGCCGAGTGTGTCCGCATACGGCCGGAGCAGGGATCTCCACTTGTAGCTGGATCACGTAATCCAGGCTGATTGAGTGTTGTGTCTGTGCTTCACTAAACTAACTCGTTCAAGGCCTCAAGCATGTAAGCTGTAAGCTTAGAACACGAGGATGCAAGGCTTTGCAATGACGTAAGGCGACTGGGGAGTGACTCCAACAGCTTTGGTCCTTTCCAGCGCAGTTTGGCCCACAATATGCCCTATTCTGATGTTCACACCAAATCTCACTTTCGGACCTTTTCACATTTGACCTGCCCACGCGCTCCTGCGTGCAGCGCAAGCATGGATGCACGCCACGGCTGCGACGCACCCGAAGCGCAAGCATGGATGCACGCCATGCTTTCCACCATATGTGTTGCAGCCGCATGGCAGCGCACGCACGGTTGACGAACGCCGCGCCACAGTGCGCGGCAGGATCACGTGATGTGTGCGGTGGATGCTGCTACGCCTGCGCCAGCTGCAGCCGTGGGCCACGATGTTCTCTGCGCGCCGCCTCGGGCTGTTCGACAGCATTCCGTGTCCAGACGCAGCGTGCCAGCGCAATCCGTGTCTCTTTGCGCATCAAACGGGTCTCAAAGCCCCGCCGACCACCCGTGTCCCTGTGACCGCCGCCACATCTTCCCCCAAATCTATCCTCAAGGCCCCTTCCGATGATGGTCTCGCAGTCCCCGCAAAGCGTCCCATGCTGTCCTCACCGGTCTCAGCCGGACATGCACCCCTGCCGCTTCCCCAGCCCCAGGCCTCGCCCTCCTCTGAGCCACCCCGCAAGCTGCAAAGAGTCGACGCCTTCAAGAGGGCTCTGCCAACTCTGCCGTCTGCTTCCAAACCCGTATGTCTGTCCTCACCTTTCCCGCCCTTCCCGTTCTTCACCGTCCTTCTCGCAATCCACACCGTTCTCGCAAATACTTTCGTCACACTCATTCATCTCTTAACCATAAGACTGGAGAGCCGGCTCTCAACGCCAACGCTGCCACCAGCCGTGTTCCCATCGTCGTCCGCCAGACCTGTCTGAAGAGCCTGTATGACGCCTTCGTGTACCTTTGGTTCCTCGTTCAGTCTGCCTCCCACTCACATCTCTTGCAGAAAACTCTATTCGTCGTTTCACTCCCAACACCCCCACCTTGCCAACCAACATGCCGCTGCCCAAGAAATCGAAGTCTACAACAAGACTAACAAGCTCACCTACCGCCAGGGCGTCGTCACTACAATTGTCGCGCTTAAGAAACGCCCTTCTCCGCCCCAGCCCCAGCACGAAAGCGTGGGTACCGAGAGCGAGTTCCAGGCGCGCGCGAATGTCAAGAAGCTGTCTCGCGTCGAGCCGCGTCATCTCGAGGAGGTGGTGTTGACCCGCGAACAGATGGCCACATGGGGTTATCTCCTTGACGTCCCTGAGGGCCCAGGAGGCGACAAGCCGAGTGCAGAGGGCGAAGAGATGGTTTGCGAACGCTGCTCCCAGCGGTTTGTCGTAACGCCCATGGGCCAGGGCAAGGACGAGGCATGTTCCTTCCACTGGGCACGGCCCTATACAACGACACTGAACGGTAACCTCGACACTGATATCCAAGCACTGGGTCTTCGCACTAACATCGACCCAGGGGAGAAAATCAAGATCTACAAGTGCTGCTCGATGGCACACCCCGGCCCAGGCTGTGCACACGGGCCTCATGTGTTCTACGAGAAGGACGCAGCGGCCTTGCACCAACGCCATCCCTTCTCGCACTCCTCCGATCCGCCTCCCACGCTCTCCGAAGACTCCGTACTCGACGTCGCTGCGCTGGATTGCGAGATGATATACACAACGGGGGGCATGCGCGTGGCGCGTGTGTCGGTCGTAGACGGCGACGGGAAAGAAGTATTCGACGAAGTCGTCCGCATGGACGAAGGCGTCAAAGTCATAGACTACATCACTAGGTTTTTCTCCCTCCACCTCACCCATACCCCTTGCTTACCCGTTCCCCACCCCAGATTCTCCGGCATAACCCCCGAACTCCTCGACAGCGCCGTGCTAGACCTCGCCTCTGTCCGCCAAGCCCTCCGCGCATTCATCGGCCCGCGCACAATCCTCGTGGGACACGCGCTCGACAATGACCTCAAAACGCTGCGCATGGTGCACCACCGCATCGTCGATACGTGCGTGCTCTTCCCACATCGCGGCGGCGCGCCGTTCCGCCGAGCGCTACGAGACCTGTGCGTCGCTTCCTTCCTTTCGCCCGCCTCCCTGTGTCTAACTTACTGACGCTGATGCTGTGCGGACCCACGACAGGGTGAGTGATAAGCTGCAGAAGATGATACAGACGGGGGGAGGGAAGACGGGGCATTCGTCGGTGGAGGACGCGGCTGCGACGCTAGATCTAGTGCGGTGGTGGATCGTTAACGAAAAGGTTACCCGGTCGACGAGCACTGCGAAAGGCGCGGCAGCAGGCTCTAGTAGCACGGCCCGTTCGAGTACAAGTACATCTAACGCGGCCAGTTCGAGCGTAGGTGGCTCTAGCGCGACCGGCTCCAGCACAAAGACGACGAGCGTTCCCAGCAAACAACCATGACACTTTCACATACACACACACTCTCTCTCTCGTTCATTATTCCTCGCTTCTCATTTCACTACAATCTTGGATCACATGCACTCCGCTCTGCCCGCTCTCGTTAGTTTCCTAGACTCTGGTCTCATCCGCTTGACACCCTATGTACACAAAAACATGCATATAGTGTAAAATCAATCAAAACCAATTCCTTCTTGCATTCTATCACACGCGGGACATGCGTGCATTCCGCACTTGCGAGAAAGCACAGTGTAACATGCACATGCTCCTACGCATTCTAACCGTTCATCTGCCTGGATTAACGTCCTCCGATGGCACATGGTACGGTTTCGTCCTTGTCCCCGTCGTCCTCGTCAATGATTTCCTCCGTCTGTCCCTCCATCAACCTGCCAATTTCATCCCTCATCTCAAGGAGCTGATCCTGACCGCGGGCAGTCAACACACTAGTCGCCCATCTCTGCACAGTAGGCGTCGAGTACTCAGGCACTCCCCCATTCGTTTGGAACTTGACCGAGCGCGTGGGCGTAATAGCATTCGAATCCGTGTCCATCTTGTATATCGCAAAGTTGTTCCCGAGGCAGGAAATACCGCTACTAGATTGCACGCACGTCTGGCACATCACGGCGCAACGATCGAAGACGTTCGTAAATCTGGTGTTCGGCTTGCAGACGCCCTGCTGGCTGCGTCCGGTCGCAGGCGGGCTTGACCTCCACGACGCAAAGGGGAGTGTTCGATTTCGTGATCATGTAGACGATCGTCCAGTCTGGGGATTGGAGATTGCCTGAAAGCATGCGCTTGGGGGCTACCTTGGTACCCACTGGTGTGTGGGAAGATATGACATAGGAGGATGTTCCACGGTCCATACCAGTCAGATTCGTCCTTGGAGTGCGACGGTACGATATTGAAACTGTGGCGTATGTATTTATCCCATGGCCTCATGGTTGGCGAGTATGCTTTCGATTCAGGGGGAACGTCGAAGTGCTTAGTGTGGTCGTAATTGTTACACAAGTTGCAGCCTCTATAGCAGGGCCCGGCTCTTTACATAAATTTTACACACCTTAAGTTTCTCTATTAAGCATTCATCGTACTCATTTGAAGCTACAAGACAAAAAAAAAGCACAAACACAAGGATAGGTATGGGGATAGGAATACGATACGGAAACACAACCCGAAAACAAGAAAAGAAAAGAAAAAAATAAGGAGCGGGGCAGTCAGTCCAAGGAACAAGCCGAACGAGTGCGCATGTGTAGATACGAAAGAGCGAGGAAGCGAGCGTGGTGGATACACAATTTAGAATAGAAAGGACCGTGACGTGATGCGAGTGCTGATGCTGATGCGGGTGCGGGTCGAGGTCGAGATCGAGATGGGGGGGAAGATGGGTAGATGGGGGTGGAGATGGGGTTGGGGTTGATCCTGGAGATGGAGAGATGAGCACGAGTGTGGTGGAGTGAGTGTGAGTGTGATACATTGCGGGACTTATGCGTGCAAGGAACGTCTAAAAGAGAGTGCGGGAGGAGCCAGGGCCGGTGGGGACTCTAATACAATTTTTGTAAGAGGGAGTGTGGGTGGGTAGGGTGACTTGACGAATGGAAAGCGGGGGCGTGATGGGGCGGATGGGATGGGATGGGGGAGATGTAGAGGTGGGCGTAGTTGGCGTAGTTGTTAGGTGTGTTAGGTATGCCAGGCGTGTCATGTCGCGTCGTGAAAACCATCGTCCAGTCGCCAAAAAAAAAAAAAAAACCGAATCAAAACCAGAAACCTCAACGCGCAGACTCAAATCCAATCCGTAGCCGACCGCGGTGCATTGCGCGAGCGCGAGCGGCTCCTCGGACGTGCAATAATGGACTGCGCGACGGGTGAGACGGCGCGCGACAGCGAGGGCGGGGAGCCTGGGAGTTGGACGGTCGTGGGCCCTGGCGTGGGCGCGCGCATGGGAGCAGATATCAATGCGGGTGCGGGTGTGGACACACGCAAGGGCGCGCCCTCGACATGCGCCACCTCGGATGCAGCCACGCTCCCCGTCGAGTTCCGCTCCAGCGCACTGGCACCATCTCCGCCCCCTTCCTCCCGCGGGAACGCAGGTTGCTGCACCTCGCGTCTAGTATATGCAGCTCCACCAAGATTCACGCGGCACGTATCGCGCCCGCGACCCCGTTCGTCGCTCATGAGGAGTGTCTGCTGGTTCCCGCTGCCAGCAGTACTAGTGCTCGTATTGAGTCCGGCGCCTGTACCTCCGCGGACATGGCCCTGGCGCTGTCGCAGCTCGTCGCAGCAGAGCTTGTGTAGCTCGTCGAGGCCGAGGTATTTCGCCTCGTCGCGGAGCTCGAGGAGGGCTTCGAGGCGTTCTGGAGCGTGCGGGGTGCGCGGGCCGAGGGAGGCGGCGCGGGGGAGGGTGGGGGTCGCGCTGGGAGGGGAGCGGAGGTATGTGAGGATGTGGGTGTATCTAAGAGGGGGGGAGGTGGTAAGTGCTATGTTAGGTAGGGGGAGAGGGGACGTACGGTGCGGAGGGTCTGTCGAGGAAGAGGTGGATCATGCCCGCGGATTGGGGGAGGAGACCTGCTGAGGCGAGGTGTGCCGCGAAGAGGGACGCGAATGGCGTATTGGGCGCAGAGAGCCTGTGTCCGTCGTCCTCGTCGTTGTCGTCGTATTCCTCGTCCTGCTCGACGAGCGTGTCGCGGAAGCTGCTCTTGCTGCGCTCGTGGGCCGAACGGGCGAGCGTGCGGAGGTAGTCGGCGAGGTGGGAGGGGCGCGAGGTGAGGGTGGCGTAGGTTGTGCGGAGAGAGCTTGCGGAGGTGTCGAGGGTGACCATGAGCGAGGAGAGGTCGAGGAGGACGTCGGGGACGGGGGAGAGGAGGATGGGGGCGAAAGGCGGCTGGGGGGGGGGGGGGGGGACGTTGGGGGGGGGGGGGGGGGGGGGGGGGGGGGGGGGGGGGGGGGGGGGGGGAGGTGGGGGGGGGGGGGGGGGACGGCGGGGAGCAGGGCGGGTGCTGTGGCCAGAGGCTTGAGGACGGGCCGTGTGGCATGGGCAGGAGGGGCGGGACACGGACGCGTGGGCTTCGTGCGGGTCGGACTGGGCGTATCGCGCGCGTGCCGGATCTGGACGCCCACACCGCCCGGGATGTGGACAAGTTCGCCCATTTCTGAAAGAGCGGTGAGGTTGGGGGAGCTCTTGGATGCATAGGGGAGCGGGGGGAGGGGCGGCGAGCCTGGAGAGACCGGCTCCGGGTCGTCGTCTTCGTAGGAGGAGGTGGTGTCGTCTGTTTCGAGCTCGGGGTGTGCGGAGTAGGGGTGGTTCTGCTGTTCGTGCTCCTCGTGCGCCTCCTGCTGCTGCGCTAGCTGTGCGTGGATATGCATGGCACGCATAAGAGCATCCTGGGGCGTGCGGACGACGGTTGCGCCGCTGCCAAGTGCGCCGTAGCGGGAGAGGGTGTAGGTGGGACCGCCGGGGGCGGCGAAGATGTCGTTGACGAGCTTGGGCTCGGATATTTGCATGGGGGGGCTGGAGGCGGAGGTGGTAGTGGTGTTGGTGGTGGGGCTCTGGGAGCTGGAGTGGGAGTGGGAGCTGGACGCCCGAGCGAGCCAGGACATGGCGTTGGACACGGACGGACGGCGCGTGCGGGACGCGGGGGTGCGCGGGGGCGAAGAAGGCGATACCATGCGAGGAGTGAGGCGAGTGGGAGTGGGAGTGTGTCAAGTAGGAGTGTCACGTAGGAGTGAATAGTGCAGGTGAGTCAAGTGCAGGTGAGCCAAGTGCAGGTGAGCCAAGTGCAGGTGAGCCAAGTGTCGTTGAGTCAAGTGTCGTTGAGTCAAGTGTCGTTGAGTCAAGTGCAGCTGTATCAAGTGCAGCTGTATCAAGTGAGTCGAGTGCAAGTGTGTCTATCTGTCGAGTGCGCTGAGTGCGCTGAGTGCGCTGAGTGCGGGTGATGATAGTTGTGTGCAAGCTGTGTGCAAAGGGTGGGACTGTGAAAACAACGGTATTTGAAGGAGCAGAACAAGGAACGCAGTGCTCCCTATTGTCGCACAGAGCCGCCGTGCGTCGATTGTAGCCCATTCTCGTCCGCGTGTCCATTCTCGTCCGCGTGTCCATTCTCGTCCGCGTGTCCATTCTCGTCGTTGTCTGCGAACAAAAAGCGGAGCACAATGGCGGCTGCACACTCCGCGAGCGTCTACGTGATACTATTATGTAATGGCACTGCATGTCTCTCGCTGCGCACCAGGCCGCCTTTGCGCTCGCTCTGCGCCCCATCTCGGATTCCCTCGCCGCCCTCCACGCTTCTCGCTATGCCCGCCACAACGGCGGTGCCCCGCTCACGCCCCTCACATGCACACAGTGCGGCCATGCCCCCGTGAGCGTCCGGTCTGTGCGTACCACACATAAAGGCAGACGCAAGACTCCCCATAAAGGCAGCAGCAAAGGCGAAAGCAAAGCCAAGAACATAGAGGCACACACGCGCAGGGTCACGCGCACGGACAAAAGCACGGCAACACGCGTGCTGCAGCGGACATGTGCCGCGTGTGCATTCATCGAGCACCAGCCCGTTGTGTCCAGTGCGGCTGATGGTGCCAAGCAGTTCGAGAGTGTGCGCAAGCGTAGACAGAGGGAGCGCGTCCTGCTCGAGGGGCGTGGTGATATCCCCGCTGAACATGTAAAGCCTCCGACCGCTCCCTCAAAGGCTCTTCCAACAGCCCTTCCAAATCCACCAGCAGTTCCCCCTGCCGCACCCCCAAAACCTCCCCTAGCAACACCCCTCACTGCCCCCCCAAATCCCTCCCCCGCAACCACCAAAAAGTCCAAAAAGAAACCCGGCCTGCAAGAACTCCTCGCACGCAACCGCCAGCGCCAGGAACAAGAAAAGCAACAGCAGGCCGCCCTCACCGGAGGCCTGTCCTCATTTCTCGATGGTCTATGAAACAAAACAAAACAGAATGCATATCGTGCTTTGTATCCCGTACCACGTACATGCTGCCACCCCCGAACTAGTGACCGCCACCTCGAAACCGCCAGTGCCAGGAGCGAGCACTTGGCACAACACGCCGGCCCACACATCTTCATTTCCGGATAATCAACGAAATACAACAAATTGTAGTTTCTACAGCATCTATCATACTGTAACACGTATACAGCCAATCACACCTCTAAAGTCTACCACCGTCTCTATACATAAACATAAACACACCACGCCGCATCACGCATCCTCAATACCCTCCTTCGTATCCGTACTAGCAGCCGCCTCCTTCTCCGGCATCCGATCCACAAACGCAGCCGCCATCTCCTCATTGATAAACTGCCCCGGCCAGAACGGGACGTATACCCCAATAGCGAGGAACAGAGGGAGCGTGTCGAGCCCGTAGAAGAAGCCCTCGGAGGAGGCGAGCGGGCCGTCGAGCCCCTGCGAGAGCTCGACTGTGCGGTATGCGGATCGGATCTAGAAGAGGGAAGGGGGGGGGGATGGAATGGAGCGTTAATAGGGGAGCGAGGCGGATAATGTAACGGGGACGGACGAGAATGCCGATACAGCTGATCATCATGGCATACCCCAGCGTGCGCCAGTGTTTCCACCACACAGGCTTGGGCGCCGGATCCCAGATATGCGGGGCGTGTGTGTGGACGCGGTAGAGGAAGAGGAGGAAGACGACGGCGAAGAAGAAGAATGAGGCGAGCTGGATGGCGAGGCCTGCGAGGAATATCTAGGGGGAGGGGGAGTGAGTAACTAGTAACTTGAAGGAATGAATGCGGATGGGGACAACAGACATTGGAGCCTATTTTCGACTTGTTCGCGTCGCCGCTGGTATTTCCCGCGATGGATAAAGAGCCCCCTATAGCCTTGACGCGGGCACGATGTGAGAAAAGAAAAGGGCGCGAGGCGATGTGAGGGGGGCGGATAGACGTACTTGGATGAGGAATGAGGATATATCAGAGGAGACGAAGATGCGTGTGATTAGGTGCGGTTTGAAGTAGAGGTAGGGGCCTGCGTTGAGGTGGCGTGCGAGGCGGCCGAGGAGGACGTAGACGGCGGCCATGAATGCGCAGGGCTGTGGGGAACGGGGGGGGGGGGGGGGGGGGGGTGGGGGGGGGGGGGGGGGGGGGGGGGGGGGGGAGATTATTCAGGTGGCCACTGGGGGGAGGGGGACACGCACGGAGAGGATGATGAAGAGATATTCGGCGATGTAGAGGCCTTTCGCCTCTGGCTGGGCGTGCAGGCCGAAGCGCGTCCCGAGACCTACGGAAAAGGCTGGGGGAGGTGAGGGGGGAGGGAGGGAGGCGCAGCGACGGACGGACGGACGTACTGTACGTGCCGATGACCAAGGCCATCATGAAACGTCCGCCGCGCTTCCATGACCAGGCGGTGAAGATGAGCGCGCAGCCGAGGTAGAGCGTGAACGCGATAGCGGTGAGTGTGTTGCTTGCGATGTAGCTGGGGGTGTGAGTGAGTGGGTGAGTAAGTGAGTGGGTGAGTGAGTGGTGAGGGGATGCGGTTAGATGGAAGCTAGTACTCACTGGAGGGGGTTGTAAGGATCTGTGGAGGGGGCGAGGTAGGGATTGGCAGGGCGCGGGGGCGCGATGGGCTTGACTGCACACGCGGGGAGCACGACGAGGGCCACGGTGAGCAGCAGCGCCAGGGACCGTGGCAGGGTGAGCAACATGGTGGGCAGCGAGAGCTCTAGTGAGCCGTGAGGCCTTGAATTTAAGGCATTGCAGACTTGGTGAATGCAGGGTAATCAGGACATGCACATGTAACATTGGTGCTCGTTGACGTCCATGCCAGTGTTCCCATTGGCCCCCTCTTCCGCAGACCGGCGGACGCAGAGATTTCCCCCGAATAGTAATTAACTAAGCTTGCCCAGTGTTTTTGGGATGCCCCTTATCGTCACCATTAATTGGAGTCTGCCCCACACGCGGGTTGAAAATATAAACCGAACATCGCATTGTCAAAGACTGTATTCATAACCATTGATTTCATTCCGTGCAACAGAACCACTAGAATGCAATAGTGATATCATGTACCACCTATGTCACAATGGCGTGCACACCTTGGATAAACCTCAAAGACAATCATGTATAGATGGCGTTGCAAGGTTGGCTAGTAAATCAAAAGCAAGAATGAAGCAGCAATGATAACGAGTGGCATCGGTTGAATTATATCCATCCTATGTACCTAATCCAACTCCTCCAGGCTGCGATAGTAGTTCGCACCCGTCTCATCGTCACGCGTCCTAGGAATGAGGTCTCGCTCCAATAACTCGCGAGCCTCGTCGGTAAATAGGGTGCTCTGAAATAACATGAGATGGATAAAATAAACAGCGAAAGATGGACAGGTCACGTACCCGCTTCTGTTTGCCTCCCTTCTGATTGCCTCCCTTCTGATTGCCTCCCTTCTGATTGCCTCCCCTCTGATCCCTCTGGCCGCTCGTCGTTTCCGAGTTGTCTTTCTGCGGGACAGGTGGCGGGACAGGTGAGGCAGGTGAGGCAGGTGGGACAGGTGAGGCAGGTGGGACAGGTGGGGGAGGTGGGGGAACTTGGGGTTGCGGTGGAAGAGCAACTTTATCCTTTCCCGGTTCCAGGGGACCCGTATCAACTCCACGAGTAGGAGTCCTGTTTTCCGGTGCAGCCAAAAGTGACTCGCCTACATGAACATTTGGCGCTGCCGGAGGAGGGACTTTGGGTACCGAGAGACGCCCCCCCTCAAATGTACGCAGGTTGTCTTCTGTCAATTGTGGTGTCGATCTGTGCCGGGACGCTTTGGTCTTGAATGTCTGCGCTTCGGTCTTGGATGTCTGCGCTTCGGTCCCGGATGTCTGCGCTTCGGTCCCGGATGTCTGCGCTTCGGTCTTGGATGTGGACGGTTTGGCGTTGGATGTCGACACTATGGGCTGGCGGTTTGGGTTTGGGTTGTCTTTTGGCGGTGGCGTTGGGCCTTTACTACTATCGTCTGATGATATGTCGGGATCCCCGACCACCTGGAGCTTGAGGGGAGCCTGTCGGGAGGAGCCCCTTCTGGGGACCCCTTTGCCAGAGCGTGCTTGAAGCTACATGAAAGGTCATTAGCCATCGAAATAAGGCTCACGATAAAGGCTTACTTGATGCGAAGCGACACGGGGTATCACTGGTGCCGAAAGGACTCCTTGAGTCACAAACAAACTGACCAAACTGACAGAGAGTAAGTGCATGTTGTAGGTAAAGAATGCAAGTTTCAAAGATAGTGAGGGAAAGGGAGAGGAAGGTGACAACACAAAAGAGAGGGTTTGAATATAGAAACAAATCTAGGCTATAATGCAAACGTCAGCATTCCGAGAGGGAAGAAAAATAAGTAAACGCACTGCACAGCACACGGAAAGAACGGTGAAGAGGATGAAGAAACATGGCGAGTGGTACATCAGTCTATTATATCCGCTCTGCGTTTCTTTGATCCTTTAGGCCATTGCGTTCGACGGGGCAGCCCTAGCGATGAGAAATAGTCATGTGACTGATACGTGCCACACCATCGCCGAGCATTGCCGTCATCCATGGGCTCACCAGTCTTCTTTCAGGCCGCTCTGAGCCCCTTGCACCCATTCGATCCCACTGACACCAAAACCGTCGGTCGGCAGCAGTACTGATGTGAAACTATGAAGGTTAAAATTTAACTATTTTGACGTGAGTGGTGGTCCAGCTAAGTCAGCGGCCAAGTACTGGTAAACCACGGAATTGGAAATATCACGAACGTTTCAAACTCTTCAGATATACTGAAGTGCTTCTCCTTAGCTTCAACGACTGCGGTTTGTAGCAAAAGACTAAATATATGAGCAGGAGTTCTGAAAAGCTCTGAATAATGAGAGCAGACAGCGGGGATCGGAAAATCAATAACAGTTATCACGGAAGCTTTATTAGGTATTACTTCCAAAAATGTTACATAAGGGCCACTCGGAAAACCCCAATTTATCCTATTTGGCCTGATACGGCTAATCATGAGCGTCGTCGGTGATCAATAGGGTGCTCTTAAATAACATGAAAAGGGATTAAAACCGGCAGAAGATGGACAAGTCTCCTTCACGTGCGTACCATCTGCGTTTCTCTCACGGAATGTGAGTATGGATCAGGGCTTCTTACTATGTTAGCTCTGGTGAAGCCCACCATGCTCTGTAAGTATGGCCAGGTGCACATCTGGGGCTACTAGTGAGACCCGCCTGTGTTAAACCCCCCAGACCTGGCACCTGCTGCGCCAAACCCACAGGTGGTGAGCCGCAGGTTGTTTTGTTGTTGGGCACTGTATGCAACAATGGATTCTAACAGGTACGAAACAGAGTGTGCTCTATGTAAAGTGGTGTTGCCCAACTACTCTAGCACAATGACCATGCTCTTTGTATCATTCAATCAATTACGAATTGAAAAGTGGAGGCCTACGTTACACAAGTCCATGACTCTCAAGGTTCCAACATGAACTATCCATGATCCAATCTCCCACATCATAATTGGACACTTTCACAACAACATCTGGAAGGTGCCTTGAGATCTTTGTTATACACATGAATAATCCATGACAATCTGGGTAGTTTTCATAAGGCTTGATTAGAGCAATCAGGGCTCACAGCTTCGGAAAATGCGAAAGTGTGTTGGTATACAATTTCAATATCTTATCTTGGTTGGAGGATGTGTGGTTGTACAGGTTTGAGAAATCACATGCAAGGTGTTTCATCTCGAGCAGCATATCTGGGGTGAGCAGGAGCTGAAATGAAGCGAATCCAGACAGCAAGTGCAGATGAGTGGTGTATCTGAGAAACGTATAGTCAGTTATCCACCTGATGAATGATCTCTGCAGGGTCATATGTATGAGCGTCACACTTGGCAGGGGGTGGATCCCGATGTTCCATGTATCGAATTCTTCCAGACAGGTGCAGTC
This sequence comes from Ramaria rubella, assembly GCA_015039355.1. NCBI lineage: Eukaryota > Fungi > Basidiomycota > Agaricomycetes > Gomphales > Gomphaceae > Ramaria > Ramaria rubella. The sequence continues at coordinate 498,232 of MU134298.1, read as the reverse complement.
CTTCAAATTTGCATTGCGCACTCCTTCAGCGACGTGCAGCCTGTGGATGTGTTTGGCAAATGAGCGCTCACAGTTCTGACCAGGGAGATAAAAATCATGGAACCTCGAGTCCTTGATGAAAATGTTGTGGTAAAATATGGGGACAATCCACATGCTGATCTGCTTCGACACCAGACAAAGAGTGCAGGCTGTGGAAGATGATGTGGCCATGTGTTAGATCCCAGATCCGACTTGCGTTATTCCGACGTTTTCCATATCCCGATAAGCCCTTTCCTGCTTATTTCTGACATGTCCCCATTTATCATTCTTAGTCACAATTCTACTTCGATATTATCCCTGTACGTCTTATCTCGATTTTCATATTCGCTCCGACTCCAGAACTCTGTATCATGCACCCTTATCTTTCTGTTTCCAATTTTGGAATCCCACATGTTCCTTTAAATACGCTTTCCCTTGCTCAAGCTTTCTTTAGCTTGTATATCTCATCGTATATCTCATTGTATATCTTGTCGTATATCTTGTTGTAAATCTTGTTACTTCATCCTGTTATCTCGATATAACCCATGATATCCTGCACACCTGATATATCTTGTCTACCCTATATCATTATATCTTTTATTACACTTCATCACTCCAAGTTCTACCTGCAATCAGGCCTTCGACCTTGTTCGGTATTCTGATTATGCTGACCCCGACATATCCGACATTCCGAAAACCCCTCTTTGATTACACTCACTTTTTTGTAAAGCTAAACCCTTACTTGATATTCATTTATCATTACCCCTATCCCAGTCCCATGTTGACTATTCCGATCCCGAGTACCTGAAACCTCCTGCTCATCTCCGATAAGTCTTAATGTATTATTTGTCACTGATCCTTCCGAATAGACCCAGCCATTGGAACCCCAATAATTCCGTCCAGTCTTCAGTCCGAAATACCAGGGCACTAGAAATCCAAGAGGGCGCAACCCATAAGTTGAAGCCAACGCCTGTATAGATCAGTCCTTGGATCTCCAACTTCCGAGTCATCCAATATTCCACGCATTTCTGAATATTGCAACTTCCAATTTCGGTCAAGGGAGTTCCGACCAAACCCGACCTCACATCTGATCTGGCCTTTAACAGTATATACAAGCTGACACTCTTGATTTCTACAATGTCTTCTGACACCCAAATTCAAACACCCGATCTTGACAACACCGACAGATCTACTGAGAATGTCATCAACCCATCAAACACTCACGAGTACTCCAGCTTCTTCAACAAGTGCCTCATAGACGAAGACTTCAAACCCAAGCAAATCCCAAGCGACATCGACAATGCGACCTCCAACCATCTTTGTGATGACTCACAACAAACAGCAACAACTTCTGACCAAACCCCGATTTTGCTGACACCGAAACTTTCCGACATCCTCGGACAAGATGGCAAGTTAATACTACAGGAGAAACAATGACACATCGACCAAAAGCTATGCCTCTACTGTGGAAGACCTGGTCATAAAGTCAAAAAATGCCCGAAGTCATCATCCTTCACCAGGAAAGCAAAATCCCGAACTACAACTGTCATGCTAAGTGATTCTGACATCAAGGTCCCCTTAGAGGACCTTCCAAGTTCCCAAGACTGACAGCTCGAAGACCCTCGAGCATGAATCTGCATTCATATCTTCTTTCATGCCTTACCAAGATCACCACAGACACTTTCTGAAAACACCCTTCCTACCTTCTGACAATTCCACCAAATCCCTTACAATCATCTCTGATCTTACCTCCAATTCCGAAAACCCCCGAATATCATTCTCCCAAACATTTTCGACCGATTCATTACATCTAAACACCATCCTTTCGGATTCCTGCCTTCCACCAGTCTCCGTTTCCTGTTACCAAAGACATTTTATGTTGCACCATCCAGCAGGCTGTTCATGCCAATCACGTTTCTTCCCATAGAGTGAGAAATCTCGATTGTTATTACATTGCGTATAATGCCACTTGTTTCTAAATGTTCCGATGTGCTGGGGACGCCACTAACCCACCCACTACAATCTGTTGATTGACAGAGCATTGGGTAGTACCTAGTTCCGCACTCCTCAACAAGAAGATTCAATTCTATGACATGTCTCCAGGAAACCTGCAAATACTGCATTTTTCCGAATCTCCGAAAATTCCGCTTTTGCTGCGACATCCTCCGACCCACCATAACATCCAATGTTAATGCTTGATGAAACCTCAACTCGCAAGACAATATGGAAACCTTGGCGCATTTCCAATAGGAAAATCTGTTACATCGATTCTTCCAATTCCCAACAAGCGATCATCAATCTTCTGCTACGCACTCTGACAAGATCACATCTATCGGAGGGAGAGAATCTCACTATGGAAAATCATTTTCCTCACATCTAGTTAAGCCAGAACCACCTCGAGAACATGTTAATGAGGCTCTAGCTCTAGGATTTCATCCGACACATCCTGCACAGTACATCTGTACTTCCTTGAACACTCCAGGACGATTTCCAAAAACTCCAAACTCCAAATCTCCTTCAAGACATCCTTCTGTTTCCAAGATTTAGTTTTCCAACCTCCGACTTCCAGATTTTCCGAATCCGACTATTCAAGATGCAATGCAGTTACTCTGACTCCAAGTCTAGTCACCAATACCGAATTCCACATTATGGGACAATAACCGACAAACCGCCTTCGGAATCAATAACGATCTCCCTCAAATGGCACTGTTAAACCCCTTGTATCCATGAATACACCATCCTTACATCCTCTGACCCACATTTCCAATAAAATTCCGACCTTTCAAACCATTAGGACAATATTCCAGGCCGAATATCAAGCACCTTACCAATATTTCTGACAAAAACCCGCAAATTCCACCAAAACATCCCAATTCCTATTTTTTCTGACACATTTTTCTTCCCTACGTGTTTTCTTCTACTCTTTTTCCTTCTCAAATGCTTTTCCGAACGTCTCGAAAATTCCAATTCATTCCCTTCTTGTTCCCTTTCAAGTCCAATCCCTCTGATATTCTCTGAATTCTCTGGTAATCTGTGATTACAACAATTTCAACTAGACAACATCAAGACCACTATCGAGGAATTTCCAAGAAACACCGTTCATTTCCTGGAAAAGCCAATAAATTCCCAATGAATCCTTCGGTCCTCTGACACTCCAACTCCTTGTATTCTACTTTCCGACACCTGAGGTAGACGATGGGACGTCTACCTTGAAGGGGGAGTAGCCACTATGTTGACAACAATCTTTCCCAATCATCTATTCCTATTCTGACTTTCTTCTGACAACACTTCCAACCCAACACTTCTATTCATTCTCGCTCTTACTATGCTTCTATTTACATCCCGCAATTCCAAAACCCCTTCGACATCTATCACATCCCAATATTTCCGACCCTCCCGAACTTCTTCACGATTTCTTACAAGTCCAATCCTGATCCCAAGTTATGTTCCAACTTCCCTCTGATTCTGATTTACCCCAAGTCTCCGACATCCTTGAACTTAACGAAACATCTTTGATCCTGTTGCCTGTTTTTCTGATCATTTCGTTTTTCTGATTATAAAAACAACTTCATTTTCTGACAACTAACTATATTACTTTTACCGAAACTCTTCCGATTTGTTCTATACTACTTTTTCGCCTTCCGACCCCTATCTACTGCATAGTTTCCTCTTCCGCCCATTCGCCTCCGGTTCAGGCCCTGCCGCTTTCCCCAATCCCTCTTCGACTTGTTTTTCTGAACCCGCATCTTCCAGATCTGCCACCTTCTGGCCGATTTCCACCTCTGATTCCTTGGTGATTTCCGCCTTTTCTGGAACCTCCTTCTCCAGTACCTCCAGAACGACATCAACGTCCATCCCATCACCGTCTGCTTCCTTCACCTTCCCTTTCCCCTTCTCTGACTCCTTCTCCGGCCCAGGTTGCGGCCCAATGTTTTCCGCCTCATTCCCTGGGCTGGCTTCCAACTCCAACTCCAGTTGCGGTGCCGACGCCCCATGGTACGTCTCCCACCGCTTTTTCTGGAACTTGAACTCGATTTCCGCGATCCAGTGCGATGTCTTCAACATGTCATTGAAGGCTGCCATTCCCTCCACATCATAGCAGAGCCACTTCATGAACGTGTGAATTGTCTTGCAGAGCCCGCAGATTTCCGCTGTGAGCCCCACATCCTCCACCTCATCCTCCACATCATCCTCTGTCGCCCGCTCCTTGCCTTTCCCCTTCCCCAACGTGGCCCCAACTTCTCGATCCGTGGCCATTTCTGCCCGACATCTTTTCATCGCCGGTCCTGGTCCGGCCTCTGCGTTCTCTGCCCGAACCTGCTTGTATGCCGGCAACAACGACTTTCCCACCATCTCCACCGTGAAATCTGCGTTGCCTGGCTTCATACATTTCTTCCAGTCGTTCTGGCACTGGATGCACGCTGACAAGCATGATACTCAACAGCACCTACTACACTACAAAAGATGCTCACTGCACACGCGCCTATCTTCATCAGCTTTCACCAGACCATCATCTGCTGTGCTACCTCCAGTCTGCCAGATCCGTCATCTCCACATTCATTCTACATTCATCAATTCTATTTTCGATATGCCATCCAGTATCGCTGCCACCACATCCCATGATTTGTTCCAGATGATCACCAAGCCAGACATACACATTGGACCACACATTGAACTTCCTAGTTGACATTCTCCCCTTGATGATCATTTATCCAATCCTCCTCCACATGTCGCATATCGTTGGTACTATCCTCTTTATGTCGAATCTCCTGAAGGCCCATACCAAATATTCCCCTCATATCCTCCTTATTGCGTTCACGACTGCATATGGGTATTCGACCCTGTCTTCCATGCTCCCTTCCATGTCATCGGCTTCGACCCAAACTACAAACCAGTGAATGGTTGGCATCGCATCATACTCAGGAACTACTGGGATATCAAAGAGTTTGGTCCAGGAACAGAGATTTGCTACGGTTATGTGCCCAAGGACTTCATCAAGCAAGACTCGTCTTTGTTCTCTCTCTGGAGGAGATTCATATCCAAGTGTCGTGATTGGTTCTCATGTTTCTGAATTGTCTTCAAGTCAAGTAACTCTCTTACTCATCCTCAGAGATATTTGACAATCAACTGGAATCCTATTGGATGGCTATGACTCATTTTCCTCACCTGACTCACTCGCTTCTTGGCTGTACTTCTATTTCCAATTGTTCCACATGGTCTATTGTCTGTGACTCACTTCTATTCTATTTCTGGCTTCTATTTCCAATTCGCTGCCACATTTCTATTCATTTCTTCGACCACCTGACTCATTTTTCCATTTTCTTACAAACCACCTTCCTGTTTTGGTTTTCTGCCTCTCGCCGTTAGTCATTTCTCCTGTCTGCTGTCGACGACATCGTTGTATGGAATACTCGCATCGTTTGTTGTTCTGCTCATGTATATAAGGCCTGTTTCACCTTAGTGTACTCCAATTCACCTCTTTCAGTTGGATTCACTCATCTACTACTACGTCTACTACTTCTACATCTACATCAAGGCCAGCTTTGTCAATCACGTGACATTTGCTGTTGTATCTCATCTACGCTTATGTCATAGTATTACGTCGTCATCATCATCATCACTGCTACGTCCTCGTCTTCGTCTTCGTTCTACCTTTGTTGCTGCTGATAGCAAAGCGCACTGAGTCAAACACCAGTGTAAGTAGCTGTGCAACAACAACACCGCTACCCACTGTCTTTTGGATTCATTTCCAAAAGTAGACCAACAACACCCCCTTCCGCAACCTCCCGCTTTTCTGCTCCTCATTGACGCACTCCAGCCCCCGCATCTGACAGAGCATGCATCGGTTGTCGTACTCATCGGCCTCCAACCATATGTCCTCGAGGCGATGTTTTCGGCCTCTGGAATTTTCCAATGTACCCTTCATATTCCGATCGGCTTTCCAATCACGCTCACCCTTCTTTGGCTAGTCTGAATTTCCTGTCAAAACTCCTTCAATCATAATCATAAGGAGATGACTTACGGACACCTTTTTGAGTCAGGCTTCCTCTCACCTCAACTCCTCCCACACCATCTGCATCGATTCGGCTTTCCACTGATCCGCCTCCTCCTTCTGCTTCCTTCAGTTGGCTTCCTCCTTTTTTCGCTGATCCTCATCCTCTTTCTCCTTCGCCTTCCGATCCCGATCCTCCTGTTCTTTTCGATCCCACTCCTGCTTTTCCTTCTGCTCCCACTCCTGCTTTTCCTCCGCTTCTCTCTCCTGCTTTTCCCGCTTCACCTTCGCCTTTTCCTGCAATTTATCCTCCAACTCTTTCTTTTTCCGCTCGTACTCTCTCACCTCCATGGCGAGTTCATTGCCGGAGCTGACATCAATGACAGAGTGGGTGGGCGAGGTGGACCTGGTACATGATGCCATTTGGACTGAGGGATGGTGGTGGTGGTGGGGAGTCAAAAAGTGTTTTTGCATCCACAGACCATTTTCCCCTATTTATATCTGATCCAAGATCTCAGCCTTTACAGATAACCGATGCCCAAACTTCCCACAATATTCAATAGCGTAGTCGGCCTTCGAGGGCTCGGCTGTAAAAGGGAGATACTGTTAGATCCCAGATCCAACTCATGTTATTCCGACGTTTTCCATATCCCGATAAGCCCTTTCCTGCTTATTTTTGACATGTCCCCATTTATCATTCTTAGTCACGATTCTATTTTGATATTATCCCTATACATCTTATCTTGATTTCCGTATTTGCTCTGACTCCGGAACTCTGTATCACGCACCCTTATCTTTCCGTTTCCGATTTCAGAATCCCGCATGTTCCTTTAAATACGCTTTCCTTGCTCAAGCTTTCTTTAGCTTGTATATCTCTTACATATCTTGTTACTTCATCCTGTTATCTCGATATAGCCCATGATATCCTGCACACCTGATATATCTTGTCTACCCTATATCATTATATCTTTTATTACACTTCATCACTCCAAGTTCTACCTGCAATCAGGCCTTTGACCTTGTTCGGTATTCAGATTATTCCAATTATTCCAATTATTCTGACCCCGACATATCTGACATTCTGAAAACCCCTCTTTGATTACACTTGCTTTTCTGTAAAGCTAAACCCTTACTCGATATTCATTTATCGTTACCCCTATCCCATTCCTGCGTTGACTATTCTGATCCCAAGTACCCGAAACCTCCTGCTCATCTCTGATAAGTCTTAATGTATTATTTGTCACTGATCCTTCTGAATAGACCTGACCATTGGAAGCCTGATAATTCCATCTGGTCTTCAGTCTGAAATACCAGGGCACTAGAAATTCAAGAGGGAGCAACCCATAAGTTGAAGCCAACATCCATATAGATCAGTCTTCGGATCTCTGACTTACAAGTCATCCGATATTCCCCACATTTCCGAATATTGCAACTTCCGATTTCAGTCTAGGAGAGTTCCAACCAAACCCAACCTCACGTCTGATCCGGCCTTTAACACCATGCTCTCAAATATTTGTTGCAGGAGATCATTAGAAAGGTTGTGAAAGATCCAGGGTTCAACTTGAAGTGACTCGGCTTTGCAGGTAGTCTCTACTGGCATATTGCTCATGAAGAATAGCTGGATGGAGCAGGTCATGTAAGTTCAATATACTTGGCAAAACTTGAGAGTGCTATATAACTTACTTTGACTCTGTGGTGGCAACTCTGATGTGGCGATTTAACATGCCAGTAACATGATGGAGTGCCCAGAGGCCCTATTGAAGCAGCGGTTTGAGACAGGTTGAGCAATGTTTGAGCAATAACCATAAATATGGTGTCAGGCTGATGCATGCTGATTACATACATATCCTTTGACCTAACTCATTGTCGCAGGTACCAGGCTTTGCAGTTGTGTGCTAAAGGCTGGATCGGACGTGAAGGTTGGGTTTGGTCGGAACTCTCCTTGACTGAAATCGGAAGTCGCAATATTTGGAAATGCGTGGAATATCAGATGACTCGGAAGTCGGAGATCCAAGGACTGATCTATACAGGTGTTGGCTTCAACTTATGGGTTGCACCCTCTTGGATTTCTAGTGCCCTGGTATTTCGGACTGAAGACCGGACGGAATTATCGGGGTTCCAATGGTCAGGTCTATTTGGAAGGATCAGTGACAAATACGTTAAGACTTATTGGAGATGAGCGGGAGGTTTCGGGTACTCAGAATCGGAATAGTCAATGCGGGGATGGGATAGGGGTAATGATAAATGAATATTGAGTAAGGGTTTAGCTTTACAGAAAAGCGAGTGTGATCAAAGAGTGGTTTTCAGAGTGTTGGATACGTCAGGGTCAGAATAATCAGAATACCGAACAAGGTCGAAGACCTTATTGCAGGTAGAACTTGGAGTGTATAAGGGCAACCTCCGAGGCTAGTGGAATATCACACTATAGCCTGGCAGGTGGGAATCCAAAGAGAAAAGCCTAGGGCTCCCACTGCCGAAGTAACTGCCTAATGAGGGAATAACTCCAAAATAACCAGCAGTATGATTATGTATGCAAGAGCACACGCTCTTGCGTACGTGAGCATGCTGACTAATGGGCGCTTAAACGGCCCCAAGTGCCGAGAAGAGAATAAGAAAGATAGGGAGCAGAGGAGGGGAAATGAGGAAGAATAGATAAAACTGATGGAAAAATAAAGGAATGTGGAGTCATAGGGATCTCTCAGGGGTTCCCCTTACAGAGTGATGAAGTGTAATAAAAGATATAATGATATAGGGTAGACAAGATATATCAGGTGTGCAGGATCTCGCGGGTTATATCGAGATAACGAGATGAAGTAACGAGATATACAATGAGATATGTAAGAGATATACAAGCTAAAGAAAGCTTGAGCAAGGGAAAGCATATTTAAAGGAACATGCAGAATTCCAAAATTGGAAATGGAAAGATAAGGGTGTGTGATACGGAGTTCCAGAGTTGGAGCGAATATAGAAATCGAGATAAGACATATGGGGATAATATTGAAATAGAATCGTGACTAAGAATAATAAATGGGGACATGTCGGAAATAAGTGGGAAAGGGCTTATTGGGATACAGAAAACGTCAGAATAATGCGAGTTGGATCTGGGATCTAACATTGTGAACGATCACATTTACAACAATTTTGCTTACATAATGGGTTGACCTGATTTATGTAAGTAATTCACTGCATAGCCTAGTAGACCTCGAAACTATGCATGTGTTTGGTTCTGTCGTCAAATGTCATGTACATCAAAATATATTCATTATACCATGTATTTTGTTCATTATCACTATATATAATAGCTGATGTATCTGAGTTGGAAGTGCGAGCACTGTGACCTGTCAATGAGTCTGTCTCATGTCTCACCCACGAAAAAAGGATCCATGAACACAAAGGATCCCACCTAAAGGATCCCAAAGACAGCATGCAAAACTTGACACAGCATCTGCATGTTTTGCAATAACTCAATGTGACTATAAGTAAGTTCTTTAAAACGAGCAAGGTCTTTTCTTTGTATCTATTGATCGTAACCCCCTAATATTTTGTCACCAAACTCTTGACCAAAATTTGTCAGAGCTCGAGTCAGAGGGTCTTCTCGGAAGATAGAGTTGTTGCCTCACAGGGAGAATATCCAACAGAAAATGTGCTATAATAATTGCTGACAATCTATACTCACAGTCATTGTGCAGGGTGTATAGACCCACGAACACACCAGAGACCACAATGAATTTTTCACTGCAAGATTTTTTGCAAAATCTTTTTGAAAAGTGTGAATGTTCCCAGAAGTTTTGTAAGGTGGAAAATGTGGGGAATATTTGGAATTTTGTATGGGTGTTCCACCATGCAAAATTTAGGAAATATTTTGAGCCCCATGAGAAAATGTATGGAATATTTAGTTTCTTCCACTAGCAAATTTCAAAAAATTTCAAAACATTTTTAGAGCCAAAATGTATGCAATATGTAGACTATTTCACCTGCAAAATGTTCTGAAATTTTACAATATTAGAAGTGATCTCTCTGAAGGAAAATGTAGCCAATATTTAGTATTCTTCACCTTCAAAATGTGAACAAAATTCAAGATATTGTGGGAAATTGTTTCAAAGGAAAATAGATAAATTATAGAGCATATTCCACATGAAAAATAGATGCAAAAATCAAGATATTCCAATTCATTTTTCCTGAGACAAAATGTATTGAATATTTGGCATCTTTCACTGGAAAAATATCCACAAAGTATAGTTTATTCAAGTTGGTGTTTGTGAGATAATGATGGAGGCAATATTTAGAATGCTGCACATGCAGAATGTAAGTAAAAGTGGAAATATTGGAGTGCATAAAAGATAGGAGATATTTGGAATATTCCATGTGCAAAAGGTGAAAAATTGCCAGAATTATCCAATATTTTTTGTTGGGGGAAACATAGTTAATATTTGAGGTATTTCTAGTGAAAAAAACAGTGGCAAAATTCGAAGTTTTCCAGTAGGCTTTTTGCAAGAAAACATAGGGTTGATATTTTAGGTTTGCCACATGGAAAATGTATGCAAGTCTTAGGATTTTCTATAAGGAAAATGGGGGCATTGTTCAGGATTTTGGAATGATTTTGTCAATGGAAAATAAAAGGAAGATTTCAAATATATGTGGCAAATGTAGGAAAAATTTGATATGAGGAGTGCCAGTGCCTGATCATAAGAAGTCCCAGTTCCAGAGGAACATTTTGGAAAATATCAAATTTCTCCTACATAATATCCACCCCATGTTTTCTTGCAAAAAGCCTACTGGAAAACCTTGAATTTTGCCACTGTTTTTTTCACTAGAAATATCTCAAATATTAACTATGTTTCCCCCAACAAAAAATATTGGATAATTCTGGCAATTTTTCACCTTTTGCACATGGAATATTCCAAATATCTCCTATCTTTTATGCACTCCAATATTTCCACTTTTACTTACATTCTGCATGTGCAGCATTCTAAATATTGCCTCCATCATTATCTCACAAACACCAACTTGAATATCTTATACTTTGTGGATATTTTTTCAGTGAAAGATGCCAAATATTCAATACATTTTGTCTCAGGAAAAATGAATTGGAATATCTTGATTTTTGCATCTATTTTTCATGTGGAATATGCTCTATAATTTATCTATTTTCCTTTGAAACAATTTCCCACAATATCTTGAATTTTGTTCACATTTTGAAGGTGAAGAATACTAAATATTGGCTACATTTTCCTTCAGAGAGATCACTTCTAATATTGTAAAATTTCAGAACATTTTGCAGATGAAATAGTCTACATATTGCATACATTTTGGCTCTAAAAATGTTTTGAAAGATTTTGAAAATTGCTAGTAGAAGAAACTAAATATTCCATACATTTTCTCATGGGGCTCAAAATATTTCCTAAATTTTGCATGGTGGAAAACCCATACAAAATTCCAAATATTCCCCACATTTTCCACCTTACAAAACTTCTGGGAACATTCACACTTTTCAAAAGATTTTGCAAAAAGTTTTGCAGTGAAAAATTCATTGTGGTCTCTGGTGACATTGACTCACGGCATGCAAAATGAGTTTAATACACCAATTGCAAGCTGTCCCAAGGTGTGACAACAGAAACTAGTAGCAGTCTTACCAAGTCACTCTTGAAAACGGAGGAGGAAACACATTGACGATGATCAGTCAAACAATAAGGCTTGAGAAAGTAAAGCTCACAAACAGAGAAATAAGGCCAAGCGCCTCTAATATTAAACCTGGGCTGTAAATGACGGAGTCAAGACGAAAAAATGCTACATTTCAGCATGTGAAACATACGCAAAGGACAGGAGGCCTAAGGGCGACTTATCATCTCAGTCATTTAATTACCTACCACTTCGTAGAATTATGTAATGACTCCAGGCTAGCCCCTTCCAGAAGCATTTGAGTCTTCTGGTGTTGGAAAATGCTAGTTGTTCGGATAATAGCCATGACAATCAGTACGATTTTGAAGTACTAGATCCTCAAAGATGTGCCGATCATTTCCGCTACAAGTTCTGCGTCGTCAGACTGAGTAGTACATATGATTGATTTGATCATGCGTACACATATATATATATGTGTGTTAGAAAGTCAGGGTGCTGCCATGAACTTGAAGACTTGCCGATGCAGTACCACAGTCAATATAACACGCAGACATGTGCTTTCCGCCATAGCCACCCACATAATCAACGCAAGCCCAAGAGACTCACGAAGTCAAGCGCAACGATAACTAGTCCAAGAGAGGCCAACCCGATAAGGATTTTCACATTTTGATCATATATCGGTCCAGGCGTACAAGTTTGTAGAACAAGAACAGCTAGACAACAAATCAGCCGCAGAGATGGCAACATGATCCCGCAAGACATTCTGACCTGTAAAACGAGCCCTAGCCAGATTCCCTGAAGAAATCCCGAGGTGCTCAATTTGCTCACATCTGGGACCATCATTTCCTCAGACTAGTGCACATGACAATTGACTAAAAGACTGACTGCATCAAGATAGCGTTAGCTTATTAAAAACAACGTATAGAATTAATTTTATAGATAATTACCTTGGAAGGTGACAGGGTAAATGAACGTAGAGATATAAAGAAATCGAATCAGGAAACAGAGAACCGTTGATAACCGTATGATGAAGAGATATTCGGCGATGTACTAGTAGAGGCCTTTTGCCTCTGGCTGGGCGTGCAGGCCGAAGCGCGTCCCGAGACCTACGGAAAAGGCTGGGGGAGGTGAAGAGGGAGGGAGGAAGACGCAGCGATGGACGGACGGACGTACTGTATGTGCCGATAACTAAGGCCATCATGTAGCGTCCGCCACGCTTCCACGACCAGGCGGTGAAGATGAGCGCGCAGCTGAGGTAGAGCGTGAACGCGATGGCGGCGAGTGTGTTGCTTGCGATGTGGCTGGGGGTGAGTGAGTGAGTGAGTGGGTGGGTGGGTGAGTGAGTGAGTAGGTGGGTGAGTAGTGAGGGGATGCGGGTAGATGGAAGCTAGCACTCACTGGAGGGGGTTGTAAGAATCTGTGGAGGGGGAGAGGTAGGGATTGGCAGGGCGTGGGGGCGCGATGGGCTTGACTGCACACGTGGGGAGCACGACAAGGGCCACGGTGAGCAGCAGCGCCAGGGACCGCGGCAGGGTGGGCGACATGGTGGGCAGCGAGATCTCTGGTGACCCGTGCACGTCAGGCCTTGAATTTGAGGCATTGCAGACTTGGTGAATGCAGGGGTGCTCGTTGACGTCCATGCCAGTGTTCCCATTGGCCCCCTCTCTTGCGGACCGGTGGACGCGGAGATTTTCCCCGAATAGTAATTAAGCCTGCCCAGTGTTTTTGGGATGTCCTTACCATCACCACTAATTGGAGTTTGCCCCACACGCGGGTTGAAGAATATAAACCGAACTTGAACATCGCATTGTTGAAGACTGCATTCATAACCATTCATTCCAGTCCGTGCAGCAGAACTACCAGCACATTAGAATGCGCGAGTGATATCATGCACCACCTACGTCACAATGGCATGCACACCTTGGATAAACCTCAAAGACAACATGGCATTGAATCCGATGCAAGGTTGCTAGTAAATCAAAAGCAAGAATGAAGCAGCAATAATAACGAACGGCATCCGTTGAATTATACCCATCCTATGTACCTAGTCCAACTCCTCCAGGCTGCGATAGTGGTTCGTACCCATCTCAGCATCATGGGGGGTGCTAGGAATGAGGTCTCGCTCCAATACCTCACGAGCCTCGTCGGTGAATGAGGTGCTCTAAGATAACATGAGAAGGGGTGAAAAACGGCAGATGGACAGGTCTCCTCCACGTACCCGCTTCAACGTCTGTGACGGCCGTGGCTTTTTTTTTTAAAATTCAGGGGCTGCGTATCAGTAGACCCGATTGGATTGGTTATCGGGTGAATGGCAGGACGCGCTCTGTCTTTCCCCTTCGAGTCTTTGGACGGGTCATGAGCGCCATCCGTCGGTGACTCCTCTTCAACAGGTTGCGTGGACAAAGCCTGTTGTCTTTTTGCTTGGCCTTGTCGGAGATTTGATTGTTGCTTAACTTTCGCCCTCTCAATAGGGGTGAATTCCTTCTTCGGCAGGGCTGGAACTACGGATGGTTTCTTGCTGCCCTTCTTGCGGCGGTTCCCGCGGTTCTTGCGCTTGCTTCCGCCTGAGGATTCGCCCACCGGTGTGAGGCCTGGACTGCCGCCCTCTTCGGAGCGCACTTGGAGCTACACGAAAGGTCCTTAGCCATCAAATTAAGACTTACGATAAAGGCTTACACGATGCAAGACGACGCGGTGTGGCACTGGTGCCGAAAGGACTGCTTGAGTGGCAACGAAACCGACGAAAATGAGGGAGTGTAATCGCATGTTGTAAGTAAAGAATGCAAGTTTCAAAGATAGTGAGGGAAAACGAGGGGAGGGTAACAAATATAAAAGAATGGGCAATAAACGAATCTAGAGATGTAGTACAAACGCCAGCGTTCTGAGAAGGGGTGAAGAAACAGTGCGAGTGGCACATCAGTCTATTATAGTTCTGCATAGCGTTCGACGGGCAGCCTCGGGCAGGCCTGGCGATGTTTAGGAAGCAGTCCTTTACGTAAGCAGAATACCAATCAACTGATCACTCATGTGCCCTCACACGGTGTCGATGCCCGCTGATCACTGCCACAGGTTCCTTTTGAAATAGTTATGTGACTGCGCCACTACCGCAAGACGACCTGCCGTGTCGCCGTCGTCACTGGTTGGTATCTAGGTAAATGTCTGTTGTTTCGCACTCCTTGTTTGTCTTTCAGGCAGGTTGCTCTGAGCTCTCTGCACCACCGACAACAAAACCGTCGCTTGGCGGCGCAGTCCTGGGATCTCTGGGAACGCATGAATGTACCAGGCAGCAAAATGGGCGCTCTCCTGGAACCCTCATCAGGGGCCGAGTTCCCGGTGCATGGCAACACATGGGTCGTCGCTGCTGTGCCGTGTGCAGGTCGCGGGACTGGCACAAGGAGCCTGCCAGTGGTCTCATTACCTGCAGCGAGGGCCACGTTCTCCAGGTATTCTGCGCCACTCCACCGCGCTGCCTCGTTGAACTGACCTGTCCTTGTAGAACTACAGAAACGAAACCACAGAGACCACAGAGCTCGGGCCTCATGCTCTGCGCAAACGTACCCTCAAGTCGGGACGCGCGAAACAAGAAACGCTGTCAAAGGCCAATGCACTTTGTACGTCTCCCCAAGTTGCCCTTGCCGTTTCTTGACGTTGCTCGCAGCGTTTCATGGCCCTCGCGCGCGCTACCATTACTTCGAGTGTCTCCAGCTTCTTCTCCGCAAACAGGTCGCCGCCCTCATACGTGAGTGGAAGCTGCCCCCCGAATTTGAGGTGCGCCTTGCATTTTTCATCGCTGGAGACGTGTCTGAACATGTTCCAGGTCGTGTGCAGGGATGTCTGGGCACTCCACTTGAGTCTGCTCCCTCACCCGCCATCGCCGGAGCCCTACCTCCATACTCTCGATAATGGCGGAGATAATGTCTCCTCGGTGTCTTCCAAATCCCACGACGAGGATGACCCGGCCTCTTCGGACAGTGAGAGCGACCGCAAGGAAGATCGGGAAACGCTCCTCGCAGACCTCCTCCGTGAGGCTTCACAATCGGAATCCGACGGTGACGACGACGCCGCTGATCCAAACGGTAAGGCGACCGGGAAAGCAACTGCTCCTACCCCGAAAGTCAGAAATAGGTATGAGGTGCCAGCGGGAAACATCGCCGTCCTTATGCTCGCCTGCTGGACAATGCGACTGCCCGTCATGTACATGGATTTCATCAGGTACCCCCCTCCCCATCACACTTCATCGGACCCCAATGTTTATTTCAAAATGCATCTTCCATAGACTAATACAGGGCTATAAACTTCCCTATTTAGACCCATTAAGGCTGCTGCCCCCCGAAATGAAACGCCATTTGGCCAAGGAGACCGTTCTGATGCTTTCCCCGCGCGTATGTGATTTCATAGACGTCGTGTCCCTGCACTCACTCGACTAGTTCCCTCCTAATGTGCTCGTCCTTCACGCACTCACATCACGCTTAGCCCGCTTGTGCTGGTCCGCATATGGAATCCACACACCAGAGGTGAACGCCGCGCCGATGCTCTGGCGCACCGTACGCGCAATGAACGGCAACTGTGAGCCCCAAGCCGCCAGTCTCTTACCAACTCTGACTCCCCCAAACAGCGACGCTCTATGCCCTTACAAAATCGATCGCGAACGTGCTTTCACTCCCACTGACCCTGCACCCGTCACTGGCTCCAGCGCTTGTGCAGTCGCGGCGTAAAGATCCGCGACAGCACAAGAGCGACAATGTCCCGCCTGAGCTGGCACTCGTCGCCGCGCTCATCGTCGTGCTCAAGCTCGTATATGGCCTCGACGGCACTGAACGGCGAGTGCCGTAATTGTATGGTACAATCACCCCTCTCACGCTTCTACAGTTGCCCCATGATGTCCACAGATCCGGCATGTGCGCTCCCGCGATTGGATGATTTCCTGGCGTCCCTGGGACAATGTCCCGAAGAGGAGCTATTTTCAGCGGTCGGAGGTCACGTGTACGCACTGCCGGCCAATGACGAATTTCTATTTTTGACTGGGATCACACGTTTTTGGCCTGCAGGAATGCGCTAGATCTCGGTGATACGGAGCTGGACCTGTACCTCGACTTCTGCCAGCGGGCGTTGCTTGGAAACGAGGAGCCAGACAAGGGTGAGTGCGTCAGCGACGGGTGCGTGGACGTGGGAACTGATGATGGGATTGGCAGCTGTTGGCGAGTTCTTCTCGCTGGATGGTGATAAACAGCAGGAAGCCACGAACCCCACGAACGCGAATGCAGCCATGAGGGAGGGTGAAGGTGTGGGCGGCAGGCGAGCGCGACGAGCCGTGGTTCTTGCGTCCGGTGACTCGGACGCGATTCGGCCGGGGGTGGTGAAGATATTCAACACGCTTGATGCGCTTGGAAGCGTGCCGCGGGCGTACGCCACCGTGCTGGAAGCGGCTGCGGGATTTGCAGGGCTTGCGGTGGACGATGTCGCGGGCGTGGTGGAGAGGCTCGAGCGACGACTGGGTCGGCTAGCGGAGGTGGATAGAAAGGGGAAGGTGGCTGCGATTGACGCCGAGCAGAGTCTATTGACCGAGGTGTATTGACACTGTACACACGCAGTTGCATCGCGCAACCTTGAAATAATTTGTTCTGCGCTCCTGTCTTTCGTTTCCCGCTACCACCACACCGCTCCTTGAATCTTTCCTCGTCCCAGTGATGGTCCGTCTCTGACAAGCACCACCAGCACCCTCTATGAAGCGTCTCGTTGTCGCCTTCCATCCTCGCCGCCAGGACCCGTCAGAGTCCCCCCTTGCCGTCCCGCCCGTTCTCGCCGCCCCCGTCGCTGCTGCAGACGTAAAGAAACGACCAGGCTTCTTTTCCAAGCCCCGCGTGCCCGCAGAACTTCATGTCGCCCCCAACGGCACCGCCGGCACCGTCTACTCGTCCTCCTCCTCCGAGGGCTCTGCTGCACAGACCCCCGACCCCGACGACGACCATGAGCCCGACCCCAGTGCGCCTGCACGCACCACCAGTCGCTGGTCCAGCTGGATGCGCTCCAAGGCCTCGCCGAAGCCCCCCAGACTCGCCGCCGTCTGGGAGCCCACACGTGTCCCTGTCGAGGCGTCGTCGTCGTCGCCGCCGTCCACGCCAGAGTCCGACGACGACAGCGATCACTACGACGACGAGCCCCCGCTGCCCCCGCCACCCGTCGTGCGCCCCTCGCGGCCATCTCCGTCCCCCCCGGGGCGCTCGAGCCGCGTCCTGCAGCCTGCAAGCGCGCTGCGCTCTCACATGAACATGCGTGCCATCACCCTCAGCTCCATCATCCCCCCGCTCTCGCCTCCCCCGCTGCTGCATCTGCCCTCTGGCCCCCTGTTCCCTCGCTCCTCGAACCCCGCGCGCACGCTCCAGCCTCTCGTCAGCACCCGCACCATCATGCACAAGACCGTCCTCCTCCGTCGCCTCGAGAGCCAGACGCTCTCGCGCTCCGAAAACGAGTCCATCGCCGCGTTCGGGCACCGGCCAAAGCCCGTCGTCCCGAAGACCCGCCGCCGCGGGCTGGAGGAGGAGGCCATGTCGGATGTGAAGAAGGTGAGGTTCTATAGTCGCGGCTTGCAGTCGTGGATGGATCGGCCGTGTTACGAGGAGCGTTGTGTGCTGTGGGCGTGGGACGCCAATGCGAAGCAGGTGGTGCGGCGGCAGATCGTGGGGTCCGACAAGGCAGTCGCGTCTCTTGAGTTTACAGAAGGGTTGGAGGCTCTCGCGGGGTATGGAGTGGATTCCCCGAGCTTGAGTGGTGAGTGGATCCGTGTGCTTTTTTAACTGGCGCAGCTCTGATCGTGGCGTGCAGCACCCGTTCCTCACGCCTCATCTAAAAGTGCCTTGCTGTCCCCTCTCCGCATAGCGTCTCCTCTCCCTCCTGAGGTTAACTCGCCAGGCTCTTCGACACCCAATGCTTCTACCGGCCCGTCTACCCCTACGAATGTCCTGTCGCCTAATGCACCCCCGCGCAAGATCCTCCGTTTCCTCCCAGAGCCCCAGGAAGACGCAGAGGATAATGTCCCCCTCGGGTACCAGATCCTCACGAAACGGGAGAGAGAGCGGATTATTGAAGAGCGTGAGCGACAGATTAGAGAGGAAGAGCGCATGAAAAAGGTATATGCTGCCGAGGTGGCTGCTGCGAGGGCGAGGCGTGAGGGTGCGCGGGCAGGCAGCCATCATGAGTTGGAAATGGCAAAAGATAGACGAACGAGCTACACGCGGCCGGCGTACGATCCCTCTCTAGCAAACTCAAGGCGGGTCGCGTCCGAGGCGGATGTTGAGCCCCGCGCTGCGTCACGCTCCGGTCCGCCTTCGATCGTGAACGGACAAAGCAAGTCAAGACCATCTAGTATCAAGAGCGGATGGACAGGCCATGGTTCATCTACGCAACGAACTCCACCCCTGCCATCGCCTCTACCCTCTCCCCCGCCCCATACGCGCTCCCACACCACCCCGTCAAACGAGGAGCTCACAGAGGCAAAGCTGCGGCGCCGCATGTCCAACTTCTCAGAAAGCGGCACAAGCACACGCTCGCGCTTCCCGTCTGCACCAAGCGCACCTACCATTCCTCCAGTTCCCGTTCATACCTTCCCTCGGTCCTACAGCTCGGGCGGTGCACCCATGGGGCCCATCCCCGTCATGCCCGTGCCAATGCCGATGTATGTCATGCCTGGCACACCGCATTTCTTCATGCAACAGCAGCAGCAACAACAACAACAACAGATGCTCATGCCGCAACACGCCTCAATGGCCCCGTTGCTTCCGCCGGTGCGCCCGGGGCTCCCTGTGAGCCGCAGTGCAGAGGGTCTGCGCGCTCCGCGGGCCCATGCAGATCCTAGCCCGGGGGCCGCAAGACCCGCACAGTCACCGCGGCGCGCGACGGGAGGTATTGATGAGACCAAGCGCGCCTCCCGCATATCGGTACAGGTCCCGCCGGTGTCGTTCCGGCAGGCCACGCCTAACTATGCGGGCGGCGTCTGGGGAGCTAGACCCACGCCCCTTTCGCGGTAGCGTTCCTAGAACTATTTTTTTTCTTCTTCCCCCTTTCTTACCTCCTTTTTCCCTTTCCTCATGTGGCTTTGTTTTTATCTCGCTTCTGACACTCGCTCCGTTGGACAGTATCGGTTTGCACGTATACTACGCGCCGCACTAATTAAACAATCCCATCATACGTACGCCATCATTGATTTGCCTGCCCTCTGGACGTTCATTTCTCACCATTGTTACATCACCCATTCCACATCTACCCCCTCCCCTCCCCCATCCTCATCATGTTTCATGCTCGCTTCTTGTGCCCCCCATTCACCTTATTATGTTTGCCAGCAACGTCCTGGTGACCCTTGATTCTCACACCGGCACGCTTGACGTTATAAACATCCGTCGACGGGATCTTGTACGATGGACAAATAGTGTAAATATGCATGTGCACCCATTACTGTGTTTCGTCGGAAAACTGAAGAACAGATTGTGTCGGGATTAAACGTTTAAACAGTTACTATCATACAGAAACCACTCTGGTTGCTAGAGTCAATCGTATACAGGAATGCTAACACAAGCTAACACGCATGGAATGTCGATTCCATGTAAGAGTTGAATACATATGCCAATAAGATTGCGATCGGGGTATTATGGTGCTACAGTGTCCAATATCGGTTAACTCAAGCAAGACCAGTCCAGGGACCTCGGATGCGGCGTGCAAGCTGGATGTCTCTCTGCATGATCGTGACTCGCTTGGCGTGTATCGCACACAGATTTCTGCAAGGTGTATGCGCTCAGAATCATGCTCCAGACGCGCGCAAACTGGGGGAACGTACGCGTCTTCAAATAGGTGAACCAGGTAGGCTTCGGTAGCCTCTTGCAGTGCGAGGATCGCGGAGCTCTGCCATCGTAGTCCATACCCCTCATCATACCCCTTTCCCTCATCTGTAATCATATCCAAGGCTATTTCCCTCACCTAACGAGACAATCATGAGCCCACGCATACCCATAGACCATAGACTGGGGACGCACCACGCGCGAGAAAGGCAGCTTAAGAAGTAAGAGGTCTGTGCTTTTTTGATACTTGCGGATTTCGCGCAGAGCTACTGTACCCGGGCGGAAACGCTTCTTCCGGCTCGTGCGTTCGTCCTCGACTTCCTGCGCGGCGGCCCGTGCACGTGCAGCTGCGCTGGGTAGGGATTTGCGTGGGGCTTTTCCACCCGTGCTTTTCCTGGCCGTGCTTTTCTTTGGTGAACGACCGGTCCCAGTTTTCTTCGCGGGGCTATCGTCGCCGCCGCCAGACTTGCGTTGTGCGCTACCGGACGCTTTTGAGCTTTTTTGGATGGTGCTCACCATGGGTTAGTGAGCAGGGAAGACACGACGCCGTAGTCACTGTGGTGGACGTGTCGGGCGTTGTGGACGCGAAAGACGCGTAAACGCGTTTGGTTCACCGCTCTCGAACAATGGAAGCGAGACCACCGGGACTTCAAAGTCCGATAACGTCAAGTCGTCGACACGAGTTTGCATTGCCATCTCTTGAAATCGTTCCATCTTGTGCTCTCTCGCAATATGGGCAAAGCTATTATCACTGGCTATTACAGGTAAACGGCTTCATCAGAATTAAAGTACCGCCTGAATCCTCGTAGATACACGGATATCAACTTTGAATGGTGAGCAGTTTCCAACCATTTGTTGACGATCGATTATCTTATGGCAATGTTCATGAAGGCATCAAGTCTTTTCTAATCCCTCTGATAGATCAGCCCTCAAGGCATTTATAGCCCCAGAGAGTCTTACCCACCCTGAAAACCCTCTCAATGTCCACAAAGGTTCTGCTGAACCGGGGGTGACGTTGACGATGGGTAACATTGTTTCTGGCTTGATTCTCTTTCATCTATTCAGGCTTATCCTCCATAAGGTACCTTGGAGAATGGCGAATCGCGTCTGCTATTCTCGTCCCAGCAGGTCGAGTATATTCGTTACTGGCTGCACGCCGTAGGGTTCACAGAATCGCTGTTGCCATTGCCTTCGTCCCACTACCTGCTTACTGAGACTTCCCTTAAGACGGCCTCGCCTGTTACCTACAAAACGGGTGCAGAACTGAAAGCGGCCGTCAAGGTAAAATAGGTGTGACAGCAAATCCAATCTCATCTTCCTCTCTTCCCTAGGATATCGCCAAGAATAATAAGCGTTTGAAGGGGACTGACAAAGCTCTACTTTCTATCCGTGATGCCTTTGAGCAAGTGAGAACCTGTTGGTCTGCGCGCAAGGGCGTCTGGCTTGCCATTGACTTCGAGGCTTGGGAGATGGATCACAAGCTTGTCACAGAATATGGTTGGAGCCTAACTAGGTGGCAAGACGATGAAGAGAAGACAGAGGTTGGGCACTGTATTGTGGAGGAGCATAAGAAATACCACAACACCAGTTATGTGGTCAACAACCGTGACGTGCGTCTGTACCTTCAAGCCGTTTGTACTCATTAATCCTTCAGCAGCATTTTCTCTTCGGCGAGACCAAGACACTCAGACTACAAATCCTCAAGAAGCTCATACACGATCAGATAACATCGCACTCTTCCCATGGCCCATTGTATCTTGTCTTCCACGATTACAGTCAAGATATCAAGTATGAAGCGTCTATCGTTACTACCCATACCCCCCATTGACACATGGTAATAAAGATATCTAAAGGCAATGGGTGCCCCCATTGACGGCATATCATATACCCTGCCAGATCTTCCGCCAGATCAGGGCATTTATGTTGTAGACACGAGCTCACTCTTTGCTGCTTTAGAGGGTCGCGCAGACGAAACAAGAAGCCTGTCACGAATGTGTGCACTCCTTCAGATACCCAACCTCGATCGATTTCATAACGCGGGGAATGATTCGCATGTACGCGTCTCTCTCACAAATCGGCTATCTAGTTTTAACCCACTTTGCATCGTTTTTTCAGTTCACTATGCTTGCCTTAAAAGTCATGGCATCTGGTGACCCCCTTGATAGACAGCGCGCTGCTCGTTGGCCAGACCAACAGACTCAGGTCAACTCCGCAGGTGGAAAAGGTGTAAGTGTGGAATGGGCCACCCATCAGATAGACAGTGATTGTGATGATATGGAGGGTATTTTCCCTCCCGATCAGGCGCGGCCGTCAGGCTACAATAGCGATCATAGCGATGATGCTTGGGTCTCTTGATGTACGTCTGAGAAGCCTAATGTACGTTGGAATATGGTGGGGATGACATGCAGGAGGCAGGCAAAAAATGTCTCTTAAGCCATCAGTTAAATCCAATGTATTCATGAGCTTTTAATTCCCGATATAGACAATAGGCAGCATTAACTTCAAATCAAGGTTGGCTCATTTCTCCAAATCCAGAACACGGACAACCTTATGAAACGACTTCAAAACGACGTTCATGCTAAATTTGAACTTCACTACAAGGCCCGAAGGCGAACAAAGAGGTGCTAAGGATGCCAATGCGGCGAGTAAACAACTACGGACCACCTTCTGGCAACACGGGTACAGGGAGAACAAAACATTCTTCAAGTCGGGATAGGAGCATGATCATAGCATAGATAAAATTTCGTTAGGCTCGGAAAATCTCATTTCTTCTGCGCTGCGTATGGGTTGACTGAATACACTTTGATGACAGGGGGACTCTTCGTGAGGTCGGCCGTTACGATAACCTGCATAGAGATGTGTGAGACTTATATCAAACTAATAGCGAGGAGGCATACCGGAACACTCTGCAATTCCTTAATATCCTGAATGCGGTGTCCGGTGGTTGTCGTCCTGAGGCCCTCAAATTCTGGTTTCAACTTGGCCTGCGAAAGAAGTCGTTGCTTTGACGTCTCTTTCTTCTCAGGCTTTTCCGTACGACCAATAACGACTTCATCCTCGTCCTCATCTTCTTCAAAGAGGGCAGATTCGTCGTGAACAGAGCGGGAAGTGACTTCCATCTTCAGAGCATGTTGCTCTGCCGTCTGTTTTACCTTTCTCAGGTGCTCGTCGTCACTGTTTTCCGCAAGCCAGCTAATCACATCGCGGTCAGACCAGTAAATTTGCAGCATGTGAGAGTGCTCGTCATAGACGTGATTCTGAGGGAAGAAGTCAACGTAACTTTCAAAGAAAGATAGGATCATGCAGACAAACATCAATGGGCATCTGATCGACGTGAACACGTTTCTCAATACCGAATTCCGGAATGAGAACGTCGAACGCAGCGTCCAAAACACCGACCACCTTGGCTTTGCGAACAACAGGACCATAGCGTTGGGTAAGGTCTGCAATAAGTAAACATAAGAAGAGATGTGCAGATTGTTCTTGAGCGAGCTTAGCAGAATCCTTCTTACTGAACAAACAATTAGGGGGTACAAATGTGAAACATGAGCGAGGAACTTACATGTTGCACTGTTGCGCGACCTTAGCAACGGAGTCACGGTCCATTGTGAATTTAGGCTCAACACCCACGCCTTGAAGGATAGACTCCAATTGACGATGAACGATCAAGTCCGCATATCGACGAATGGGCGACGTGAAGTGAGTGTAGAGGGGAGCGTTAAGAGCATAGTGGTGATACTTCGCGATATCAAGCATGCCAGCGCAGAAATACTTGGCCCGGTGCGTCACTTTGTGAGATAACATCGAGACAATAAGACGGTGAACAGGATCTTCAATAGCCTCGAAAGACTTCATTAGAGCTCCTGCAGAAGAGATGTCCATCTTGTACCCAAGACGAGCGGCACGCTCAGCGAATCCAACCTGTTAACACATTGCAGTTAGCGGCACAGAAAGAGAGTCCAACCAAATCAACGCACAAGGCGACGCTCGGTAGGGTCTTCGTGACGACGAATCAGTGCTTGTTCCGGGAGATGGAGCGCGATCTGTTGTGCAACGGACATATTGGTCAAGAGCATGAACTACAACGAAGGTAAGAATAACGTTAGAAATGCCACAGGGAAAAACTGTAAAGAAAACACCTCTTCGATTAATAGATTAGCTTCTGTAGGTTCATATGGTGAACAATCGATAGGTAGCCCATCTTCTCCCAAATCAAAGAAGAGACGCGTGGAGTGAAGAGCCAGGCAGCCCTTTTCGAACCTGGACGCGCGCATTTGCCTGGCCAAGTTCTGCAAAAGAGTCAATAGCGTGCCTAGTATCCGTCCAGCATCCCACGCACCTGAAGGAGCTTAATGTCGTTCTCGATAGCTGAAGCATCATGTTCTGGAATGACAGGAACAGGCCCCAAAGATTTGCCATCAATTACGTCTTGTGCATTCTTGTATGCCAATTTGGCTGCGGGTCTGAGTGGCAAGGATTAAGTAAATAAAAAATTCGGGGGATTGAAAATCGGCCCTACTTGACAACAGTCTTCCCAAACCATTTCTTAATTACTCGAGCATCCTCGGCCATTGTAAATATGATCGAGAATGCAAGTCTCTCCTCGCCGGGTCGGAGACTGCACAATTGCTCACTGAGTACAGGAGGGAGCATTGGTACTGCACGCTGCACAAGGTAGACACTAGTGGCTCTTTTCCGCGCATCGCGATCCAATGCAGTGTTTGGCTTCACAAAGTACGAGACATCGGCGATGTGGACACCAACATCATACGTGCCGTCCTCGTTTCGCTTGATTGATAGCGCGTCGTCAATGTCCTTCGCCGTATCGGGATCAATCGAGAATATGCGTTCAGCGCGCAAGTCGAGGCGTCCTTCCAACTCTCGTTCAGGCACACTGGTAGCAGGGTAAACGAAACG
Organism: Ramaria rubella; assembly: GCA_015039355.1. Classification (NCBI taxonomy): domain Eukaryota; kingdom Fungi; phylum Basidiomycota; class Agaricomycetes; order Gomphales; family Gomphaceae; genus Ramaria; species Ramaria rubella. The sequence goes on along the minus strand of MU134298.1, from coordinate 472,858 downwards.
TAAAGAAATATGTTATCCCAGACTCACGTCCAAGGAACGGGGGGAAGGCATTTGAGGACATTGTCAGCGAAATCCTCAGTAGGGAAATTGCAGTCCTTGAGTAAAGCGCTAGTTTCTACTTCGACATCACCGATGGGACCAAGTTCCTCTACCAATGTCCCGAATGGGTGAAGAGAGCTGATAGGCTAAAACCACACGACAGGTTAAAGCGATTAGTTCTAGAGCCGGAGTAGGTACTCACGTGACGCTTGATGCAAGCTACGAACAGCTTATTGTTGTATGCGTCTGCATTCTGAACAAAGTCTGGAGGCGCCTGTTCAGTTGGAATAGCTATGAGGGGAACACGTTTATCTGTTGGCTTGAACCAAACAATTTTGGGCCTTTCCGCTGGAGCACGGCGAAGGTCCTCGCCACGGTCACCCTCGCGCTCACGGCGTTCAGCTTCTTGCTTCTCCTTGGTCGCCGCAGATGACGGACGAAGAAGACCCAGTGTCCCGGAGAATAGTTGTCCGGGCATGCGTTCCACAACAGCCACCACATGGCCAGCGAATTGCGGCTTCACTTCGTCTGTGACTCTAAAGAAAGTGTCAAAACCAAACATTAAAGCAAAACTCCACCTTGCTTACTCTTCATCGTCAAATAACATCAAGCCTTGACCCTCAACTTCGACATCATCTTTTTTTTTGTCATTCTTGCGGCCAGCTGCTGACTTCAGATCATAGGCTGCGTTCTCTTCCTTTTTCCTCTTCTTCTCTTCTTTCTCCTTCTTCGTGCCCCAGACTTCATCGACGTCAAGTAACTCGACTGCGACAATATCACCTTCAAGCGCACGGTTGCGGTCCTTCGATCCGCAAATGTATATGTCGGCATCAAGAACTTCCGTGGCAACGTAAGCATCGGAACGGTTCCTCTTGTTAACACGCAATATGCCAACAACAAGCTTGCCGGCGGCAAGAAGTGGAGGTAAAGATGCCTGGGGAAGATAAGGAGCAAAAAGAGATTTGCGTTGAGGCTGGTTCTGTTGTTGCAGTTGCATCTAATTATACCATACGTGAGTAAGCTATAAGCTTAAGAAAGAACGATGCTCACTTGGAATTGCTGATGTTGCTGTTGCAGCAAGTTGTAACCACCCGCGTTAATGCCCATCATATTGGCAGCCATAACATTGGGCAACATGTTAGGGAAACTGAACGAGGGCATCTTCTGATGATGACCTCCAGCAGCCGCACGGAATTGCTGCAGGCTTTGCAGTTGCGCTTGCGCTTGAGCAAGGTCTCCCATGCCATTGTTCGCACCAACAGCACCAGCGCCCCCGTCTAGTTCTGGTGAGATTTCAGTGAAACTACACGTTAACGAGAACACTCACTGATACGCCATGTCGAATCAGCTCTCGAGGGCTGCCTAGAATGTCCTCCAAACGACGTGGGGGGAACAAAGCCATCGTCGTAACCGTCCTGGCTGAACTGGTTGAAAGACTGCATATTGTTCTGGCTGCCCTTATTGTTGAGGACGTTGACGCTGTGACGTCTGCCATGTCCGCGTGATATCCCCGCACTATCTTCACCGGTACCCAAGCTCACGCCCCCTCCTAACCCTGCGTTGAAACCTATACCAGGAATGCTGAAGCTACCGAAGCTGCCACCAATCATACCCATAGGATTCGTGGGAATTTGCTGGCTTTGGATGCGTCTATGGACATTAGGACGTCCTCCGGGTCCAAGTTGAGAGCTGTTGAATGTTGCCATGGCTTGGTTCGAGGCAATCTGCTGCTGAAGCAGTTGCTGCTGCTGTTGCTGGAGGGCTTCAATTTGATTCTGGATAGCAAGCTAGGCAAAGATGAATACGGAGCAAAGTGCAAGAGGTTTCATTATGTATTCTTACCTGTTCACGCATAATATCCGGAAGCTGTCCACGATTCTCGGTACTCTGTTGCTGGGATGTATCGGACTGATAGTTTGCCTGCTGGGTTTGTTGTGGGAACTGAAATCCGGAGTCATCTTCCTCACTTATGGGTGGACCAGGTGGAATATTGGAGGCAGTACGTCTCCTCGCTCCGAACGTGAAAGTGGGGGCAAGCTGTGGCCTCCCAGAAGGGCCTATGACTTCGCTTTGTTCTTGCTGTTGTCCAGCAAGGGCAGCAAACCGAGGGGCAGTAAAACCCGGCTGTTGTTGAGTACGGGGAAAAGGTTGTTGGCCATAGATTTGTTCAGGGATCTCTCCTTCTTCGAACTGTTGCAGTTGAGTGGTACGAATATCTTCATTGTCCTCTATCATAGCACCTAACGGAGACGAGAACTGACGCATTTGAGGAGGATAGCTTGGCGTACCGGAGCCTTGAGAGCCTAATGACGCAGCCTTGCGATGCCTCGCTGATTCGATCGCTGCCGCACCAGGAGAAGGAAAACCTGCTGCACCAGGCTGAAAGACGGGCGCATTCAGAGGAAGGGTGGATGAAACATGTTGAGGTAAAGGCATAGAGACAGACCCGGACATGATCGAAGCTTGGGAAGGCGGGGAAATAGACTTTAAGTCAGTGATAACACGCTGGAGGGACGTAAGAGCGTCGCTGCCTTCTGCGCCGGGAACAGGGACGGGGGAAGACCCAGCAGGCTTAGCATCCTTAGGGGTGTTCCCACCGCCTTGACGATTGGCGGATTGAGAAGCTTGACTCTTTCTCTGATTTCCAGCGCTTCTGCTCTGACTCTTGTTATTACTTTTCTCACTCTTCTTGCCATCTCCCGCTTCTTTCTTCTTTAGATCCACATCCTTCTTCTTTGCACCATCGCTAGATTCCGTCTGTGCAGATATATTGCCACTGGATTTCTTGTTGCTGCCTCCGGAAGAAGGCCTAGGTGCGCCGCCGGCGTTACTGACAACAGCAGCACCCGAGGGGGTTTTGTTGCCTGACGTAGGCCTCTTTTGGCGGTTTCCGCCTGCACCAGCTCCCGCACTTTTCTTCTCGTCCTTTTTAACAGTGGAAGCTTGTGCGGTCTCGTCTGTCATGTCGTTCGTGGTCTTGTTACAGGTTGTTTTTAAGAGAATTTGTTAAGTTTTCCAACTGTTTTTCGGATTTCTTGGCTTTCTTTAACTGTCAATGGATATCTTCAAATTGGGGAAGAGAGAGCTGCAAAATATCAGTCGGAGATAGGTCACGAAAATCGTAATACCCACGGATTCGGAGGTGCGAGGATTGCCTTGGCTGGGCCTTGGGTGTAGAGTGACAGCGTTGCCTGGATCGGCGAGTGAACACAGTACTTGTGCGTGAGGTTTTCGCAGCGGGGTCGTCGTGGATGGAAGAGAGTGAAGAGGGTTGGGGCTTGAGGATTTGGAACGGCGCTCAATAACTTTTATAGTCAAGCCTCCGATGACCCTTAGTCTAACCCGGGCTACCGTCTATGTTCCCCGTATGTATTTTAGTTGCTCTCTAGGAACACTTTTATAGTCATTGCGCTCATGGACAGGGCCTTCGGAATGCAACCCTGACCTCCTCTCCCTGCATGCGCGGCAGCAACCGGCGTCCGCCCAACTTATTATAGCTACGTTCATGGCCACCGTTGTGATAGGTAGAGACAATGTTACTGACACCATTGGCAAGCCCGACGGAGGTCCAAACCGTGAATATATACATGATCATAACTGCATATAAGTATCACTACAAACTATGATCCAGACGCTTTCATTGGAATGTTATGCGATCACCTCGACTTTCCAGTCCTTTCGGAGCAACTCCAGCACACCTTTCTCACCGGTAGGATCAACGGCCTTCGTGCCTCTTTTAAATATACGTGTCTGGAATCCGAATTTGCGGGAGTCTATTACTGTATACTTGACACAGTAGTCCAAGGCGAGGCCTGCAACTTCAACCTCAGAGATTCCATTTTGATACAAGATTTTGGCCAACTGTGTGAAGACTGTATATTCGTTGTCCGAAAATGCAGAGTACGCATCCATGTCGATATGCGTCCCCTAAATGTATGTCTATTTGAGGTGCGGCCAACTGACAACAAGCGATACTTACCTTACGAACGTACGTCACCTTCTGTCCCAGTGCGTCCAGCCTAGTTTGTACACCTTGCTCGATTTTGCTTCCCTGCGTCTCCTGTATACAATGGTCCGGCCACAACATCTGCGATATCACTTTCCCTCCAACGCGCAATTGAATCTCAGTGAAAGGCGCTCTCGCATGTGTCGAAGCAAATGAAACATGTCCGAGGGGATGCCCTAAGATTATAGGCAGCTGTTTTATCAGATTCTTGAGCTCACTTACAATCCTGAGCAGTACCATGTGAGTGAGTTTGCGGTATATCAATGTTCTTAGCTCACCAGAGACGCTACAATAACCTCGTATTGCTCGGCATGCTCAAGAAGATCATAGATGTAAGGTAGAATCGTATCCCCATCCGGCACTGCGAGCGCGCCGCTCGGGAGAAAATCATACTGTATGTCGACAAGGAGGAGTGCTTTGCCTGGCATTATGTAAAGATCTGGTGTAAGAACTTGAAGAGACGCCCGCGCAGGGTAGATCCAATAACTTGCAGGCTTCGGATTCTGGGATCAACCCCGAATAGCTTGAATTGTAAGAGACAGTCAAGATAATACTGGTCCTGTTTCTTCTGCGTGGATAGTCTACTCTAAGCTATGTCTAACCGTGCAGGCGTTTCACAATGGCGTCTGTGAACTCCTTAGTGCTTGCTTTTCCTCCAAGATCACCTGTGATAGCTTTGCCTTCCGCAATCGTCTACATCACGAGGGTCAATGGACAGGAAAGGCCAGTCAGAAAATCAGACCTACACCAAGAGTAGCCTTTTCGATCTTTTCAGCATGTTCGTAAAGATTCATGTGTCTGGTACAGTCAATCAGCGTTCGTCTTAACAAGGATTTCACTCGTCGGCATACCTCAACATCATCAGCGAAGACAGAAGTAGTGCCGTTGGGTTGGCGAGGCCTTTGCCTATTACGCGGGGTGTTCATCCGAAATATACATGAGAAAGTCAAAATGCCCACCCGCAATATCAGGGGCAGATCCATGGACAGCTTCGAAAATTGAGGCGTCCTGAAATCATCCTCACCTGTTAAGATCCGCGCGATAAATCAAGCTGAGAGTACGCACCCGTCCAATATTGCCGGAAGGCGTCAAACCTAATCCTCCGATGAGACCTGCACACATATCGGACAAGATGTCGCCATACAAATTGGGCATCACCATGACTCGATCAGCATACGGTCGCGGGTTCTGGCAAACCTGGAGGCATACACGATCAAGCAGGTCTTCGTCGTAAGCGATGTTGGGGAAGTCTTTTGCGACCTGTCGACAAGCAGACAAAAACATGCCGTCAGACATCTTCCTGCAGACCATGGGGAATCAATATAAACATCGGGGGTGAAAGGAATGAAGCAAACATGATGTTGGCTTTATGAACGGCGGTTACACGACTTCGGTTGTTCGCCTCCGCGTAGTGGAAGGCATAGCGCGCCACGCGTTCGGAGGCATCCCACGTGATTAGCTTAATAGATTGTACGACACCGTCCACAACCTGTATACAAGTGTCAGTTTCTGAAAAACTACTTAGAGGAGGGAAAGTCGAGCCTCGTGCTCTATGCCTGAATATTCTCCCTCCGTATTTTCACGAATAATGACGGTATTGACGTCGTCGTAAGGTGTCTTGAATCCTTTGATAGACGCACACGGACGGACGTTGGCAAAAAGGTTAAATGTACGGCGCAGCGTCAAGTTCAGCGAGACATGACCTTTTCCGACTGTAACACATCTCTCAGATGCTTACCCTAACCCATAAACGCAAATACATACTGGGTGTAGCCAGAGGCCCTACGGAGCACTAATGCGTTAAGGGCAGGATGTTCAAACAATCAATGCCCACCTTTAAGAGCCACGGTATTCTTCTTGACTGATGTGATAGCCGCGTCAGGAATGACAGTTTTTCCTCCCTTCAGAACTGGTGTAACGCTAACTTCCTCCCATTCAATCGGCACCTAGTAAAACAGCCAGCAGAGTCAACCACTATAACGCGTTTGGAACCAAGTTCCTCCAACCTGAGAAGCAGCATAGATTGATTTGACAGCTTCGCTGATTTCTGGTCCAATGCCTAGAAGTACCAATCAACCCCGTGGCTCCCAGTAATCGTCAAGACACGAACCATCCCCAGGAATCAACGTCACAGCGTACTTGCCCTAGATTAAAGTAAATAAGAGCAAGACATGAGTGGCCGAAGAGAAAGAAGCACACATTCGGATTTTTTTGGCCTGCAAAAGCGGCCGTAGGCGAGGGAGAGGCATACCCTCTTCGAACCGGGACCTGTTTAAAAAGACTGAAATACTCTCTCACACACATGGTGGTTGAAATGATCTACCTGACAATAGCGCAAAGTGGTTCTTACTGTACCAGGGAGTGAGCAGGCTACGAGCATGCTGAAGGGAAAGTGGTACAAGTATAACACTTTTAGGTAATGAATGACAGAATGCGATCAAGGCCGGCCACGGCGAGGTGCAGCGCTACTCCGATGGATGCAAGGAAAAAAAATACAATTATTTATATAGTGTAATAACATGTGTACCGTCCTATCAACTGCTAAGCAGCCCATTGAGCTGTTCTCGGTATTGCTCCATCTGTCTTCTTTCCTCTTCCTCCTCCGCGTCGCTCTGCAAGGTCTATGTGACCACATCAGCAGTGAACAACGACGAAGCAAGGCGATATGTACCGGCAACTCTGTACCGACACTTCCAGCCTGACCCAGTTTGCCATCAGTAAGCTCGAAGAGGACCTTATCAACTTCTGCCTCGGCTTCCTCTTCGAGCTCTTCGTCATCGTCGAGTTGCACCGTCTCATCTATCATCTCTTCCAATATTCCAGCCTGATCCAGATGGTCAGAGTTACTCTCTTATGTGAAGAAAAATGCCAACTTTCGTCATCTCCATACTCATCTCCCGCATGGTCTGGCTGATTTGTGGCAGCTTCACCAAAGAATTAGAGAGTTTCATGATTTCCGTCGACTTTTGCAGCGACCCCGTCACTTTGGCCATAGCTGTTGATTGATATATTAGCTTATTGTAATTCTTTGCAATTATTAATTGACAGACCCATCTGCTGCATTAACTGCACTTCGATCGAACCCAATCGCGCTTTACTTACATGTAGCCGATTCTTCTGTTTGTTACTCCGGACCACTTCTTTGGCCAATATTCGGGCACTTTTTGTATCTCCCTTCGCAGCAAGCTGTTTCAATTGTCCGCGCACTTTGTTAGTGGCCGCATCTAGCTATCCGAATCAAAGGGAATCGATGAGTAGTATACAACGTTTCAGTAGACCAACCACACCTGCCGTATCTCACGTTCTAGGTGCCGCTGCTCACTCTTTAGTCGGCGTTGCCAACTTCGTACTTTCTCTTCTGGACTAGGGCCATAGAAAAATCGATTGATTGACTGCATGGTCAATGAGCAGTGACGAAGTGACGTTACGCTACTAAGATTATGTAGGCTAGCGCTAAGCTCTCCGACACGGCCCGCAGACCGCAGATCGTGCAAAATTAAACTAACGATGTAGCATATTGCTCACGTGACAAGCCGCGATTATAAACTGAACAAATACAGCGTATTAAGAATCTATACAACTCATACAGTTTGATGCCACTTTCGGCGTGCTACGACAAACCACCTACGCGAATTTGGTTAACGAGTGCCTCCCAGTAGGACCATTCGCCTGCGCCCTCTGATACCGCGCTGCCGTCGCCATTGAACATCATGGCTGGAACGACATCTGACCCACCAGCCCACTGTTCATTCGCCACCAGTGTGTGTCCGTCAAGCATACCAGCACTGGTATAACCCCACACGTCCAATATGCTCGGCGCGCTGCCCTGTTCGGGTCCAATGTCACCAGGATATGTCATCGATATCTGATTAGGCACGTCCGGCAGGAATGGGTCCATGGGTGTCAGGGCCGAAAAGAAGGGCATTCGATGCGCTGCCTGCTGTGATAGAGTGGTGGAAACGCCTTGCTGACGGGTGGATGACTGAGGGAATCCCAATGACCGTGAACCAGACTCCGAGTTAGGCAGGACAGGCCCTTCGGCCATGCCTGGAACTGGTTGATTTCCAGGGTCAACAACCACTTTATTCCGTAAGAATTCGATGATTTTTAACTCTCTTTGCGTTGCGACGTCCGTTTCATGACCTGCCGCTTCAGGTGTCATACGCATGAAGTTGTCCAATATAGAATGTAGTTCCTGGGCATCATCCCGAGCCGGATTAATAATCAGTGCAATTCCGCATATCATTGTGGATTGAAAAGCACGAAACATCCCCCCGCAAGCATCTATGACTTCACGGGAGGCGATCTTGAAAAAATTCCGTCGAATTTCAGTGTCGTGCTTTGCGGAGTCTATACATGCCTGCCGAGAGCGGTCAAATGTATCTGCATCCAACCTACGCAAGAAATATGGGCGGTGAAGACCAATCCGGTAGAACATGACCTCTGTTAGCAACTGAGGAGCCATGAGGCTGCGCATGAAAGATGTATGGGGTAAGCGCACTCACGAGAAATCGGTGAACAGGTATGTATGTCCGCGTGTCGTCGAACGAAGTATCCGGGTTCGTCAGGGAATAGCAAGGTGGCAATGAAGTTATAAATTTATTCAATTCTTCTTCCAATGCCAAGACTTCCGAGTATGGATCATGGCCTTGTACTTGTTGAAAATGATGGGCTATGCGACCCATGATTCCGGCTAAAGCGTGCCGCAAAATGGCAAATGTGATGACTGTGGGGTTCGAGAGGGCTTGCGGATTGACTGGGCTCGATGACGATTCCAGTGATGCATCATCAATGTTCAAAGGAGCCCGCGTGGATGTATAATCATCAGAAATGGACTTTGGGCGTCCGGTGATAAAGGCATAGGCCCTATCAGCATGATAAACATACGCCCTTTGACAAATCGTTCACGTGAATTAGCTCTCCATCGGTAGCGAGTGTACAGACCTCACCAAATGCGACGTCGGTATTCGGTCTGAAATGTATCTAATTCCTAACGGTGAAAATTAATACCGATATATTAAAGCACACAGTGTGAAAGTACCAGATTCGACGGGTCACGATGTAGGCCTAAAGCTTGGGCTGTTCTGACCGCAGCACCGATCTCACTCCAGCTCTCGGTGATTCGGCGGTCGAAAATATTGAAGCGAGCTCCCTACAATCACATAGGTGCACAGTCACCAAGACACATGCTTCACTCGACGTACCAATAAACGGGCAAGAATTACTTCCAGTGAATTCGTTTGAATTGCGGACGCGATCAGAAGTGCCCGGCGCGAAGACCAATAGAGCCTACGCTCAAGGCGTGTGTAAGTCAGGCAAACAAGTTTGATCTAGATGACAAGTAAACCTTAAGGAAGTTAGACGTCGCATGCGATCATTGCCCCCGATGTGGTCGGGAGATAAACGCATCGACAAAGCCAAGACAGCGAAGAGGAGAGGCAGAAAACGGATGTCAGACGGCTGGAGGTTGTGCCCATTAAGACAAACAGATTGATATGAAGCGCGGAACAAAGGTTCATAAAGCGGATAGCGTGTATAATTTCTATGAAAAGAAGAGAACATTGAGCAGTTTTAGTACTGATAGCCTGAGGATTCTTACATGGCAGCGAAATAATAATCCACCAAAGAATGGGATAATGTAGTGTCGGGAAGTTGTTTGACGAGGTCAGACAGAATATGAGGGGAGAAGCCACATTCCAAAACCAAACTTTGAAGCCGAGCTGCAGGCGGAGGAGCGTCTTCCAACACAGATGAGAGACTGCTGTGTTGCAACTATAGTCAGGGCGTATAAGGCAGCTGCACGCTCCAGAGACGGTTTAAGGTCACCTGCTCTAGGAAAGGAGATCGTACAACATTCCTAATAGCATCGCGTCCCTCTCGATCGTAGCTCGATTCTTTTGAATGTTCGTCTGGACTGCTGTCTCTAGACTCTACCGATCGGTCCATGGTAGCATATTGCGGTAAGGCAAGTTCAACAATTTGTTCCAGCCTGATGGGATACTTTTAATCAGTTATTGCACCGTAGGCAGAGTATTCGCACTACCGAGCTATTCGGACGTGCAAATCGACGTCGGACTTGCCCGGTGTGTATGGCCTGCACAGCTCGGGGATTTTTCTGGCAACACAATGGGAACATGGCATTTGTCTGTCGCACTGCCCCTCATATACATCAGTTTGAACGGGCGAGGTTTTAATCGATACATTGACTACCTTCTGTTTTCTGCGGTGACATTCTGCACACGAGAAACTAACACGGTTCCGTGGCTTCTTCTGAGTGATCTGCTCGACATCGCCATTAGCCTTGCGCTTGGTACTGGGTGAAGGTTCCGAAGCCATGAGAGCGGGCGTTTGGAAACACTCTAACTTGTTTCAAATTGCACATCACCCCACATATTTAGCGCCGGTGGGTAGTGTATGCACGTGACTTCTGCAACTGCTTGTTCGTTGCAGCTTCTTCTTTAGAAAAGAGGACAAGATAAATCGGCGAATAATCAAGAGTTTGGGTTCTCTGCAGGTGTGTATCTGCTAGGTGTTGCTTTTCCTTGCCTTTCTCCAGGCTCGAGCGGCCTCGGCAAGCAATCGGCAAAAGCCGATTTGAACTAGTCGTAAGTCGCCCCATGAACGAACCACCGAGGCTCTCCCTTGAACGGCCTTATAAAAGTGAGTTCAGCAACCCTTGGATATTGTCTTTTCTCAATAAGTTACAGATGACAAAGGCGAACATATACTGAACGTTATTGACATTACGCAAGAAGGTGACTACATTCTCGAACCGTGCGTCTTTCGACGTGTTTGGTGGCTCAAGGTGGAAGTTTATGCAACTACATAAGGAGAGAAAGTGTAACTCAGAAGCTTGGCGACAATTTCAACCGTATTTTCACTGAACGAGGTGTTGATTTCTTCGAGAAGCTTAAATCGCATGGTATTGGCGATGACGACGGTTCAACAAGCGATCATTCCGATGCAGGGGATGAATCTCTCAAAAGCAAAGATTTCGAGAACAAGCAAGTTATGGATCATCCCATGACACCTGATGAGCTGTTCCAGATGCGAAAGGACATGCTCCCACAACTCCAGTATGTGCTCTTTCATTGCATCCACTATCCCCAGCACTGAGACGCATGTTGCAGTGTAGCTTTGGGCGAGATGTCTCAAGCTCGAGATATGTTGACTCACCTACTTTCTACTAGGGATCAACCTTTACCTATTCCTGGACTCCCTGTCAGTTCCTTGAAGGCTACTACCATCACTAAACCCCCGGATATCCCATCTGTTCAAGCCTTTAATTCTCAACTTATTCTAGGAGGGAAAGATGAAGCTTTACGAAAATCAGCAGCAGCCTTTAAATCCGCTGCTAACAGTATGGAGAGAGTACGCCTGCGGAGTGAAAAGTACTGGGGTGATGCATTGAAAACTAGGAATGCCAACTGGGGTTTAGTACCTGCTCCTCTCCCTCCTGGAGCACCTACTGGAAAAGGCGCTGATAAAACTGCTCGTGACTTTTGGATCACATTTGGACTTGCAGAATGTAGGTCGTTGTCGCGATTAAATGATCACTTATTAAGTCTCCACAAAGCACCCAGTATGTTCAAGCGAAGAGCCATGGCACACCTGGCGGTTCACGATTTTGAAGAGACTCCATTGCGCTTTCCCCGTCATCAAGCAACACGAATGCGTGTCAGCTTGCTCACTACCAACGAGGCTGGTCAACAACATACAAGTCACGATACGTATCAGCCATCAGATGATTCTGATTTGAATTCTTTACTGCGTACGGCCAGAAACGAAGTCGTCGATCAAGAGATATTTACCCAGCTCATCAGGGAGGCCGCCATGCTTCCGACAGCGGCAGTGAGTGTCTCAGAACGACTAATCGTAATCGAGGCGGCACAAAATTCCGAACTTCGCTTTGAACTTGTGAGTCCTCTTTGTCTCCTGAGCGATGTGATAATGGAGACGCGCTCTGAAGGTTGAAAACGAACAATCCTCAGATCCTCCGCTCACACATGCGGCTGACCTAGATGAACGTGCTACTTGTGACTTGATCCATCACTCTCTTGTTCTTCTCCTCTTACGTGCCCACGCATTTGCGAGACATCAACGCCTCTCGTTGCCTTCCTCCTATTCGATAAACAAACAACGACCCCCAGCAGCACTTCCGCCGCTATTATTACCCGTTTTCAATATGCTTCAATACAAACTATTCTGCAAGAGGGTAGAAATGGAGTTGAATAATGTGCACCACGCTCTGTCACGGGCCGGTGTGCCGAGTAAGGTACGATTCAATGCCGTAGGTGAGACGGGCATGCAGCTCGTGGATCACTTGCGTGGAGAGGATCGCTCGCGTATAGGAGGTGATGCAATTTTACGAGTAGACAACCGGTCAGCCTCAGCGAGTATCTTTTATTACTCCAGTTGTTGACACTATTCCAGCCATACACTGCATTTTAATTTTTTGAGTCCTTCAAGTCTGGTCGCAAATCTCTCACAAGCCACGTTGACCATTACGTCCGTACCACAACTTTCACAAGTACTGAAGGACGAAGTGGAACGCTGTCTTCTCGACAGCATTTGTAGAATTGGCACTGTTGTCTCGGCTCCAGTTGAGGGGTCGTGGTTTGTAGACAAGTTAAGCAGTAGATGTGTTGGCCGCTGGGATGCAACAGTTTTGTAAGCACCATTTATTGCAAGCCTCTAATATTTTCTAACTGTACCAGAACATCCAAACTACAATTTACCTCGGGACCAGCCTTGGAGCTGGCGTGCAGCATGATCGAAGTGAAAGGCAACCAGGAAGGTCCTGTCACGTGGAATTATGGCGTGGATACAGCCTCATCATTCCTAGCATGGGTGGAGGAAATTGTCTCTCGAGCGTATAGAAATGCATTATAACACTGCATGAATAACGCTGCATCTGCTGTTCTATGTGGTCATTACCTCTTATTCAATAAAGGCGTTCAAACCGGGCTACCTACTTTAAATGATCATGCTTAAACGATGGGATATACGGCACTTATAACAGAGGTACCTGCGCACAACCACGACACAGTTTAAGCTTCAATTAATCCCTGTTGAAGCTGGATTCATTATAGTCTAAGGTAACCTGTTCGACCTGACGTACTACTTGGTCGCACACGTACCACCGAAATAATATAGACAATCTATAGGTTTCAGCAGTGAGTTTGTCACGAGACCAATTTTGTTAATGGCCTCCTCCAACGTAAAACTCCCGCCAGCCAAGGCGAAGCGTACGGCGGAAAACATCAATTGACTAACAATTATTCCCCGGGATATCACGAGATGGTAATATGTGAATCGAAGCCGCTGCAGGCCTTCGTAAACACATCGCTTGAAACACTTTCAAAGTCTACGACGTTGATTTCTGTGTCTTGGCGCTTTACAGCCAGACATAACACCCGACCGTGAATGGCTAAATAGAGTCTCATGGGTAGCCTTCTTGACATGTCTAGTAGGATTCGGTGCCGGCACTTTCAAAATGATCTCAGCAGGAGTTGCGCTTTTATTTAGCCTTGAGGTCTTTGAGTGTCGCAGCGGAATTGAGCAAGGCTTGGAGACAGCTGAAGTGGTAGTTGCCAATTGAGTATTGTCGGGTTCACTGAATGTTTTCCAAATCGAGGCGAGATACCAATGCCCCAAGGAATGTGATCGCCGTCTCGTTATGTTGAGTATTCGGGTGAAACAGATTCGCCTTCTGCGGAAGCGATCCGAATATAAAATAAACTTTGAATCGATGGATAATAACGGTAAATCATCCACGGTAAACCGCGTTGTCCAGGCAAGCTGGCCGGTAGTCGATCCGTTTTCTTGAATAGGCGTTTAATAGACTGTTCAGATAAAATATTACGATATCCTGATGAACCTGATAAAAATATGTTGCGGCGCAGGGACGGACTTGAGGAGACATCCAACAATACGAGGAGGATGAGATGATGAGGTGCCGTCTAATCAGAAACATCGTTGACTACATGTATCATGTTATTTGATCTTGACATAAGGCCTGCCGGGAAAAGACGTTTGTGGCTAACTGTGGCAAAAGCTGACTCACCAATGAAAAACGAGTTCCAATCCCCTGTTGCATCAGTTTGCCACTCGATAGTGGCATGCGAAGCCAACCGTGAAAGTCTCCTTGGTCCGGGAGCTGTTGGCACCACTTGGGCAAAAGAAAATACGAGAAACGAGAGGAATGCGAGAAGAACAAGTATGGTGGACAAGGCTTGGATGGTTGTTACTACCAGCAAACTGTAGCAGAGGAAGCTTAGGCGATACCATATCGTGATTAAGTTGGAGGGAAAGGGAAAGGGAAAGGGAAAGTCAAGGCGGCCTAGACAGTGAACTCGCCATCCTAGGAGCTAGAAACAATGTAGCGCCAGGGCCCAGCATTGCGCCCAGTGCATGGCAGAGATCTTGGTAAGTATCCGCGGAGGGCGTAACGATAATCACGAGGGTACGCGAGACCAACTTCAGCGGCGCGGACTACGTGCGGGGTTGAGTACGGACGCTACTGGCTCTGCGCTCTTGGATGTGGTTTGAATTTTAGCCGCGCACTAGCTTACATAATCTGATTCGTGCGAATAAAATTCATCCGTCGTCAATGCCTTCGTATGAACATGCCATTGCTGTTCAGTCCTTGACTTATTCGCATGTACCTTCAACAACTTCCCTCAACGACGTCAATTTGTATCTCCCACCTGCCTCCCGAACACTCCTAATAGGTGCTAATGGCGGTCAGCTTCCCTTCAATACCTTCCAGGTTCTTCCTGTCTTGTTTCATCTAATCTGACATTATGTAAAAAGCCGGAAAGTCGACGCTCTTGCAAATCTTAGCGGGAAAGCGATTGACAAGTGGATCAGACGTGCGAATCTTGGGCAGGGATGTGTTTAGAGATTCACCACCAGTTTGTTCATTACTTCGTGCATTTGCAATGGTATGTATCTAATCTGACACGTGTTTTTTTATAGGGAGTTACTTATCTAGGCACCGAATGGTACTGTCATTTGTGGTAGTTGTGCGATTTTATTTATTAGTTACGCAGGGCCATGAATCCTGTTGTTCGCGGTGATTTACTAGTCTCTGCCTTTCTCGACTCAGTCGGAGGCTACAGGCACAAAGCACGGCGAGACATTCTCCTGGACATACTCGACGTTGATCTGGACTGGCATATGCACGCAATATCCGATGGCGAGCGACGTCGGGTGCAACTGGTAATGGGTTTGATGGCCGAATGGGATATCCTTTTGCTCGATGAGGTGCACGACCGACAACATGTTTCTTTTGGGATAAACTTAACAGCTCAAAGGTGACGGTAGATTTGGACGTACTCGTGAGGGATGATCTTTTAACGTTCCTTAAACAAGAAAGCGAAGGCAGGGGTGCAACCATATTGTGTGCGGTGACTTATATAACGTCTATGTGGACCATAGTAATCTGATCGTTTATTTCAGACGCAACACACATCTTTGATGGTGGGTTACTCGGTTTCGTTTATTACGGTTTGAGGAACAACCAGTTTGATAGGTCTCAACTCGTTTCCAACGCACGTGCTTCACATGCGGTTTGGAAAGTTTGTTACCCCGCCAATAGAATGGAAACCCTCGAACATGTCATCATGCTCCGTTGTGTCTGGTTTCTTACTCCATACCGTTGCTCTCAAGTGGTTGAAGGAAGATAAGCTGTACAGAAAGCAAGAGGAAGAAAGAGGAAATAGAACGCGGACGAGAGGTGCTCGTAGGAATCAGGCTCGTCCCTTAATTCCTTTCTGAACAACAATTAATCCCTGTATATCCCTTAGACTGTTCCCAGTGATTCCGAGGTATTCTATAAAAAGTAGGTCCAGGAGTTGATCAACAGATGGATTACGCTCATACACCATAAGGTACGACTACGGTCATTGAATCACAACAACAAGCCTTGATATTGAGCTCAACCTCACTGAAATGCCTTTCGCGCATCTTATCATTATGTTTCAACACCGAACACTGTAATCGTAGTCAATTAGTATGTTAGAACATACATGTGTACACGATCTGGAAAAGGAATGAGGAGAATACGATACAGATCGTCTCACTAGTTCGGGTACCTTAACGGTTCACGAGGGGTCTCAAGATATTATTATTAGAAAGATGGATGATTAGAATAACAGGTAATACGATCTTAATATACCTACAGGCTGTACGTCTGAGCCAGAGCAGTGAGAGTCTAGGGACGTTGTGATGTATCGCTGCTACTGCCATTGGTGTAACCGTTGAAAGGCAGCTCAATAGCATCTATAGGGGTATCTAGGTCGAAATCTTCATCCTGCGCAATGTCTAGTAAGTCGCAAATCACGTATCAAAGCAAGATCACCGACTTCAGGAACACGATCGAAGTGTTTTGATAGCTTCTCGATAACAAGACTATAGTCTAGGTGCTGAGTTAACTTGCTGTTAGGTCATTAGTTACAAATACACATGTATAGATAGAAGTTCACCGTCGAGCTTGTACGTTCAATGAATGGCGAGCATCTAATGCAGAGTCCAGGACATTTGAGGAGTGTGCCCCTTCGCTCAGAGATAATTTAATAGAATACTCCTTGTCTGATTTTCCACGACCTCCATTTCGTTCATAAAGTTCAAAACTGAAAAAATGTCAACACCGAAATTGTTGAGGAAAAATAATGATATTCTTACGTAATGTGGGACTATATGGGGGTATGATATATCACCTTGATATTGATAGAGAAAGAATGCGCACCGCATAATCCAGCTCAGGTATCCGAGGACGTGCAATTGGTAAACCAGATGAAAGAACTAGGTTAACGAGAGTATGTATATGACTCTCCTGAAGTTTGGAAGTGAGCAAGATGTCTCAAAACCACATGAATTTGTTACCTTGGTAAAGTACGTGGTTAATGAACTACCATCATTGTTTCGTGCTGTTTCCAAATCTCCTACAACTTTCCGAAGAAGCGGTAAAGAAGTAAGCACCCCGATTTCCTCTCTACAGGATAATTCAAAAGCATGCAATGTGAGTTATTAATAGAGGCCTACTTCTCTTCAGGATCAATACCGTATTCTTGAGGCGCTACGAGATCAAACAAGGCTTTAGCTCGACCGTAGAGTTCGTGCAACTTGCGATCTTTGAGGTTGACACCGTCCTTGCCACCGTTATCATCAAATATGGCAAAGAGAAAGGTGCGGTGATGCAAAGCACAGTATTTTATGGTGTCGTATAATTCAGAAATCTGAGTCACCGAGATTAGGCATGAGGCCCACAAGGCAATGGATAAGTCTTACCCTCGATGGATCAAATTTTTCCTGCTTGACATCACAAAAGTCTTCGAAAAGCTTTTCCCAGCGCTCAGCAAACAACCAGGGCTCATCTCCACAACACCTAATAAAGTTGTAGATATTGTCAAACATTGAATTTCAGGGAGCATACCATCTTGACTGAATCCTCTCCACGTCCATAGTCCTGAAATTACGGCGCATAGTGTCTCTGAAGGAACTTAGTAGATGTATGACTTCTTTCACCACTTCAACAGGTTCTTTCTTCAGGCTTTTCGGCCAGGTCAAATCTGGTCTTTTCTCCGGTTCGCCTGGACGCAATAGAATCTTTAAACGTTTTTTTACGTCGTCCATCAGATCTTTTGCTGCATTTGAGTCGTCCAGTAGATCTTTTCGAATAACCAGACGAGGTTTCTGAGGATAGTGCGTCGAGAAGCGTCCGTTTGTCTCTGACAAAGAGGAGCGTGGGGTAGAGGGTGATGGGGTTCCTGTTGTACTCTGCGGAAGTAACGCGGCAGCAAAGATTTCGGCTGAGCTTATTACTCGACGCTCGGACGACGTGTAGATCTGTACAAATCAGCTTCATGCTATGCCATGAAAAATTTTGGACTAACCGTCACGTTGTTCAAAACTTCTTTATCTAAAAAGTAATCAATATCTTCGAGAAGTTTAAAGGAGGTGAGTCTACTTACTCATGATAGAAATGTCTTTCTTCATGTTCTCTCCGAGGTCACGAGACTGGTACTTCGCTGCATGCGTAAACTATTGACAGTATCGACTTGACAATTCGCTTATTGGGAAAAAACACTTACCTCCCCTCCCCATTTGAATACCAACTGCAACTTGACTAGACTCCTTACACTCCCTGCCATTCGCTTGGAATAACCTGGCTTTAACTGGGCTTTTGTACCTGGTAAATCGATCTTCTTTCTAAGCTGAACGCTTAAAGCTTCTAACTTAGCCAAATCGTCCCCAGATGCTCCGAGTGCTTTTGCTTCAGAGATGGCGTTAGCAATGAGCTGGAGCTGTTTTGCTTCACGAAGAATAATTTCCTCTTTCTCGCCATTCAATAACACCACGAAAGGTTTGGCCCATGATTCTGCAACTGGAAAATTGAACTTTAGCTTCTGCTTAGGCGTGCGGTCAGCATGTCGAAAGACTACGGTATGTGGCATTGAGCAAATAGAAGATTATAATAAATATTGGATTACCTGTAACATTGGCTTTGAGCAACCAAGTATTTGAATCTTGTGTAGTAGATTCACTGGCAGTAAGAGATGGTAGGATGGGAGTTTCCCGGAAACATATTTCTGCAAGAATCTCCGCCGCTTTATCTAACGCTGAGGTGTAAACCATGGTTGAAGACGGGAAGTGGTGTTAAATACCATAATACGAGTCATTTCCCTTAACGAAGCTCCATCCATTGACATCTATAACAAGGCTTTTTGCGCCACCTTCGCATCGAAGTAAATCAAAGCCGCATACGCTCTGACCAAAACCAAACGCGATCTTGGCAGCCCAGGACTTCTCTTCGTCACTTAGTCGTGTAATGAACCTCCAATACCATTTGGTTAGAGCACTGAATATAAGGAAGAAAGACTAACCGTATTTCTTTGCCATCCAGATTTCTGCGAACGACGCCATCCACAACAGGGGATTTGCGAGTTTCCGCATGAGTATATTCTGTACCAATGGTGTATACCTTGATGTCCTCCGCTGGAGGCGGATCGTCTGTTGAATGGCGATGATCACCTGGTGGACATGCCGACTTACAATTATCGACATCGATGAATTCTTCATATATGTATGAGCCATCTGTTCTGGGATGAACGAGGGTCGGGTCCAATTCGCTCGATTTATTTCCGACCTTCGGGCATAATGTTATTACGAATACAAGGCATTCGATGATTCGAATACTCACCTTGCGGAAAAGTTTTCGTCCGCCACCTTCTCTGAAATATATGTATACGTTATGATCCTCTCCGCTCACAGGTTTCTCTACAAATGGTTTTTCCAACACCTTGCCATCAATGGTAATCGCTTTTCCATCCTCGCGCAAGACGACCGTCTTGGGTTCTTGTTTCTCGCCCAGCCTGATGCCTAAGGTATCCAACATATGCTTCTGTACTTCTTCGTGGATATATGGTCCTCCATCGCGTGATACTTCGATTCGACGTGGTGTCGGGACATTCAAATGGTCAAGGACTGCACCTACGAGACGTCTGTCCCAAAGCAGCGATTGGGTCGGCAGGTCGTTGATACAGTAGGGGCGGCGAAGTTTAACATATGAAACAGCCTTCCATAGTGGAAAGTCCAAGCTAAAAAATGAAATAAGAATGTCACATCGCGGCCAATTCTCTACATCTTAACCCCAGCATGAACGGTCGAAAAAGAGGAAAGCAAGGACCACTGGCTCACCTTCGTCTAGAATAACTTTATCACCAAACACCTTGACGTCGATGGCACCTCTGCTCATCTCCCTTAGCCTTGTTAATATTTCTCTCATTGCCTTGGACCGAGCCTTTATGTCCATGGCACATACACCAAGGACGCATGAAGCCGGTGCATTCGGGACAGGGTTATATCTAGACCAGGCCTCCTGCCTCGAGCTCACCGAGAAGTTTTCAGAAGATGCTGTAGGGGATGGTGAATGCGAACGAGAGGCAAGAGAATGCGGCCTCGAGCGGGGATGCCCAGGAGATTCCGGAACAAAAAATCCTCGTGCACGACTACGAGGCGAACGTCCCGCGTGGGTAGGCTGGTGTTCCATTAGCCTCCCACATATAATATGGTTAGGTATGAAACGATTGAAGCCCAGAGCTCAAAAATCACGTGCTTTACATAAATATTCTTAAGTGCAAGTGCTAAATATAAATCTTCACTAGAGTTCGATAGAATACAACATGTGTCTGGAGGCCTTCGAGAAATCTGAAATGCTGGAATGAAAAACATAACAACAAATTGAATCTGGACAACATAGGTGTATCACGGACGATCTGGGCGGGCCCTGAAATGGTCCAGGTCCTGCAGTATCTTGCTGCGCTATGTCCAACCATCTCTTCCTGCTTTCGCCGGTCGACTCGCCGCTTTACAGCCTAACCTACCATTCTACAAAAGCTTCTGCCAGCCAGTCGCTGCCTTTGTCATCCAATCTGCCGACATGGAGCACATCTGCATTCGCAGGCACTCTTACTGCGCTTTCTGGTGCGGCAAGCGTCATGCAATCCGGCCATTCAACTGGCACTGGTCAGAGGCAGGTGGGAAGTGGAACGGATCGGGCTGTGGTGCAGATGATTGCGAATGCAAGTCTGGACGTCGTGGAGGAAGTAATGCGAACAAACAACGCAATGTACGTACGTCCATGCGGAGCTTGACCGTATCCATGGCCATTTTGCTGCTCCAGGTATCTAAAGACGGTCGATAAATTTAACGAATGGACGGTCTCTGTGTTTGTTACATCTGGGAGTGCGCCTTCCGCCAAAGCATGAGCCGTCGTACGTGATCCTGACCTTGACTTTCCAGACATGAAGTTTGTCTTGCTACATGATTCACGGAACGAAGACGGTATCAAGGCATTTTTCCTGGATGTGTGGGAGCTGTACGTTAAGGTACGTAATGCCCCCCTTAGGAAATACGCTGTTGTTAAGAATTATTCGAAGACAATGATGAATCCGTTTCACACTGCGTATACCCCGATACGAAGTTCGACCTTTGATGGAAGAGTGCGAGCGAGTGCAAGAAAACATCTATGAATACTTACATAGTGGACTTTTGGTCTATCGTGGTAATACCTGTTGATATAAAGTCTTAACTGAAGACGATTATACTTGTCGACTGTCAAGGTAAAAAGTCAAGTGACTGCATAGAGAAACCTTGAACCCATACGAGTGTTAAAAGACAAGTTATAAAAGCACAAATCAAATGGTAGAAAAGTACCGAAGAAACGCAAGGCATAAATTGAGCGACAAACAAAACCCCAAATATATAAAAGAGCCAGACAAATATCGGCAGAGAAGTAGGAAAAAGAATAAGGGTATTGCGCAGGGAAGATATGAGTCGGTATCATCAACAGTGTCCGTTCAGCTTGTGAAGGTAGACGTTCAATACGATGATGCCGTGTGTCTTGTCACGTGCTCTCTCGAAGTCTTCCTTACGCTACTTCCCAAGCTTGCCATTTCCTACATAGCGTGGGCTTTCGAATTCAAGTGGAAATGCTGCAAGATCGCGACTAAGTGCCAGCGTATCTAGACTCGCACGGCTTGGGCGTCGCAGTTGAGCACTAGGGGAGGCAGCTTCCTGACTCCCAAACTGAAACGGATAAGTCTCGAGTCCAGATGAGGTACTTGTCGAGAACGTAGACGGTGCTCGTTCCGCTGCCTGTGGCTTGTAATTGGGACGTGGAACAGGTGGTAGTGGCGGGCGCGGCGGCTGATGCTGGGTTACCTCACGGGGTTTAACAGTTCGTTGTGAAGCACCCGTTGGCGTGGGAGAAGCAGGAGGGCTGTTAGTAGCGGGACGGCTCAACGCTTGCTGTTTCGCAAACATCGACCCAGTAGAAGATGGGCTGGCGTTGGGGCTTGTCCCGGGTGAGCGTGGCGGAAGAGCAGAAATCGGAGAGGGAGGAACGAAGGGGAAGCCAGCCAGAACTGAGTCAGCGCGCGATGATGTTGTCTTCGCGCTTAAAATGGAATGAGGGCGAACACTCTCATCATCATCGTCACGATCTACTGAAGTGAAGGTACGTCCACTGTTCGTCTGCATGCTCGTTGCCCGCGATTGATTGTAACCCGGTGAGAGGGTTGAACCAGAGAAAGCAGAAGGACTCTGCATGCCAAGCATGACGCGTGAAGCAGTGCTAATATCTGCACGAATGCTGACCCCGTCAGCCGTGCTTGCAACACTAACGGGGCGGCTACTTTGGACATCCGCAAATGTAGCGCCTGGTCTGGGTGTGAAAGGTCCTTCAGTGTTATATTCTGTTGGGCTGCCAAATGTATCCGTCGAACGAGAAGAATCGGCGAATGAAGCACGGTGAGGTGATGATTCGTCGCTAAAGGGGTCTGCACGACTGACAGCTACTGGTGGTGGTGATAAAGACTCGCGATTGGTGAGTGGAATATCAGCAGGTGTGAAAGACTGTTGAGCCAAAGGAGAACGTCCGAGTGTCGCCTTGGACATCCGCGATGTAGGTTTACTGCGTGGACCGCGTACGTTGCCGGAATAATTCGCACTATTTGTCCGGCCTGTTGAACTCGCAGACGAGGGAACACGAACCACTTGCGCCTGCGACATACCGAAGACCTGCCGAATGACCCCTTGCTTAGGTGTCATAATCGTAGATTCATCCAAGTCAGTCGCAAGCGAAGAAGTCGTCATAAACGACTTGCCCGAGATGCCGGAGCGAGTAGAACCGGTATAGGGCGCGCGCACTTCGTCCACATCGGAGTCCGATACAACAGCGTGATCAAGGGTAGTGTAAGTATCATTGAGTGTGACTTCTGGAGATCGCGCAGGACGTATGGGCGTGCCTGCGCGAGATTGCGATAATGTCTCGGGCGCATGACCACCCGGTGGCACCAGCGCAATGGGAATGACGTTGGTAGATTGCGATCGATCCGAAGTAGTTTGTATCGACGCGCCATCTGCGAAAGGGTTCGACCTGGTCGAAGGTGAGGGGGGTTGCCTTGGGGCTTCCCGAGACGAATCGAGGTCAATTGTAGTATCTGAGTGGTTGCTATAGACCCTAACTATCCCCAATTCTGTGGCATCACCGGAATCCGCGCGTGTCAAAGTAGGTGGTTTTTCAGAGGCATCGGCAATGGATGCACGGGTGGTAAGATGGGGGTCGGGACGAGATAATACGGTATCAGCACAAGCAGGAATGTCAGGCTTGGCATCGGCATTGGCCTTTTCTCTCGCAGCAGCCTCTTTGGCCTTCTCTCGTCGGCGATAGTACAGATAACCAAGTACAACCAGCCCCAAGAACAGAAGAGCAGCGATCACAGCACCCGCGAGTGTACCGGGGCTGGGTCCTGACCCACCCGAAGATTGATTTGGGAGAGGGTCGCATCTAATGGCCTCACAGGTAGAAGGACAAGACCTAAAAATAAATAAAAGTCGAATTAGTGATTGAAGACGTGAAAATAAGTACTTACTCAGCGACAATGGAGCATGACTGGGTCTTCAGATCACAGGAACCTGGGCAAGAGACGACCGGACACGAGGCCAGCTCTGGGCACCCGTCTCTGTCGTATAGGGAATTGAGATGCATGAGGAAGATATGAAAGGAATGTGAGATAGTCTAACAGAAAGAAAGCCAGTAAATAATACGGTGAACAGGGAGCACGATGGGAGACCGAGAGAGTGCGGAGTCCAAATCTGAGTTCCGACCGTGCGCAGCATTCCCGGACACGAGTTTAACAGAAACAATATAGTTGAAATCTAGTTCTAATCTACAACATTGTCCTCATGCCGTTTTCGCCAATACGGGTGCTGTCGCTGACGACACTATCTCATAGATCCTCCTCTGCCCCGCAAACAGGATCGCAGCGGTCAGCACCGACTGCACCAATTTGCTACCGACGCCTCTGTAGAGTCCTTGCAAACCTTCCTCTCGTAATATCTTTTGCATGCCATCTATTGAGGACGTATACGCCCTAGACTGTGCTGAGTTAGCCTGCAGGCGCGATTTCAGAACGATGTATGGGTAAGTGAGGGTCGTGGCAACTACCCGAGTAATCATTTAGTCTTTGGCTGGCCGTACACGATGAACAGTATGTTACTTACTAAGTTTAGAGAGGGCTCCAAGCCAGAAAAAGTCTAAATCGGACAACATGGCAACGGTAGCAGCTGCACTTGTCGCAGCCTTCAGCTTCGACGTACGGCGCTTGATGAGCACGTTCTTCAGCTGTTCAAACACAGTATACTGCAGTGGTATGAGCATCTCCATACCCATATATAACAATCCCAGGCTTGCCTGTAAAATAGGGTTGATGACGAGCACTAGAGCTGGACCAATTCCACGCCAAAAGGCAGAAACGCCGTCTTTTCGCAAGATAAAGCGTACGGTCTGACCCATGCTAAGCTTCCGGGATTCGGAAGTATGCGCGGATGGATGTACGTTTTCAGAAGGCAATGTCTGTGTCGCTTGAGTGACTTGGGTTACCCATATTGGATTCGATATGAGAGTCGTGGCGGTCCCTGGGGCACGCTCGACAACAATCTCTGACTAGCATAGAGTAAAGTACCTGCAATGAGACTAGAGAGCATGCTCTCGAGGGTACCAAGTGCCCTGGATCTGCTTGGCCTGGTGGGAGAGGCAAGGATGGCCTCGCGAGTGCGTTCGTAGAAATAATAATAAACTCTGTAGTATATGATTAATGGGTTGTGCACAGCCGTCAGATTGACATACCCGTTTGTCACTGCGATTCCGAGGAGAGATGAGGACAAGCCTGCATACAAGCCAACAGGGCCCTCTCGATGGATGATGTCTAGCACAGCTTGGTACGTCGACTATGGGAATTAGGCACAGATAATAGGGGTAGGTGAACTGCATACTTTGTGTTCCTTCTTTGTCTCAACAGCCGCACGGGTGCTGATAAATATAAGAGGGCTGGGGCAGGAGTGAATGTTAGGTGAGTGTTGAAAATAAGCATACGGACTATGTCGCGGTCATTGCGACGATGCCTCCAGCCGCACCTGCTACAGCATGAACAAGTGAAGACATGGCTGTCTGAGAGTAAGTGTTTTACAGCAATGGAAGAAAGACAGGAATCACATGTGGAGTTGGTCGCTTACCTAATTCAAAGTTGAACTCCAAACTGTTTCCTTCAGATGCCACGACCAAGCCTCGTTGTTGTCTTTGCCTGCCTCTGTCTCGTCGCAGCGCAGGTTAACCATCCGTCTCCTCCCATCACTACGTCTAATTCCCCGTCTCAATCCCAAACCTCCACTGCATTCCCAAGCTCGTCGTCCGGCGGGTACGTCTACATTCTATACGCGTCCCCTGAATCTTAATTTTGCAAAATAGCTCCAGTGTCACACCCTCTCTTCCACTATCTCTTTCTTCCCTTACTGGTAGCTCGTCGAGCGTCGGCACATCGAGCGTCAGTACACCGTCCGGGAGCGGAAATGGCTCGTCGACGCCCAGCAGTGCTGGTCAGAATGCTTCATCCACTGCACCCGCCACCCCGACAGAATCCGGGACGACCAATTCGTCATCTTTTGCACCCGTTATGACGAATCCAGCTACCGGAATACCCTCTGTCTTTCCATCATCGGCTTTGACTCAGTTTAAGGACCATGCTATGGCGTTGATAGTTAGCGCACTATTCACTGTGTTCATGTGCTGAGATACTAGTGGACCATGACCTCAATAATGGATTGGGACTATCATGTATGAAAATGGACGTGCGCTTTTCTCCGTAGTACATTTCTAGGACTCTTCGTAGAAGACAATGGAATAGATCACGGTTGAACGCCATAAAGACGAGCTGTATGTACTCCGTAAAACCCAAGAAAATACATCCTAATCCTAATAAAAAAAAACATCATCCATCAACGTCCATCTTCTCAAAATCTTTCATATCGCCCTTCTCTAGTGCCTCAAGGATTCCCTTCAATTCAGTCACATCCTTCGCAAAGGCGCTGAGACTTCCACCAGCACTCTCCTCCCCTTCGCCCTTCTTAGGCAGTGGCCCACCGTATCCTCCTCCGTCACCAGTTGTCGGCTTGCCATCGTCCTGTGTTAACCAACGGTCTAATTGTAGTAGAATTGAGCGCGCTTTGAGTCTGAAATGGGTGCGAATAATATCTCCAAATGGTTCTGGAGGATTTTTCAGAGCCCCCAACATGGCAGTGTTCACTACCATTCGGCGCACATTCGCGGAATCTGAGATAGCATGTCAGGACACATTCTTTCAGACACTGTAGAAGCATACATGCTGCCGATTGCGGAGTGCCCGCTGAGCCCGCCCATCCTGGTTCGTTGAGGTAGGGTTCGTCACATAGAATCATGGATTGTATGGATATCAGAACCTGACGGACGACAGTCAGAGGTGAGGCCAAGCTATTTCTCAACAAGGTCACTAACTTGCAGCAATGTAGACTTGCCCGAGACCCATCCAGGGCCACTCCATGTACCAAGTAAAGAAAGACACACTTTTCCGTCCTTGACAGGTGATGAGCAAGTGTGGAGAGCCTATCTGAAAAAATCATACATACTGCGTAGAGATTGGGATTGAACCGATATTTTCCGCCGCCAGTCTGGGAAGAAGGCAAGGTGGGCGCCTGAATCATGAGATAAAGAACAAACGTACCGTCATGTACTTTACGCTAGGTGGCGCCTGGTTATAACTTGGTCCTAGGAAAATATCGAACATATAACTTTTTACCGAAAATGTCCATTAGATGTGCGCTTAATCGGCCCGGATAACATACCATCCGTTATGATACCTAGATGGTAGGCTTAGTTGGGACTTTTGTTAACATGAGTATCGCTTACGGAGTACCGTCAGGCCCCGTGATCTACGTTTTAAAATATTTAGAAGAATGCCATTGGACACTGAGAAATTAGACTCACGAGGCATTTGATGATGTCCACTCTGCTTTCATCTACGCGAAGGAAAACAGACGAGTCCCAAGCAACAGGCAGGTTCGTGGTTAATACAGCGAGCTGCATAAGCAAATTCGGTTTTCAAACAAGCTCGACAAGGCTGCAAGATCACCAACCTCTTTTGCAATGGCTAAGCTTCTCTTGGGTATATCCGCATTTGCAAGCATCCTCGCCTCGTTGTTAAAATAAAATTTATAATTCGGTGTCTGCTCCTCTTCTCGAGCACCCTTGGCGTTCGTCTTGATACTTGTCGTTGAGGGTAGGGAAAGGTCACAATACTCGAATCGTGCTCGTGTTGCCCAGTTAAGATACGCTTTCCGTGCCTCTTCGTCTGTATTTCCAGCTGAAATACTCCCACCTGTCCATGTAGAAGCTGTGGAAGAGATCTTGGGTAGAGACGCATGCAGGCGCTCGACAAACGCATCTCCTTTGGTTTCGCAAAGGGACCGATCGATTGCTTTAGCCGTCGCCAGTATGCGTTGACTGTTAATGATGATGGTTATCAGAATAAAGTTTGTGACCCAACACACAATGCAACACTACGTACCAAAACTGTAGCAGTTTCATGTTCTCAGGCGACTGAATGGGTTCCATCTCTTTCCCTTTCCCTTTATCATCCTTCGTCATCCTTTTCTCTTCCTCTGTCATTTCTTCCTCATTTTTTTCCGTCATTGATTTCACACCTTCCAGACCTTTAAGTGCTGCTTGTGACTGAATTACGATTGCTTCCAGGAGTTCACGCGGACCTGAACTACCCTCATAGATCACCGTACGTTCACGCATGTTCCGCGATGAGCCAGTGCGGAATGTACCAGTAGGCTTCTTAGTAGCTGTAGATTTGACAGATACGGGAACCATAATTGGCATGGCCATCATGCTTGCCAAAGCCTCATGGTTCGAGATAGTCTGTGGGAGTGTCACGGAATATGTTTCCTTCTCTTTCTTTTATAAATAAGGAAACTTACCTCCAACCATTCGAAAAGTTCAAAGTACAGCACTGCGCGATCCGACATGTCCGACAGCGAATCATTTCTGAGAAGTGCACTGCTAACAAAGTTGAATCTCCTCCTGAGATGCGCTAGTGCCGTCGGATGTACCAAGTAGTCGCTCGTCTGACCACCACCTATACGCTGCAAAGAAGGTAAGTATACACGAATGGCCGCTAATAGCATCGCCATCTTTTCGTCTTTAGCTCGCTGCACAGCCAGAGCTTCTGTTTGACCGGACGTCTGAAAAGCAGGGCAAGTCAGGCCAGAATGCCCGCCGACGTAGACGATCATTCTGGAACTCACGTCTTCTTTCGCAGCGCCAGCATATCCTATACCTCCCTTTGCCTTCTTACCGCGCGCGGCTGCAGAAGAATAATACATATCTTCGTCTTCATCCATTTCGTCAGCAGGGACTACGTCCTGTACTTTCCGTTTCTTGTTGTTCTTGTCAGACAAAGAAGACCCTTTAATTGTGTCCTGACTTTGCTCAACGAAAAGTTGTTCAAGCATGGACAGCCCTACACCAAGGATGACACCTTGCAAATTAGAACAGTGGAAGAGTGGGTTATCATCCGTTGCAGCATTCGGACGATGAGTCTTTTCAGAGGAGATTGGTTCCCCACACGCAAGACAGAACTCGTTGGAACATTTCGGACAGCGCTGGCGCACGAGCTTACGGAGACTTTCGATGTAGTTCGAAAATTCGGGCTGCGAGATATATTGGCAGGATAATTATGTTCAGGGAAGGAAACTCACATAGAGAGTAAAGAAGTCGCTTTTCATCCTCTGGTGCGGGTGCTTGCATTCCGGACAAGGGCATGTTCCCCCCGAGAGTTGATCATAAAGACTGAATAAGAAACTCTGCTCGCCGCCCTCAGGGCAACCCTTCATCCATTGGCCCTGGGTCATTGCTTTATTGGTCAAATTTGTCCCAGGAATTGTGATCATCTCTGGATCCTCTTCTACTTCGATGACTTCCTCTCGTCGGTCTTTTGAGAAGAATATCCCTGTTGACGTTGGGTTAACATCAAATCAGAAAACTAAAAGTGCGTAAATCACCAGCATAAGGATCTACGTCAGGTATACCACGTCCTGACTCCGCTTTCGCATCATAGTCGGAATCATAATCAACATAGTCTATCTGCTTGTGAGTGGCCTTGTACGATTCGAGCATTTATAGCTCAAAGCTATGAAGAAACGCACCACCTTCGTCGTCTTCATCTAAACTAGCGCCATCGTCATTCTCTTCGTCTTCCGGCGTCTATAAAGGCCACCAATGAGGATGAATGAGCCGAGCAGGAGTGGCACGAAGACTCACCACCATTCGCGCAGCTTTACTTCCTTCCAACGCGTCTCGCCCACAGCTGCCTCCCAGAGATATACTACTCTCCACAATATCGTCAAACTTTCCCTCGAATATTCTTTCTGCTGCTTGCATGACATCTCTGTATTGTTGCAACGCCGCCCGTGCTTGAGCTACGGTGGCGCCCTGACGAGACCGAAAGAGTTAGATTTAGTATTCCCAAGTATATGATTACCAGGAGATGAAAAATTCCTGTTCTTACCATCTCTACTAGTTGCTGTACCTCCCGCTCCATGACTGGTACCAGCGAGAAAGGCTTGAACTCCGCGTGCATCCCGGTAAGTTGGCTAATGAGTCTCACGGTCTCTCGTCTGGGGATCGAGGGAATGTAGACACTTCTTCTAGTCATTAAGTTTGTTTATCATCGTAATAGGTATTAATGACAACTAGTAACAGCCTCGTAAGTAAACAAACCGTTTGTCACGGTCTAGCAGCGGGACAGTCCTTGTAAGCCCATGTACAGTAAATCTCCCAACCACACATAGGAACACCTATTCACTTCCTCCATCATGCGCAGCTTTCTATAGTCCATTCTTGTAACCCAAGTTTGGCACGCAGATGGTCCAAGACCTCCTGAGTTAGTTCGCTGAATGGCAAGCCGTCTCGTCTTTGCATCGCCATCGAAGGATGATCGCGATCGTACAGAGCGGATTTCGAATTTGAGAGCGCAGATGTTTGTGCGGCTAAGGCGGCGAAGGACGACGTAGCATCCTGGTATCTAAAGGGCCCATAAATGATATAAACAGGTTTATTATTCATAGGTACTAGTACGAACAATCTAGGAGTGTGTAATCAGCCACAAGTCTCCTTCTATGGGCAAGGTGCATACCGAAAAGCGTCTTTATTTAAGCAGTCCTTTTCTCTCAATTGATCCAACTGCATGCGTTTGAAGGCAGCTTTCACCCAATGAAGTATATCAAACACATGGTGCTCTTTTGGTCTTGCAGTGTTCATCATTAGTCTGTGTACAGTACAGCGTGATTCACATACCTCCAGGAATGAAAGCGTGGCGCCAGATTAAACAAGCCATCCTTTTGTGATACCAAAGGGTGGAAAACATCGGTCACAAAATGGACCGTGGGTGGACGCTCGGGGAAGTTCCCAGGGAAAGTCAAACGAAACTTCAGAATTGAATCAGTATAATAGCCTAGATAGATTCCATAAATGAATGAGTTAGACGTATCAATTTACATCCTACCTTGATGAATAAAGAGCACACCATCCCAATGGAGTAACGTGTCAGAAGGAACAACATAGATGCCTAGAGGGCAGTGTTGTGTGCCAGAGCGCAGGTTTGCACTGACCGCTGGGATTCGTTAACATTGAAATTAAAGTCAAAACACATTACTGACTATTCCATGGCAAGGGTAGTCAAGGCCTCCGTTGTAGCCCCAATATCGTTCGTAACACTCATGAGGTTTTTGAAGTCAATTTGGCGATTACGTAATTCACTTGTGACCGATGGCCAGTGGTCTCGTCCGTGACGTTGTTGAACGCCATCCTAATCCTTCAGATGAATCGTCACGAACTTCCCTATCAAATGGTTCACGACGTTCGTCAAAAACTGGTTTCCCGGTCGCTCAACACCGATCAAAAGCGACCAGTGCCTTTAAGCGGGCCAGGCAGGATCAACGTATGCAAGAGGACATGAATCTCTCCAGGCGGATTATAGGCAAAACTGAAACTAATGTTGGACGCTTCGGAGTGGATAAGAAACAAACACATTCCCTTGAAGATACCTTGGAGGACATTTCACGTTCCAACGCAGAAGCAGTAGAGAGGATGACTGAAGAAGAAAGACAGCAAGAACGCGAGGATATCATCAATCGGTTTGGGTCCGGCGTTGGTGATCTCATGACTAAGGTGAGAGAAGCAAGGGAACGAAGAGCAGCCCAGGAGGCCATCGTTGGTCAGAAACTCAGTTGCAAATAATCTACGTTATCTAACGACTTACATTTAGAGAGCATCGATTCTGTATCGCATACAGTTGAGACCACGAGCAACTCCATAGCAGACTCACGCCCGTCCTCGCCGCAGATACGCACGACTCGTAAAATACGTTTCGTGGACCCAACGGAAGCTGATGTCTATGTATATGAATCGCACCCCTCTTCCCCAAAGCGCACATTGGGTCTGTTGCCTCCACCTCCGGAAAATCCCTTGGAGAGAGCTGACATATCTCACCTTGGAACTTTCGATGCGCTGAAACCAAAGGATCCACGATTTGTCCCCGCCTCATCCCCCAATGTTGGGAATGACGAAAATTTACTCGAGGAAGGTACTCCAGAGGACATTCACCGTCGGTATTTTCCCTCCGAGAAACCCCCAAAAGACAATCCAGCTCTTGCGTGGATGATATCGTCTTCTACCTCGCCTTCCAACTTATCTCCGCCAGACCAAGCGCACGGGGAATCACCTGAACAATCAAAAGATATTTTGCCCGTGGAAGTACGATACTCTTTATCTGGGACACGGCTTTCCTCTGCTCAGATCAGCGATTTGCCCACTTATCTTGGGTTACACCATCACGCATCTGCTCCAGACTCAATGAATGCACCTGCGGGATATACTTTATCTGATCTCCTCCTACTTGCAAGAAGTTCTGTGCCTGCTCAGCGGGCTAGCATTCTGGGAGTTCTCACGAAAATCCTCTATAACTTTCGCCAAGAAATTTATGAAACTCACTCTAGACCTACTGAGTCCAACATGTCTGAAACCCTTGACGTTATTGCAATGAGGAGAGACATGCTTGACGCGGCCATCGACGCACTGGGCGAGAAGGGTGGCGTGGGACAACGGGCTGTGGATCTGCTTTGGGAAGGTACTGTAGGATTTACGCACGCCGAATTCAACATCAGAGATCTGTATGAGCTGCCTGCGGTTGACCTGACGCCCACGTCGTTCCCTCCTCCGTACGTACACCCCGCATATCCGATACTTTTGAAAAGGACAGTACCAAGACCCCTGCCACAATCACTTGCCATTATAGTTGCCCTCCCGCTCACCAAGATTCTACCTGCCCTGAAAGCTCAACTTGTGACTTACCCGTCGCCTCTTTTGTCGACTCATTCCCAGATACTTGATATTATTTTCCTACTCTCACGTTTCCCTCAGCACGCACGGACGATTGTGAATCAAGACACTGGTTCCGATGTGATATTCGCCATGTTGAAACCGCACATCCAATCACCACTTGGTTCTGACGCTGGAGTCGAGAAAATGGGCGTTACTCTGACGTCGATCCATATCCTACAAATGCTTGCAAGAAATGGAAGGGACATCGCTATTTCGTTAACAGGGCCAGCCGATGTGCTACTACGATATATCATGACGCCACTTCCACTGTCAGACAAAATACATACACATCCCGATGAATTCACTCTTCCTCTTCAACTGCTCGAGGAGACTTTTGTCTTTTATTCGTTACTCGCCCAATATGGTCTCTATGCACATTCAGCCACAATCGCGCAAGACCACTTCGCTCAGATCAGAACGTGGTTGACAACTACTTTGCGCGTAGCTGCTGACAAGAATGTGATCAGCCTTGCGTGTACTTATCTTGAGCTTCTGGGAGTACTGATGGTCTGTGCAACGGATCCTCATAAGACAACGCCGACTCACGACATCCTTTGGAGCCAAGTTCTAGGGTGGGGTTGGGCTGATTGGGCTTTGGATATAGCAGATATAGTAACAAGACTCACATTTTCAATAGTTCCTTCTGAGTCTGATGCCCTGAAGAAATGTGACTTTCAACGTTTTTGGAGAACGATTTGTCAAGTGCTTACGATTTGGGTGGAAGGCGCGTCTGTGAATGGTATCAGAGGCGGGGAAGAAGAGACCAGGTTGGTGTTCTCGAGACTTAGGCCTCTTTTCCAAAATGGAGGTGCAGCAGAACGAGCGTTACGAACCGCTATCACGGAGTTGCATCTTTGGCGGTTTCCATCCTCTCTGAACAATCTTGTCTTGTACTCCCTGCGCATCATGGCTGACGCCGCAGGTCTCGTGGCAGCGATGGTTCAACTGGCTTTGACATGCATTGTATCCGAGCCAGGGGGCTCGTTGGACCTTCCCGAAAAAGACATTCACGAAGTCTGTATGCGTTTTCTCGATGAACGTGTTGTCGGGAATTTATTTGCCATCGTGACGGGGTTCTCTGACCCAGTCGAGGTGCCAGAAAATGCCCATGTCTTTATTAGACCACTTTCTAGACTTCTGACACTGGAACTTCAACTATGGAGGAGGTCGGCTGTCATGACCAACAGAATGGCTGAGGTGTCTGCAGCTATTTCAAAGCAGGATTGGATCTCCCAAGCACTACGCGTTCTCAACGTTCTTCTTCCTGGTGATGAGCAATATGCCAAAAGCATCTTTGAGATTTTGTGCAGCGATGTGGATTCAGCCTTCGTTCAGAATGTTTTGGGAATGGACCTTCCCAATGAGCTTTGGGACAAAACTGGCATTAAGATCATACTTCCTTTTCTAATCTATTCCTTATGGCCAACCATTTTCGCTGAGCGGAATGACGAGGGAGGCCGTCAAATTGCATATGTGGCGCCCATCTTGCCTACGTCAGAATCGATACAACTTTGCACCACACTTTCTCTGCCTTCACTGTCTCATATACGTTCTGCTTGGAACTCATACGACCAACATCTCGTCTTGCCTATCAAAAATGACTGGGTCATCTGGCCTCTGAACCATCTGCTCCGCTCAGGTTCATCACCTGTGTTTTGTAACCTTCCTTCAAGTTGGGATGCAACTGAGATAGACGTTGTGCGGACCTCCCTTCTACTAGCTCGAATAGTCCAACAATTGAAGTATGGACGAGTTTCTGACGTTGTAGCTTTAAACAGCATGTCTCGCGCCGAGACGATATTTACATGTATGAAAGTGTTCATGCTCGAGCATGGACAGCAGCAACTGGACTCTGGAGAAGAAGTGTTTCGTGATACACTGGTCACACGTTTAATGAACTCACTACTTGCACCATTCTCATACGCTAATTCTGGAGGGAAGGATGCTTTGCGTCAAGTGGTGGACCAACGCTCGTCACTCGAACTCGTTTCCAAGGCTTTCTTGGGTGCTGAAACACCGTTTTATCAATTTTATACCGATTTTCTTTCCCTCTATGATGCCATATCCTTTTCACATTCCGTATTTGGTCGCTTACTTCTTCCTCCTGTATCTATGACCTATGCGATCGACTACCGGAGGCTGCTTTTTGGGGATTTCGGCCATGCGATACGCACGATAAAGATAAACGTAAGGGACGTTCTTTGCGAGGATATACGGGAATACCTTTGGCCAATGGAAAAGGATACACACATGGTTGCATGGTATTTGAAAGTACTCCTCGCTTCGTCTGCTCCAGAAGGCTTCATGCGTTGGCTGGCAGTGCATCATGTCGCATCGAATATCTGGCCTGATTTGAGAGATATGGACGCTGGCAACCTGGAGCAAGGCAGAAATCTATTAAGTGCAGTTGTCAAACAGGGCAGCCTAAATCTTGTGAGGGATATCGCATTGTATCGACAGGTGAAGGAGGATGTTTGGGCGCCGCCGAAATGTTATGCTCCAGATGAGTTAAATCGGGTGTCACGCTTGGGTTTTGTGGAGAAGGTTGGTGATCAGCGGGTGAAGGAGCAATTGCAGAATTTGTTTATGTTAATAACATGAGTATACTTAATGGTTGTCACGTGATGTTAGTCCCGTGATTGGCTAAACGTGCGCTTTTGGTCGGATGAAGCGTGCACATGAAGTGGTGGTAGATAATGGTAATGCCTGATAATCAAATCAAATCCTCTGCTGTTGTTCTCTATCTTTGTTCGGAGAATAATAGCGCGTGAAGTTGAGACGTGCAGCCAGATCTCTGCAGTCAGGATCCGTGTGTCCTTGGAGTGCTGTGACAATGGCCTGTGCCCCCTCCGTGAAGGATGTACCATAATCTTTGATACGGTCAAGCGCACGACTCATAACATCATCATGTGTTGTAGACGGCTCCGGAGCAGGGCCCGTGAAGACACCCTTCGACAATATCAGTTGATTGATCTTGTAAGTATGATGAGGAGACATGCCCTCGCTTGGTCTAGAAGCTGATCTCTCCTTGCAGCTTCAGCAAGACAGAAGTTATAAAATTCATCCTGTCCAGCACGTTACGTAACCAATGTCTACGCAAAAAGACATAGGATGCTCACCGTAGCCTCGCGATATTGTAAAATCACATGGAAAAGTTGTCTGACCCGATCTAGCACGACATCCTGATAACATTTCTATATGAGGAGGGTAAATGGAATTTTTGTAACTCACCGTCTTCCCTTGTTTGCTACTGATCATCAAGGTTTTGTTTACTAGCTCATCAAGGTAGATTTGGTGGGCTGCAATTAAGGAATCTAGATCTCCCTCCTTCTTTTGAACGAATGTCAGGAGATTCTTCCATCTTACGGCAATGACTTCTATTTGCGTATACATTTGGATCTGTCGAATAACATGAATCATTTCAGCCATGACAATACGGGTCTGATGCCAATAAGGCTCAAGCTCTTCAGAATTATTGAGTATTTTCGATTCAATAGGCCGTATTGCTGACACACCTGGCAATTTGAGGAATGTCCTAGAGCCACCCGCAATCCTCATCCAACCCTTCGCCAAGGAACTTTCGATCCGTCTCATCTTCCAGATATGGCTGAATATTCTCATATAATTGATCATGGATTCGGAAGTGACGACTGTGTCGATGGGTGGATCGATCCTATACTCTAGCGTAAATACATCCCAGCCAATTTCGCCATGAGAATACTCGAGCATTCGAGCATCCAGTCGCCGAAGGACATCTGGAGGATCATTTTGAGCGTTTGAAGAACTAATGGCAGATTCCAAGGTGGCTGTCAGGTTATGCCGATACAAGGTATTGGCTGGACGAGAAAGACTGGGTCTAAGAGTGTATGAAAGATCAGTCTCAACGACCTCCAAAAGACTGTTGTAATATCGAACCCAAGGGTTTCCATAAGTTGATCAGCAAAGTCACCGTGTCCAAGCATCAGGTAGTCCTTAAGTGCGCTTAGGTGATCTAGCAATTTGAATTTGTCGAAAAACACCTCAAAGAGGCGGCGGCTTGCGATTTGATATGCTGTGTCAATGGACTGCTCCAGTCCACCGATATCACTGTACTTCAATGCTGCAACGTCATCGGCAGAGATTGGAGCCTTGCACGACCAACAAACTCACTTCTGCCAGCGCTGCTTAATTTATTTCGCGTGGTGATCCAGTCACTGTCATGGCAGCTGTACCGAATGAAATTCAAACTTCTTCCCGTGGAAAATATCTAGATCCAGCGGCTTTGTTATTTCGTTCGGTGTATAGAACTTCGAAACTGGCCTTTTTCCCAAATGCCTCTCCCACAAATCGAGGAAGCATTTCCTTCTTGAACAAATATTTTCCCTCCCACAGACGCATACCGGATTCCAAGTTATCACCATCCGGACCGACATCTTCACCTATGTCACCGAATCCACCGTCTCCGGTAAGAGGGTTAGAATCTCCGGTCGCTGGACGTAGGTATTGCAAATGTGCTAGGTCAGGATTGAGTGCGACAAAGAATTCAGAGAATGGATCCTGTAGCTCGCCCGAAAAAAGCCATTTCTGGAGCATGAAGAAAAACGGTTTTGAAACCTGGTCACCATTTCAATGAATCTCGATAATTGAAATAAAGGTAGATCGACACCTCTTCCAGCAGTTGATCGGTAAACTTCCGCACGAAGGGATCGCCATTGTCGGTATATCCGTGTATCAAGCTTACCAAGGCACCCCCATGTACATCTCCAAAATTACCGCGTCAGCCAACCACAAGACATCCACTGTCAGCAAGGCATGCACCTTTGGCGCCTTCCACACATATGCTCATCATGCGCATTCGCAGCCGCCATTCATCGATCCATACTTCCAATCTGCGAAGGGTGAGTCCAGTTTCTTGCTCCCGAATATTGTGTCCGTTGGCGCTACTGTTTAAACCATCCAATGAACCTGTGTTATCCCCCACTGCCATATGAGATTCGAGCACTGCCACCAGTCGATAGTATTCAGTGAGTTGAGTCTGTAGATGGTGACAAAGACTTTGCTCAATGGTGCCAACAGTGAGTTGGCCTTCTTTGACTTGCACAAAAGATGAAACCCTGGAGTACAGATGTCCAAGTTCAGCAATACGATGTATCAAAGACCTGGTTTGAACGGAAATAATGTATTGCTAAAAGTTGATAATTAGTAGTTGACAGGCAGAATCTGCTAAACGCTACCGGATCGTCCACGAAAATGAGTCGATTTTCTTCATCCTTTGCTTCGCATCGACCCTGCTCTGCAAAGCGGACGTACTTGCCCGAAATACCCTGAAGAAGGTACAATGCGTCTCGCAAAAGGATCTGTTCAGGAAGTTGCGATTTCCCTGTCCTCTCTGCATGAGCTGAAGTCAAGTAAATGAGTCAAGTGGATTATGATTACCAGTGCGTGCGCGATATTGCCGGAGAATATCTGCTTTAGATCTGTCTCTAGGAGCAGGATGTGAAACGTCCGAGGGAGATGATCGATTTGGTATTGGTGTTTGAAAGGGTGGAGCGGGCTCCAGGGTTGGAATAAATTCGGACAGCACTGGTGGTTGAGTGAAAGCTGAAGACGCTAATGACTGTAGGAAAAGTAGCACTGCATGTTTACGAGACAATACTGGCTGAATAATGCAGTTGACGTTAATTCCATGCGAATTGCATCGGGCGTCGTATCTGTCTTACTTGGTCTAATAATCTTGCCAAAAGGTTAGAGAATCGTAACGCGTTCGTCGTATCGTGAGACGTATGCACAACTGCTATAACCTTAGTACCGTCTAATGGCAAAAACTGCAACAATTACCTTGACGCTTGATTATGTCTACAAGGTGCCCGAGGTCAGGTTCTCTTGTCTGGCCAATATTACTGTGCAAAGTTAGGCTAGCACATGTCCCTGTGAGTCTAGTTGATCACGTACCTACCTAAAATTTCTCGGCAGTGGCCCACTAGTTCCTCGCTGAGCTTATGATTTTCTCTGGTTTGTGGAACGAGAATGTGTGCTACGGTAGCCAGCGAAGCATCAATGGACGGCATAGTCACGAACACGCGTGGAATCACGAGTGCAAGCTCAAGTTTGTTTGTACATGTTGACGCGCAGCGAATAGGTAAAAGCCTACATAACGAGTGAGAAAGAATAAAGGCCTCAATACAGCCCTCAAAGAGTCCTTCAAAAGAGTCTCGCAACTAATCTGTGAAAATCATTATGAACCGTCGACCGTTGTATCTCCAGGCTCGCTATATACTGATGCCTTTCGCTTCAGTGATTTCTCGTTCTCGCGCAGAATCGCAACTTCCATCTTCAAAGCGCGCATTTCCTCCTCTGTTCGCTTTCGTTCGCTTAGCCGGACATCGACCAGGTCTCGATGGAGAGCTGTGATTTGCTGCCATGCATCTCGTCTTGGCTGGCATGCAGGCGCTGACTCCCTCACCGCAGATGATTCCCAGCAAGAGTCTGTGAAAATAGCCAGCGGTCGTGGACAAATTTCGCTCAGAAATCGGGCAATCACATTCGCGTTGGCAACTCGTGAAACGCCCACATGAAGACGTTGCAAGCGACAAAAGGTCCTAGGAATGATAGGGATATCTGTAAGATGCGCCCATCGCGTAGCGTTGAGATAAATGCCAAGTTCCTTCAAGTTAGGACAATGCTCTGCGAATGGCAAGAGACTCCGCGGTGAGAGGCCATCGTCGACATGAGCGTCTTCAGGTATGTACGGGTCATGGCAGAGGTGTAACGTTTCGAGCGTGGGCCAGCATAGGGCAAGTTCCTTTATGTCGTTCTCAGTGATATGTAGAGGCTCCTTGTGAGTGATTTTGAATCCAACCAAGCGTTGGAAATCAAGGAGAGGACGAAGCGTTTCAAAAGTGATGATCGCGGGTGCGTGTGATGTTTCTGACACGTATAGTGCAAATACAATATGGCGAAGCAAAGGACAAACTTCGGTGAGGCCTTTGATGAAGTCGTGCAATGTGCTGGGACTCTCGATATGCAATGACATCACAGTGAGGGTTGTCAGATGTCTAGGAGCAAATGGTTTTCGCAGTAGGCTTTCAACGTCCGATAACCGACGTCCATCAATGTAGAAAGTTTTCAGTCCTGCAAAAGAGCCTTCGAGGAAATTAATGGACCCCACATCTTCTACTTCTCGCTGATTTCCTTTGTAGATTGTTCTTGAAGGTACGTGAGTGCGTACGGAGCGGAGATGTTTGAGGGAAGAAAGCGCGTAGACGACAGACTTCGTCTGCCAATAGCACGGTAGTTGAATTACTTCCAGATAGGATAGTGACCTGAGAAACTCGGCCAGGAATGTTTCGACAGGAATTACGGACCCAGTGGCATGCAGATAAAAGAATCGGAGATGCGGGCTTCTTTCCTGTAGTGTCTGAAAGAACGTTCGGATTGTACGGGGGGTGAAAGTGAGTGCGAATACTTCAAATGACTGAAGAGAGGGCGACATGAAAAGGATTGCATGCGTTAATGCATTTTCACCATGAGCAGACCACCTTAAAGATCGAAGGTTGGGGAGAAGGTCAAGAACAGGCCGTGAGATGCCTAGCGCGGTGAATACGCTAGTTTGTAAAGCTACCCTACGATCGCTGTGTTCTAGTGAACGAACCCGTCTCGCATGCAATAAAAAGCGTGTCCAATCCGGGGGAGCCAAATCACGTTCAAACTACGAGGTGGCACTGTTAATGGTCTCCTTAGACAAATACACCTGTGTCTCACCCTGTCTTCATAAAAGGGAGGCATGAGTCTTAAGAGATGTCGTATATCTTTGATTTCCCGCCATAACGCATCGAGAGCGGGGTCGGACCATGCACGACACACGCGAGCACAGACGGCGTTTGTGGGGAGCGGGCAAGATTGAAATATGATGGCAAGGATTTCCTGCACAAATATGAGGGAGACACGATTCTGAAAGCAGAAAACGTACTTGTATCTGTAAAACGCGTGGGGGAGACATGGTGGCAGGAGATGAACTGGCGGGGAATGGCATGTCCACGGCAGTCACGTGCCATTCACTGCAAGGACCGACAAAGTGACTGGGAACACGATAATCTGTCCCTTCCAGGTTCCTAGATCTCCCATTATTTGATTTACTGGAGGATCATTGCATTTCTACACCACCAAAGGACTCGATCATACATACCACACACGCAAGCACTCGAAAGCAAAATATGACTTTGCTGAGATGCGGTTCGTCTCAGCGAGC
Source organism: Ramaria rubella (assembly GCA_015039355.1). Lineage (NCBI taxonomy): Eukaryota > Fungi > Basidiomycota > Agaricomycetes > Gomphales > Gomphaceae > Ramaria > Ramaria rubella. The sequence goes on along the minus strand of MU134298.1, from coordinate 432,262 downwards.
AACAAATGGAGAAAGATGTATGTTTATTAATTTCATTGTGATAGCGATGGCATCTGACCCGATACCTTTATTTTTGCACATGTAGCGAAGCTGACCTCAAGTCATTACATAATATTTATTACCTAGTGCGCGAAATAGCAAGGGGTCGACGAACATGGTAGGGCTTGCATAGATTACGTGCGGTACAGAGAGAAAGGCGTGATAATAGAGGGGCGTCCCTAATATATCATACTGATGTAAAAGCAGCCAGGCATGTGCACGAGCGCTGACCGCAGCGGCTAAAACTCCTGTGTAAGTAACGAGGGAATATATCATTAAAGAAGGCCAGTAGATCTACAGCAAGAGCTTTTTTGGCGAGCTTAGAAGCTCGGATGCCCAATATGTAGATGACATGGTATATGCTGCAGTAGGTGCTGGGTTGATTGATTGGAACTCCGATAGTGACCGAGAGCTCCTGTGCACACCAAGCATCTGTAACGACGTTTACGACTTCACGACGACCATGGACCGTTCCAATTCCGTCTCCTCTACTAACTCACCCTCGGCCTCGAGCCCTCGTCCAACTTCCTCTTCTTCAAACCCATTTGCTTACCAGACGAGGCTCCTGGAACGTACCGCGTCCCTCTCGAGGTCTAACTCCCTGTCAAGTAGATTCCCTCCCTTACCAAATGCGGCTTCCGCACCTCAAGCAACACGACGATGGACCCCAACTCATCGTGTAGGAAACAGTATGGACGTGGTCAGAGGAAAATGGGAAGAAAGGGCTAGAGCTGAGCTTGGTGCCGATGGCACGCCTGCTAGCGATCAGAGGGGCAGTATTAATCCTGGAGACACATATACTCCGTCTCCCCCTTCCAAGCGAGCAAGCTGGAACCCTGAAAACACAGGCTTTCAACGCTTCAGATCCACCGAACAATTATCTCCAAGCACACCTACTAAAGACCTTCCTGTTTCCAATTCCTCAGTTACAGCGCAATATATCACTCCTACGCTTTCCAAACGACACACCCTTCCATTGCCTATCACAGCTCCTCTATCTCCGGATCCGACGGGCTCGACTTACAGTACTACTTTGCCGTCGGGCTCGTTTGCTGCACCAGCGCCGAATCGCATACACATACCTGCCTCTGCTAACTTAGATTCTTCGTCTATTTCTTCCGTCAAACAGTTATCGGGCTACGCCTTATCAGCTTCGATTCAGTCCCCGGGACAACCTTCATCTTCGTATACACCTCGGCGCTATAATACCATTGACACATCTCCGTTCCCCCCCACCCCAGATGATGATACCCCGAGCTCATCACGCCAATTTCCTCGCTCAGCCCACATAGTGCCTGAATCCCCTACGAAAACCAGCACAAACCCTTCGTTCCGATCACCATCTTTCGCTCGCTCCTCGCAGCTACCTTCCGAATTGTCTCCCACATCTGTTATGTCACCTGCTCCATATCGAAGCAACTATTTGGCCAATAAAAAATCAGGTACGTACGGCAGTTCCATGGTTGTTGGTCGCAAGCTAGGTCGACATCTCCCTCGCATCGCCAGTGGCGATGAAAACGATCATGAGATGATAATCAACGATAGTGAAAGACGATCAAAGGCACACGAGGCGGAGGAACAGAAGCGTTTGCGTGAGCGGCGTGAAAGGCGACGGCAATGGGATTTGGAACATGGTCGTGAAGTGAGGATACAAGACATATCGCCGACCAAGGGAACTCATGGATTTGAGTCGGAACCAGAATTGGTAATTCCTGGCATCACTAGTGCAGACGATGTACAAGGCATGCGTGGTCGGCTTAGGCTTTCTAAGAGCGGTGTGGCTCCAAGTTCGCCTGGGGCAGCAACACCATTACCTTCCTCGCGATTAGTTACAGGGCTATGGGCTGACACTCAACGACACTTGCTCCAAGCATACGAGTATCTTTGTCATGTGGGCGAAGCTCAGCAATGGATCGAAGGCTGTCTCGGAGAAGAACTTGGATTTGGAGTAGTGGAAATGGAAGAGGGCTTGCGGAATGGCGTGGTTCTAGCAAAATTAGTCAGAGTTTTCGAGGGAGATGCAGTGGTGCGGAAGATTTACGAAGTGAGTTCTCCCAAATCATCACATTCGCCATAGGCTTGATCTATTGCTTTAAGGCCCCTAAATTGGATTTCCGTCATTCAGATAATATCAACTACTTCTTTAATTTCCTACGTCGCGTCGGTCTACCTGAGGTATCAATCTTTCACACCTTCGTTTCTTGCTCTCATGCTCTCCACAGGGTTTCATTTTTGAACTCACTGATCTTTACAACAAGAAGAACCTTCCTAAAGTCATATACTGCATCCATGCTTTGAGGTGAGGTGACATTGATCTCATCGTGTCTAGTTTTCTTTCTAATTTTTAACACGAACCCCCAGCCACCTGCTATCTCGTCGAGGTATGGCGCAGCGCATAGGCAATCTTCTCGGTCGCTTGAAGTTTTCGGACGACCAGTTGCAGCAGACGCAGAAAGGCCTAAAGGACGCCGGTGTCGCCATGCCCAACTTTGGCAATGTAGGCAGAGAGCTAGCTAAAGAGATCAACGAAGAGCCTGAGGTCGAGATCGAAACTGAGGATGAACGTATGCATCACTTTCGAGTGTGCGATGCGGTTGTATGCATACTAACGGACGGATCGTAGGACGGGACCGGTTACTGTTGGAATGCGAAGTTTCTATCAGGGCACTGCAATCTCAAGCAAGAGGATTCCTGCTGCGGAAATCGCAGACGAATCAACGTTCGCGCTTACGTCTTGGGGAGCGACATATTATTAGAATACAAGCGCGATGTCGGGGTGCTCTTACTCGACATTACATTGTTCGCCAAAGACAAGAGCAGACATATCTTACGCCATGGATTCTAGCATTACAAGCTACTGCGCGCGGTATCCTTACCCGACAAACTTGGCAGCAGCGGTCATCTAGGATACACGCATTAACGCGAGTGACCACCAAGATTCAAGCGCAGGCACGAGGTGTGCTAATTCGACGGCGGCTTGCCAAACTTAAAACAGCCCTTCGGGGAAGCAAAATTTCTGTCGTGAAACTTCAGAGTTTTGCAAGAGCAAGGGTCGCGAGGAGGCAACACAAGGAGGTCGCAAAGACTTTGCATACTTCCGAAATCATGCGTACAGTCGTTGACTTTCAAGCACTTTCACGCGGTGGTTTGGAGAGACGAAGAGCAGGCGAGCGCAGGCATGCTCTGCAAAGGGTCGAACCATACGTGCTTGGCTTGCAAGCCCATGCCAGGGCGGTAATGATGCGTCGTCGTGTGCGAAATCAGCTCGCCAAACTAGACGATATTTCGGACGTCGTCGTGCGTATACAAGCAGCTGTACGAGCTTATTTGGCGCGGAAACGCTTGTTGAACCTCATTCGTGGCTTGCGTAAAGCTACTCCAATTGTTGTAGGAATGCAGGCGTTAGTCCGAGCTAGGTTAGCTCGACGGATTCACGCGGATATGAACAAGACGTTAGCTGAAGTTCACATTGTCTCGGCCGTTGGCGGCTTTCAGGCGCTCGCACGGGCCGCGTTGACACGCAATCGCCATCGCGAACAACAGAAACATCTTGACTTCGTGGAGCCCGACATTGTCGGATTTCAAGCTGCCGCGCGAGGTGCTCTGGTTCGCAGTGACTACTTAGCATGGCGAGATCACTTACACCAGAGTCATCCTGCGGCAATACATTTACAATCTTTATTCCGAAGCTTGATGGAACAACGGAAATTTCGAACAAAAATGCGGTACTTTCGAGCGAACCTAAGCAAAGTCGTCAAGATCCAATCCTTATTCAGGGCCAAAGAGACTCGTGAACAGTATCGACAGCTCACCTTGGGTAAGAATGTCAACGTGGGCACCATCAAGAATTTTGTACATTTATTGGACGACTCTGAGGCCGACTTTGAAGACGAGATCGAATTGGAACAGTTGCGAAAACAGGTTGTCGAAAGTATCCGAGAGAACCAACAGCTTGAAACCGATCTTAATGAACTAGACGTGAAGATCGCACTTGTAGTCCAGAACGTCAAGAGTTTTGAGGAGCTAATCAAAGCGCGCAGACGTCATGGTGCCGACAGTGCTGCTGCTCATGCTGCGCGAGCATCTGTCTTGGCAGCACATGGCGATCCTTTTGCTAGCTCTAACACCCTTGACCACACTTCAAAGCGCAAACTCGAACTGTACCAACAATTATTCTATCTTCTACAAAGCAAGGGCGAATATCTTGCACGCCTATTCTTCCGACTTTCCCGAGCTGACGTTCCTGAGAAGAATAAACGGTCGGCCGAGCGCATCGTCTTGACTCTCTTCGGTTATGGTCAGGATCGGCGTGAAGAGTATTTACTTCTTAAAGTTCTTCAGGTGAGCTTACCGTAACCGTTATCCCCTTGCGCTAATCTTTGCGGCAGATTGCTATCCGCGAGGAAATCAAGGCTGCACTTACCACTGATGATGTGATTCGGAATCACCCTATGTATATGACCATTGCTGTACACTATGTCCGGCCGAAACAAGTCAGCTATGTTCGGGAGGCCTTGCAGGCTGTCATTCGGGAGGTTATTGACCAGGAAGATCTCGATCTCGAAACTGATCCAGTGGTGGTGAGTTTTGGATGATTTCAAATGTCTATTATTTACCAGGAGTTTCACAGATTTATCGCTCTCGGATCAATGTTGAAGAAATGAGGTCGGGAAGAATTAGTACCAAACGCAAGGATGTGACATACCATGAAGCCGTCGATGATCCGGAAACCCGAGCGGAATTTATTCGACGTGAGGGATTGATATTGACATACAATCCGAGTCTTACGCTAATTGTTTCCTCCTAGATCTCCAGCTACTCCAGGCACTTACTAAGGTGTTTGTGAATGCCATAGTTACCTCGACAAAGAAGATGCCCTACGGCATGCAGTGTATTGCTCGAGAGATGTTACTGGCAATGAAGGTGCATAATCCCTTGACACTTCTGCACACCCCAAGCGCACTCATATTTCAGGCACGATTTCCTGACGCGACTGAAGATTTATATGCGGCTTGTATCGGCAGAGTCATCTACTACAGGTTTATTAACCCTGCCATTGTGTGCGTGCTTCATTGTTGATAGCGTCGTGATTGGATTTACATGCTACTGCAGGACGCCAGAAACGTTTGACATTGTATCTTCGACTCTTGATGCTGTGGCGCGCAAGAACTTAGCTGAGATATCGAAAATGTTGACCCAAATCTCCTCAGGGCAACTCTTTGGAGATGACGATCCATGCCTTACTCCAATCAACAGCTTTGTAGAGTCAGCTATCAAACAATTTTCCAAGTGGTTTCTTGAAAGTAAGTACTTGAGAAATCGTGTAGCTAACTTTTGGGTGCTAACGTCTGGTGCTTTAGTTGCTAGTGTAGTAGACGCAGAAGCTCAATTCCATGCACATGAATTCCTTGATGTAACAGTACAGCCCAAACCCGTCTACATATCTCCGAACGAAGTATATTCCATGCACACATTGCTAGCGCAGCACCTGGATCACTTGGTATAGTGCTTTTTTTGTTTTAACAGCTGCTCAGACTGATCTGAATACATGTTAGGTATCGGAACGTGACGATCCTCTACGTATTATTTTGACTGAGCTTGATGGCGTCCCGAATCTCGGGACCGATGAATTAAACGATGCAAGGGACCGTGCTATAACACTCGAGTTAACCAACCGATTCGCTCTTGTGACAGGTACGCCTAATCGCTTTGTAATTCAGTTAAAGAAGATAAACTCGTTGAAAGATCCTCATGCCGATGAAAAGGCTCTCTGGGTACAATGCAAACGTGGCGTATTAGCCATACTTCGCGTGCAACCTGCAAAAGATCTCATCGAGTCTCTATTCCAGCCTGTGGAAGAAGAGCATGAATTTATGTGGGAGGATATCATAGAACACGAATTGATCATTGATCACAAGCGCAATCGTCGGATGCCTTCGACTACTGGCCCAGAATCCGCATACCGATTGGAAGACATTCGATCGTAAGTCATCAGGCATTCATTCTGGCGCTTGACTTAGCGGTTTTGCAGTCTATCATTCCGTGACGTGAAAGCTAATGCCATTTCATTCTTGCTTCAACTTGAGAAAAAGGGTAAGGTCACACGTGCCGATGGCTACCAAGGCATCTTGAATGCTATCGCGAGCGATGTTCGGAGTAAGCACCGAAAGCGTTTAGAACGCCAAAATGAGATGCAGAGTATGCAAGAAGCACGCTCTCATCTTGCCGAACGCAAGAAGTACTTTTTAGAACAAATCGGTAGCTACCACAGTTACGTGGAAGCCGCTATGAATACAATGCAACGTGGCAAGGGGTTCGCGTTTTCCATATTTCTTGAAACCTCTTCGTTGACAATTTCCCCAGGAAAAAACGCTTCGTTATACCCTTCACGAAACAATATTTTCATTTACGAGACCTCCAAAAGTCGGGCAAAAATCCCCAATTTGGCTCGTATAAATACAGTGCCCAGGACCTTTACGATAAAGGTATCCTACTTTCCATTGATCAATTTTCACCACGTCAGTTCGACCGTGTCGACCTTGTTATTGCGTCCAATAAAGTCGGCGTCTTCTCCATGGAAGTCTACAATAGCAATTCAGGCATTACAAGCCTCGTCGCGTCTACCGATATCCGAATGGAGGACCTTTTACAAGCACAGTTCGAAAACCGTGTCTCACTTGCTCTTTTTGGTGGGATAGCTAAATTTAATCTGAATCTTCTGTTGTATCAGATAAACAAGAAGTATGTTTTGAAAAATCTGCAATTGCGCCGTCTGTAACGCTGATTTTTGGCTCTCAGGTTTTACGTCTGATTCATATCCGTGTCTTGACTTCGGCAATTCAACTCTATTCGCATTTTTCCAAGTTCTCTCCCGTTCCCTTCATCTCAATTGCTCTCATAACCACAATCGCCTCTGCGTGTAAGCCCTAGCCCTGGTTGTATCTTCAGTAGAAACCAATCATGAAATTATGAATTCGATCATAATCACCTCGCAGACTCGTTATGATGAGGCTGATGATCTTTTCATGGACAAGAACGAGGCATTTACTGCTTTGTCGCGTCATAGTCGCCGCTACCGAGGGGTTGTTATCACCTCTCAACGATCGAAATCGCTCTTCGTGCAATTGTGGAAAGATCATTGTAATGGTAGATCTATGCGGTATCTTACAATGTGAACATGAAGTCTGGGTTACGGTCCCCAATTGGTGCACGTGTCTTTCCCGATTCCCAGAGCCGTTCATATGCCTGCCAATTGCCTGCTCTACGCCCCTCGCGACGCGCTTTGTTCTCCCATAAGCAATAAGCGCTGAAGACATATTAGATGCAGAGCACATAAAAGGATCCATATACATACACATTTAAGGCAATCATCACCCATGCAAAACAAACGAAGGATAAGGTAATGGTATGACCCCTCTTGTATTGAGGGGCTTGATCTGAATAAGAGAGAAATTTAGAATCCCATCCATCGATATAAAGGAAGTTAATATTACCTGAGGTGTAAGCAAAGGTTGCAATAAAGCCTCCACAGTTTCTTATTGTCGCAGAAGTCAGGGGATATATGCTTATTGGTTTGCACATGGCTACTCACCCGAGCATCAACTGCAATGCCGTCGTAGTTGCCTAAGAAACAGGTCAGCGAGGAAAGTCAGCAAAGAAATCAACAGCGCAAGACCTTTTTATAATGACCACTTGAGTTGTTTGGTAGAATTGACAAAATACATGGACCACATGGGTATCTGTAAAAGTCACCTCAATATAACTATAATAGGTGTCATGGCCGTTGAGGTCTCACACTCCTGCAGCCATCAAAAAAACCGCAGCATACCGCTCGGTATTCGTTTTTGCGACGATCGCAATGATATAACCTTACGATCATTCATTAGGGCTTGTCAAAAAAAAAAACATATACTTATAACACACCGATGATCGCCACAGGTAAACATATTAGAATGAACGGCCCACTATAAGATTTTCTCAGGAAAGACTTGGATGAGCTTGCAACGAAACACACCGCCATTGAAGTTTATCAGCGAGGAAGGCAACAACCACTAGTAAACATATTTGAGCTGAAATCTGTCCGATTAATTTGAGTGACACTCACATGTCAAGATTACGGCAGGCACATAGGGCGGAACTAAACGGCGATAACGAAAAGATGTTAAAGGCAACACTCTAGACATATAATATAAATAGACCTGTGTGTAACTGGGCTTGGCCGCCAGAGAACCCGAGCCCCGCAACGATCGTTGGCCTGGGTCATAAATGGGTAAGTAAAAAGCAAAAGTAAGTAAATTGTGAACTATGCGTACAAGAAAAGGGAGTAAGAGTACAAGCTAACAATGAACGCTGCATAAGCAGCGCCAGTCAACCATGTCTGAATATCCATCAAGCCTAAAGAGCAAGACAGATGAGTGGGTATCGCTCCGAGGAAGAAAAACGGCCTACCTCGACGAACCTCTCCCCACTCAAATACTTCCTCTTCTTCTGAGAGTTGAGCGTCCGAAGCCATGTTTTCAACTTGTTCCGTCTCCTCTTTCAGTTCTGCAGAATCAGCGGTAGGCGAGCGTACGGCCTTCACAGCCGTCCGCGAGGTAATATAGTTAGACACGCGAAGACGCCGCACTAATGGAAAATGTTAATATTCGATAAACCGCTTGTCGTGCATTAAAGGTAGAACTTTCTTACAGGCAAATTCCCTCTCTTCCTCGGTCAAAAATTTGGCTGACTTGACGCTTTCCGGCAGGAAGATTGCCGCGATGCATGCGGTGAGCACAGTGGCGATGCCCTGCCAAAACAGACGGTTCAGCCACAACATGCGGCCGTGAAGAAACAAGGTTACTTCGAGAATAAAGATCCAGCGCCATCCTGCTACACCACGAATACCATCCATCTTTGTGATCACAAATGCAAGTAAACCTGATGGCTGTAATCGTTCCTGGAGAAACTTAGGCACAATGAACGTACTACTACGTACCTCCAAATGCGCCAGAAAGGGACGCTGAAGCGTAAAATATGCCGACCCTTTCAGAATGTTAATACAGGAGAGACGGTCGCGTGATAGAGGCGCACCTCAGTTGCAGTTCGTCGCGCTTGTACATGGAGCTGAGGTATAAAACCATTCCCGGCAACAGTCCACCTTCACACATGCCAAGAAATAGTCGTACTGCCAATAAACCGCCAAAATTTTGCATGAAACCACTGAGCGTGGTAACTACACCCCAGGCAAAAACGATGAACGGCAGCCAACGGTTCGCATGTACGCGCTTGAGAATCCAATTGGAAGGCAGTTCTGAAGCGATGTACGAGACATAAAAGACGGCGAGCGCAGTGTTAAATTGGTTTCCACCCAGATGAAGATCCGTGCGAAGGCCCGCAATACTGAGGAAGAGGGGATGAGTAATACACCAAATTTCTTAATGCTAGCCTCCTACCCTGCATTGCCAATGTTGGTCCTTTTCGTTATATCCAAGTAAGATTGAGTACCATAAATCAATACAAGACGGACCTATCCAGGAAGTTGGCAAGCCAGAGCAATGCTAGCGAAGGAAGCACATTCATATCTAGCTTCCAGAGTACTCGTCTTGTCATCGAGCGTTCTTTGGTCGCATGGGTGGCCAACTCGAGGTCATTTTCGCGTTTCTCCATCACTGCACCGAGAAGAGGCACAAGTCACTGGCTGATAAACTCATTTGAACAGAATTATATGTTAGAGGCGCCAATGACCCTCCTGTGAGCTATACTGGACAAATCGAGGTGGGGTTGCCGCTCTGGGAAATTCGATCAAAGAGTGTCCGATGGAGGCGAATGCTCTCAGTACCTGGACGCAATCGGAGGCTCACCTAGTCTCACGTGGTTTGTGGGGTAGTGCAGGAACCTATGGAGTGTGTGAAGGTGAACGCATCAGGTACTATCAAAGTGGCCGGCGCCACGGCACCTCTTGCGCGATGCCTAGCGACGCTTGGTGTAAATCTGTCGCAGTTGGGGCGCAGCACCATTGCGCAGTCAAAACTTGCCCGGATGGCCGGGGCTGTGTACATGCTCGCCGTTAGGAACGGGATGATTGCTTAAAATATAAGTATAACCTCCTGTAGACGATCGATATTGTCTCGGCAGGGATGTATGCACTGGTACGCACCATGATTTCAATATTTCCAGCCCGTTAAGAACGTCACATGTAAGCCCTAGAAAATAATCAGGTCCAGGAGGAAGGAGGAGAGCGTTCGGAAGACGGTGCGACTCGCGAGGTACGTCACTGGTCACGTGAAGGGCAAATGTTCGAAACTGCGTTGGACTCGACCGAGTCGTGCCAACGATGGGGTTGCCTTCGGCTCCCATCCTTACAATCTTTACTGGAACAGTGCACTCTGCTCATCTACAGCACCGTGCCTCCCCTACTGTTAATTCCTCTGAAACCTCGTCTTCATCCACGTCGTCTACTTTCTCTACTTCGGCCGCTACATCCACGTCCACCAGTTCCGCTTCATCTTCATCGACCACATCGACCACATTAAGCTCCACCACAAATGCGTCAACCCCCGCTTCTACATCGACGGGCTCTACGTTCACTTTCAATACGAGCTCTTCTGTATTGCGCTCCAGCACCTTGCAGTCTCCTTCCTCACTAGGATTTACCTCTAGCACGTCTTCAACACCGTTGACGCGGTCTACTTCCTCCACCTCTTCTCCCATGTTTGATACAACTACCAGTAGTGGTTCATCGACGGCATCCATATCATCCGTGTCTAACGGTTCGGCCTTCACCGTCACTGCAGTTGTCTCTGGGTCTACTGGGCAGCCAAATGGAGCCATGAGTGAAGCGAATCGAGGGTATGTTTTCTGTTTTTAGATGGTTGACACCCGAGTACGCGACTTATCCTCACACGCAGTTTCTTTGCTAACACTGGCGCCGTTGCTGGCACATTCTTAGTAGTCGGTCTTGTCGGAACAGGTTTGATACTCTGTGTGGGGCTATGGGTAATCCGGAAATACCATCGATACAGGAGGGATAAACTCTACTTCGGTCAAGAGTACAGAGAATTCAACCAGCAAGCCGACCGCGGTACAACACCCGAGGTCATACAGCCTGTTACTCACACTTCAACCTCCGCCACACCTGTTCCTGCAAGCCCGATCCCTAATATGAATGAACGGCTCCATACAAACGAGGCTGCTGCGCCCAACACGTATTATGATCAGCCTCTGTACCAAACGCAGCCAGACGAGTTCAACCCTTATGAGGAGGAGGCGTATAACTATTCCGATGACTTCGACAATTATGAGCAACAACTGGGAACCAATGGGGAATCTGTTGCAGCATACGGGTACGCATATCAACCTGAAATAGAAGCCGGCTCTACTCCGGGACAGCACCAAGTCATTGCAAGGCCGGCACATGCTCCCTAAGATTCTATATCAACCCAACCTGAATCCTGGCGCTCACCGATGCCGCTGGTAACGACCCACACAGAATCCTGGGCTCGCAGCCATGCTTGCCAGTGAAGATCTCAAATTCCGAAAGAAATTCGGACGCTATTAATGGAGACAACACCGACATTCGGCCTCGAGACCGCAGTCCTTTTCATTCGTGGAATTATAGATTTTTATTCTGGAACTTCCGCGCTGACTGTAGTCATCTGTAATTTTACGCTGACCTGCAACGACTGCAACTTGTCTAGCTGACTTTGCATTCACTTGAAAGGGATATGACGATGCCTTATTCGATCAATGCTAATAGATAAGACCTACTGCTTCCTCGTACCCGAGTAAATTAGTGAAAAGAGACCATATTACTTAGGCAGCATGGGAATGCCTCCCACGACATCACAGCCGCACAAGGAAGTATAGCGCCCTTACCACGACCATACCTCGGTCCACGCCTCTTACAGCCTCTTACCCACACACCTTTCTTATACCTCAAATACCCACACGATTTGCATGCTACTCTAGCATTGGCTAGGACAGTGACATCCAATTGCGAAAGCAACTCACATAAATGAAATAGATGAAAGATCGTTCCGTTATTAGTCTTGCATCCTTCAATGTGATGAGTTTGTCTTCGATGGAGTTTTGTTCCTGAGGTAAATCTGAGGCAGGACCACAGGAACAAACAAGCCCTTGTCACGTGAATTCTAACCTAATGTCGTCCAACGACTCGAACTCTGGTTCTTCAGCTTCACCTTCTGAAGAACAGGTCAAGGTAAACGATCGCACTACACTGATTGAAAAGGCCCAGTCCTTTCTGTTGTCGCCAACCATCCGTTATGAAGACGAAGACGCGAAACGTAGATTCTTGCAAGAGAAAGGGCTGACTCCCGATGAAATAGAACGTTTGATACGAGAACTTGTAAAGTATTCTTTCCATTTAATGTACTAGCAGCTCTAACATTCTACATAAGCCTCGTCAACCTCCCCCCATTCCCCCGCGAACTTATCCACCTCCTCCACCGTCGAACTTACCTATTCTCCTAGCCTCACTACTTCGTGTGTTTACATGGACCATTGGTATATCGGGAGTGATTTTTATGGGCTACTATGTGCGCGCATGCATTGAGAAACTTTGGTTGACCTAATAAGTCCTGCGTTTTGTAGAAATTTCTTCTTCCGCGCATGACCAGGAGTTTAGGAGCACGGCACAAATTAAAATTGCATCAGATCGAACTCATGTCCCGTCTCCATGGACGAATCGAAGAGATGAGAAAGACACGGGAAGAAACCTACTATGCACTACCCCCGACAGAAAGTGAAGAACTTCCAGTAGAGATCAAGAGCTTCTCGGAGCTTCCTATGAGTACTGATGGGGAGTCAATCCATCCATTGATACTGATCATACGCTGTGCTTTCCTTGAGCAACCAAAAAGAAGACTTACCATCGACGAGCTCTACTATCAACTGATTACACAGTTCCCAGGATTTTCAAAAAGAAATGAGCACGAGTTCAAAGTTGGTGATCCCTTTTTATGTCAGGCCTCAGTGGTTGACTTAGACCTCTCATCAAAGCGCCACATTAAACATGAAATCCTGAAATCACGATTATTTGACAAAGACGCGGAGTCTGGTATTGAATATTGGTCACTGCGTGTACACACAGATTCACATATGTCTACTGCACGGTCCCTGGAGATCCTCCGAGACACGGTTTCGCGAAGTTTTAGAGGGCGCAATGTTTATCAACACACCTTCAAGTCTCTTACTGACCTCACTGCTTTTCTCTCCCGTGAAACGTTTGCACTTTACGGTTCAAATGCTGGGTTCCGTCTGCCAGGGGGACATCTCTTAGGTCCTGCCGAAGAGGAAGTCAGGAGAGACATTCGCGCCCTCAAGGGATTAGTATTGAACAGGTGCAACGAGCTTCCATGTTGTTGTGTCTTTAAGCTTATTCAATATATTACAGGCGTTCATTCGCACCTACAACTTACCGACCATCCCTGCCTCCAGTAGTCGCTACCTCTACCCCATAAACATTAAAAATGCCAGAAACTCTTCCGACATTCGTCGAACGACTCGCCTTTCCTTCTAGTTAAGGGTGGGAGGAACACAAAGACCCTCGTGAACAATGTATGGGCACTGTCGAAACGACACGCTAGTTAATGGCGGAAAAAGCCAATGAATAACGCACGGCCACTGCCTGATCTGGGTCGTTTGACAGGTTGTCATCAGACATCAGACTCTACTAATACCAGACCTTGAAACATGGATTCATCATGTTCAATCAAGCGCCGATATTCGTTCTAGCGCAAGGTTCACTGATGTAAACCAAGATGATATCCGGAACGTACCTCGCGAACCGACGGACATGCTTGCAAAAGAGTACGAGATACTCGACGCAGAGCAGACTGCAACTCCGTTTGGTCTACACTCCATGATCACTCGTCCACGTTGGAAAAGCCGAAACACTTACGATATTTTTGGGCGGAATTGACTTCGTGAAGAGCCGTCCACGCTTTAGCAAGCCCCTCAACGATTGGGGTTTTCCATTTATGTATTCGTACTCGACTTATGTCGATGATAACTTCCAATGCCCCCAACGAGGCAAGCTGCAGGGACGCCGTCTGCTGCCTTGGAGGTAGTGACGTAAGATTGTGGACTATCTGGGGGATCAATGCCTATTCGATAAAAAGTGAGATGATAGTTTAAATTGAGTTTAAAACAAGGATTAGGTCTACCTTCAAATACCGAATGCTCCCTATTCCTAGTTCTTGAATTATATTCGGTAATGCGATCATAGATGCTTCAAGCGTCTCCCACTCTTCGTAGGCATAGATCCACACGGCACCTATGATGCCGTCTCCTAACAGAGCGCATAGAAGGTCGAACCTTTGCTTCGAATGGACAGGCGTTGTGAGATCTATCACCCTGAGAAGGATCGGCACCGATCTACGGAGAAGTTCAGGGGTTAATGGGGAGTGCAGGTGAATCATTGTAGTTCTTAAGGACTTTTGAAATTCTTTCAGTAAAAAAATGATACTTGATGAGACACACACAGAAACTAGCAGACCATCTACCCCAGTTCGCTTGAGTGATTCTGGAGGCACATGGTCCAGGAGCGCAGAGACCACAATCAGGCCTTTGAGCCTGTAATGACTTTGGTAATCATCTAAGAGGGTCATCGTAGGAGGGATAAGCAAATGCCAGACGTGTTCATAATCTTCACTCTGCATCCGCATATCCCAATTAGGCTGTAATGTTAAGCCTTGGATTATTTAGGCACACCTTCAAATGCTCAACGCACCAAAGCAATAGATTTGCTATGCCCGGAAAAGTCTTCCATATTTGGTCATTATAATGGTCGTGAGCAGCAAAGGGGCCACCAGCAGGACGAGATAGCTTTCGTCCTGATTCTGGATTAAGAGACGGGTGGGGTGTCTTTGCAAATAGAGGCTTGATATGTTGAAACAGGACACACGTAATGGTTTGAAGGGTTGGGGCAGGTAAGTTGAGCATAATATCTGCCAATGCGAGACAATGAGCCGGTGTCGTTCTTTTGTCTTTTGTGGGTAGGCACCAATTCTTCACCTTTAGCAATGGCGCACATAGAATCTGTGATCCATTGTTCTTCATGAGCTAAAGGAGCAGTTATGGCTACAACGCTAGCCACATCGCTGTCGGTGAAACTGGCCACATTATTGTGTACAAGTAAATCTTGCAGTTTTATCACAGTGTTGAGAGCATCCTGTTGCCATTGGCGTAGATCAGTGTCTCGCTCCGGATCTTCGTCTGTATTCAAAGGGTGGCGCAGATGTGGCAACCGAAGAGCAGGAAGAGACATGAAGTAGGTCACATGACGCATAAGTGATCAACAACTTGTGAATACTGTAAGATAACCACACGTTTTCGAAAAAAGAACAGTTGAAACATAATCAGAACTAAGGCTGGATGGTTCCTGAGCCTCTCCTTAATCACTCAAGAACATGCGCAATGGTCGACCTTTCTTTTCGCCGTAAGCATTCCATTGTGAATCATCCCACTATCGAAAGTTCACTGAAGGAATTATCAACGAAGGATGGCACAATGTCACGCACGCTACGGTCTGGCGGGGGCTCTTCATCTGCGGGGGGGAGGACCTGAATAAAGCAGGGGTTTGAACAAAAGAATTGGACGAAACTACGAACGTACGAAGTTCGGATCGCGGGAAGTTCTTCTGGACAAAACAGTAGCGGGATGTCTTGCTGCAGGCTTGAATGACTCCGGTGTCAAATAATTCTCGCGATGGGCAATCTCTTTGTTACCCCAGGAGTTGTTACTAATGACAGCCCATCCCTGGTGACTCTCAGCGATCGAGGGATCATTGAATGACGAAGTAGTAGTATATGACCCTCCAATTGTTCCAACATGCAGGGAGGGAGGCGTAGGAAGGGTACCAAGGAAGGATGCCTCATCAGAGTTTGATGGATGGGGTAATTGTCGCTTCATTGTACGATGTAAGGACGGCTCATATACGCATGGATCCTGTGTAAGATTCTCATCATCCTTTATCCATGACATATGGGGTATTGCACTTCGACGTGCAGGTGTGACTCTCGGGTAGTGATTATATCTCTCAGCGCCTGCGGACGAATTAGTGAGTGAGTTGGGAGTAGGCAATTGAGGAGAGCGGGCTTGGCAGGGGCGATGTTTACCACCTATTTCCCACTGAAACGCCGTAAGAGTAAGGAGGAGGAATAAGTGTAGTTAACGAACGTTAGGAAGATTTTCATCGGTCCAATGATCATCGCTCCCAAACGATTTAGACGGAGGTAGTATAGAGCCCGTTGCATATTCTGCAACATGTTCGGAGATCTGAGGCTGTCCAGAAAAAGACGTATGGGTTGTGAATGATCCTGTACCCGCGTGAGGTTGATACGTGTCTTGAGTGGCTTCAAAAAGGTACGACTTTTCTCCTCCGGTTTTTCTGTTACTCGCAGGGCTGTTAGATAGCATCCATACCTCATCAGAAAGATCACGTTTCTTGGATTCCGCTAGACGCTTTGACTTGTGGCTCAAACTTGGTCGAGAATAAGGAGGTTCCTCGGGAGCTGCCGCCCAACTATAAAGTAATCTCGTGAGATGATGAAAAATATCACATCTGACGCGTACTTGGGATGGTCTTCGCTATGTGGTTCTGGTTTGGGTTGTTCTTTAAGAGGAATCGGCGTACGAGGCAGAGATATTACGGGTTTGTTGGATGGTAGAAATGTGTTCGAAAGAGGTTTCTTAAGTATAGAATGATCCATAGAGACGTAGAAGTGATTACTGGCATCAGCGTAGGTTTGGAATTGACGTGAGGAATCATTTCCAAATCGATGAGTGGAGACTTTGCTCGCAAGAGTGTGAGTTGTGGTGCAAGCCGAAGTTCGTGGATTCACGCCATCGTCTAAAGGAAGGGAAGTAGTCAGGTTATCTGCCCTCCAGTCCTTTACTGTCCGGGAAGTTATTGCATGTGTATCCGTATTCGTAGTGCAGGACGTTATTTCAGGAACATAACTGGGTACTGTGGCAGAAAGGGTGTGGTGTGAGGGACTAGTATGGGGGATTGTAGAGACTGAGCTCGAAGCAGGTTTTTCATATATGTTAATGGCAGAAGTCACGGGGGATCGTGGTGAATGATTGGCCTAACACTATGTTAGTTGTTATACTTCTGCCAACGTATACACGGGGTACCTCCTCGTTCTCGCTGTCATCATCATTCCACATATCTCCAAGAAGTGCTTCAAGGGCCTTCCATTGAAACGTATGAGGGTGTTAATCGATCCGGGGCTCAGTGAGGCTCACTGGATGTCCTTTCCACGCTTTTCTTTGTTGGTGCTGTATCTCCACCTCTCTGCTTTGGGCCTGGCTTAGAAGAGGAGTTGGCGTATTTAAGGGGGACTGGGACGAGCTTGCCTGTGCACAGTGTGTTGTAAAGTTGAATATAGCAATGCACACGCCGCGACGGTGGTACTCACGCCAAAAGTGATGTCCTCACTTTGGGTAGAAAACGTCTCGTCGATGAGATCGTGCCGTAATGGAAACACATTGCGGGGGATTCTGCTCGTCGAAGTCTTCAGTTGTCAAAGGGGTCGATTCAGCTAACTCCGTCACGCGAATACCAAAATGAGGCTGAAGACGAACAGTAGCCACTCCCTTATTAGTTGGTCCGGTGTCAAGGACGATACCTTTGGTAGTGTGAGGCTGGAGGGGATCTTCTCGACTTGGCCAGTCGGACATGGTGGTTGAAGAAAGCAGAAAAGGTGGAGACAACGCGCCTCGGGCGGACTTGACGCGTATTGAGCGAGTAAGTATGTAAATCAGTGGGAAGGTTGTCAGAGTAGTATCACATACATAGGCTTCTATGATCCAATATCCGATTTTAAGCTTCTGTTGCTCATTCAATATTCATATCGTGAAACTGGCCTAATTGAAGCTTCAAATAGAACGTTTGGAGCCGGTTTGGTGCTGTAATTTATCACCATTACAACCAAAAAGCGTTTATCATCCATTTTTGGAGTTGGATTAGAGTTTTTACGAATTTTCTATACGGCTCTGCGCCACTTTGAAAATCCTCTGAAACCCTCGAGAGTCGAGAGAAACGCGTAAAAATCACGTGATGGACGCGTGGTTCCTCATTGTGCTACCAGAAGTAAACGGGTTAGTCTAGTACATTATATAACTCGCTAGCAACCTACTACATAGCTACAGAGAATCATTGGTGGGTGAAGTGCGTAACATGCATCGCCTACAGTGACCCACAGTCGGAGTTCTTCGCCCCATCTAATATTCCAGAATTCCACCCCCGGAGCAGGCAGAACTAAGTAGGGTATGTGATTAACGAATACGTCTTATAACATTGTTTCAGCTCCTAATATTTTATCACAATGTAGCAAGACCTAAACCTGTATTTCCCCCAAATCCGCGACACAAAAGATTGAAGGTTGATAGCAGAAGCTCCTTCTTGGTCACAAATCTTCGGTTACCTGGCTTAGGCTTCAGTACTTCAGTAGCAGTACCATGGACCCGAATGGAAGCGCTGTGTTCGATACTCTGGATGTCGACCTAGTCATTAAAGTGCTATCACATACCGCCTTCAGTCAGTACAGCAATCTCTCCAGCTCCAACATTGTCGGTCACACTGACACTACCTCTTCCTAATTCTCTCCTTTTATACTTCAGGTCCTTTCTTCATCTTTTGGATTCCAATGTTTTACCGTGCCCAGGGAGCTCCTTGGCATGCACCTGTCATTGTCTCTTCAATAGCCTATTTTGTTGTACTTTGTATCTTTTGTAAGTTTCGTGTCTCTGCATCCTAGCCATCTATCTCATTATCCGACATTACAGGGAGTCTTACCTTTTTGTCTAAAATTTGGAGAAATGGTCTCGGGTCAATCACAAAGCCACGAAGACTTGACTGGGGAGAACAGATCGTTCTCATCACCGGTGGTATGTTCAAAGTGCTCGTTATATTCAATTTTCAATAACAACTTTCTAGGGGCCTCTGGGATCGGTGCGTTACTCGCGCAGACCCTTGCTGTGCGCAACGTTACGGTTGTTGTCCTTGACATAAATTCAGTCGAAACCGAAGATTGTAAGTCTTTTTTCTTTTCTCAGTGGTATTATTGAACTGATATGTTAGATAATATCTCATATTATAAGTGCGATGTATCGAAATGGGAGGAAGTCGAGGAAGTTGCGAAGAAAATCGTCGAGGACGTACGCAGGCCCTAGCGTTAATCAACCTTCTTCTTAAAACTTCTTGTGACAGGTTGGACATCCGACGGTTATCATCAACAACGCAGGCGTTGTTCAGGGAAAGTTAATCCTAGATTTATCAGCGGAAGATGTCAACCAGTCGGGCTAAATTTTTGTTGACGCCGTTCTAACTTAACCTCTTACCATCCCAGAACTTTCAGCACTAATTTGTTTTCACACTTTTGGATACTCAAAGCGTTTCTCCCCCAGATGGTGAAGCAAAAAGCTGGTCATGTGGTACGTTCCTGAAACACGGTTTGTTCCCATATCATTTAATTTTCCCATCTAGGTGACGGTCTCCTCTGTTGTAGGCATGGTTGGGGTTGCGCAACTCTGTCCGCTAAACCTGTTTACTCCTCGTTTGATACATCACTCAAACGACAGTTACAGCCGACTACACGGCGTCGAAAGCCGCTGTTATCAAATTGCACGAATCTCTTCGATATGAATTGGATAAACAGTGTGTTCTGTGTTGTTCCGATTTGCCCGTTCTGATACTCTCGACAGCTACAAAGCACCCAAGATTCGCACAACTCTCCTCTTGGCGGGCCATATCATGACGCCATTGTTCTCGAGGATGGCTCTGCCCTCTAAAGCATGGTATAAATTCCTAGTACCATCCCTTCCCCCGCACGCCGTCGCGAAAGCAGTGATCGCTGCCCTTGATGAAGAAGAATCCCGCACAATTTACATGCCTTTCTACGCGCACTTTGTACAGTGGATAAACATTCTTCCCACTTATGGACGGGACTTCTTCCAATGGGTATGTATGGCTCCTATTGGGCTGATATGCACCTGCTCACCCATAAAATGCAATCTGCTAGCTTTCTATGGCAGATTACTCTATGCGAGGATTCGTTAAAGTCTCAGGCAGACGCCCAGAAGAGGGCGAGGTACCTCCGTTTCGAAAACAGACGAAAAGTGACTGACACATTTGAATTCTAACCATCACTATTGCTCTTCATGGGGCACAAGCGGTGGGAAAAGGATAGTAAACAATATCGCTAATTTATAGGCATATACTATCATGTTATAAAGTAGACGTTGCTACAGTGAGTGTTACAACGCTTCTACATAAAATGAGCAATAGTGTTCCTCTTAAATTACAATAAATGTTATCTGTGGCAACCAGTACGCTCAAATTGATTTAGCGAGTTGTTTGATTAACTTGGTCAACCTCTTCGCTTCGTGTTTCGCCTGTGTACTGCTTTGATCAATGGTCAAAGCTTCAGTGAGTCCTGGCAGAGTCGTGGCACCATAGCTGTGAAGTATATTGACAAATATGACCACGGGAGGAGAATAAACACGTACCCCAGCCATCTGCCTGGAGCAACGACGAGGTGTTTGTACCACTCTCTTTCGATTAGACCTCCTTCACTAATAAATCCGCTCTCGAAGCTCGAAAGTTTCTTGTTGACAGCCCGAACGCGCTTTACGGCCTCGATTAACCTGTGTGATGGGTGGCGAGAGCGATGATGTGGGTGGTGTGGGCGATCAGAGTGAGATAGGAGCGGGGGTGACGGACTATCCAGATCGTGGACACGATGCTCAGCATCGGGCAAGTGAGCGGACACGTCACTTCCTTCTTCCTCTGCTGTGCGATGGTCGGTTACCCAGAATATACTCTTGACCCAACTATTCAAACGCCTCCATCGAGAATTGCAATGGTGAGTATGGCCATGGGGATGGCCATGGTGACGGCGTTGCCACCGTCTGATGATACGTCGGAGGTCCTCCTCAGCGTCAGCTTTCTCTTTGTCAAGTTTAACACTGGCTCTATGCAGCTTTTTGATGGCATGGCGTAAAGATGTCAAATCGACCTCGAATTGGGAGTTCGCTACAATTTCGTCGACACTTGTCCGTGTGACAGGTAAGCGGAACATCCAATATATAGTTATGTATGACATACTTATTAAGATAAGATTGAAGTTCAAGGGCGTAATGTGTTGTGTTCAGCGGAAGGATGATGGAGTCTGCCAGGCGAAGGACAACTAGGCCGAGATATTTAGAGATAGCCACCTGCCCATCTGCGATTAATTGAATAAGGAAACGTATAAATACGAACGTACATGACGATGAAAGCCTGGGTCAGCGTAAACTTCCTGGAACATTTGTGAATCGTAGATGGAGTGCTAATTATTCAAGCCTCAGCCAAACACCATACAATTGCATATGAAACTCACGTAATGATATACCGCATCCGATAAGGTAGCAGCGAATCCACCGTCAGAGCTCGCGATCTTTCATTACTTGTGAATTTAAAATCATCAGTTGCAAACAAGGACCTACACCAAGTCTCTGCAGAAACACTGTGAAATCGCTGC
Source organism: Ramaria rubella (assembly GCA_015039355.1). Taxonomy (NCBI): domain Eukaryota; kingdom Fungi; phylum Basidiomycota; class Agaricomycetes; order Gomphales; family Gomphaceae; genus Ramaria; species Ramaria rubella. Next base: position 410,696 of record MU134298.1, on the reverse strand, counting down.
CCGATCCCAGTGGGGTTACTCCAAGGCCTGTTTCAACCATTTTCTCCTTCGCTTCAGCGATCGCGACCACAGCAGCATCCGCGGGGCCTGTGAAAGGGCCTTTATCTGCGGTGGCATCCCACAACGAACTACCCACACGGGTTGGATGAGGGACTTCGTCCGCTGCCTGCCTAATCAAGTAGGCCAAAGAAGGAGATGCTTGTGCACCAAACCTAGATCCCATCACGGCAACATCTGAAGAGATGTAGGTCGAGGGTAAGTCACATGTGATAAGCTCCATAAAACATACGAACCCATGTTGACATATGCAACCACGTGTTTCTTGATCCAGTCAGGGAAATCTTCGCCCCATTCCGTGCTGCCTATGAGGCCGTATTCCTCAGCATCCCAACTGGCGAGCAAAATGCTTCGAAGAGGCTTCCATCCCTTCCGGTAGAGGGCTCCGAGGCCTCGAATGACTTCATGAACGGCTGTGGTACCAGAAGATGGATCAGCAGCTCCCAAAACCCAAGCATCACGATGATTTCCTAAAACAACCACTTCATCCCCGATATGTCCGGGAATCAACGCCATAGTATTCCAGATCGGAGTTGGCTTGGTGTCGACTATTAGGAGAGATCTCTTTAAGTAGTAAGACAACAAAGACCAGTAACTGCGTACCTTGATTCACGAGCCTGACAGCTCGGCCCTGTCCATCTTTACCGATCTCTTCAAGCAGAACCTTCGCGGTAGACCAGCTGATTGGAAGACTGGGAATGAAGGGAATATTTGAGCCTAAGACGCGAACGCGAGCTCAATCCAAAGTGGAAAGAGAAAAAGGCAGAATAAATCAAATACCATTGGTTCGAGTACTGTTCTCATAAGCAGGGTAGCCAGGCGTAGTTGGGTCACCGGGATAAAAGGATAAGAACTGAACAGAGCCACGTTGTACAGACGTCGGATGGCGAGCTGGACCGTGAGGATACGGCTTATATCCATTCTCAACCACTACGCTTCCGTCGTCCCGGGGATCGGAATAAATGAGTACACCGATAGCACCTCGTTCCTCCGCCCCTTTGATCTATGATGGGAGTGATTGATATAGTACAGAGCTTTTTTGGATAACAACACTCACTTTGAGGCCTCGAAAGAGACCTCCGTACCGGACGAGCGCGATCTTGCCGGTGATATTGACCCCAGAGCGTTCAACCGCAGCGTAATCTTCGGGTGTGCCGTAATTGGCGTAGAATAACTCCCCTGTCACATCGCCGGCTTTGCTCAATCCATGAAAGGCGGTAACAACGTCGCAGGCATTCGCAGCGTCCTCGTCAAGAGCTTCGCAATCCTCTTCTAGTTGTGCTGTCCACGCCACGTCCCCATCCTTATCAAGTATCTCAAGGCTATGATTCAGTGGGGTGTTCATTACGGGATAGTATGTATCTATCCATGCGTACGGTTCTTTATTGTGGGGGATGTTCAGAGTTGCATTTCGTGATTCAACAGATCCTGCAGAGAAGATAGGCTCCACTGAAGGCGGTTCAATGTTGAAAGTCTGCTGGAAGTGATCGAGAACGTATTTGGCCGTGACCAGATCCTGGTCGCTGCCGGCCAGGTGAGGAAGCCCCGCATACGCACGACTAGCCTCTATAGCGCTGCTCTCATCTGGCACTTGGCTAGAAGTCCATGTTCTACAATTCCAATTCCAAATCAATTGAAAGTAAGGAACTCACAGGAAAATCTGTTCTGCGTGATGGCCATTTAAAAGACCATGTTTATGGCCATGACGATGGTGACCAAACGCTTGAATAGGCCAATCGTGAGACGCATCATGGTTTGTATTCTTGTCTTCAAAAAGACCATAAAACCAACGGAAGGAATAGAGGAGTCCAATCGCGAAAAGGGCATGACCGAAGCGAGTGAAAAGGCGATATTTTAAAGAGGGGGTAGAGCACCGAGGGCTCGAAGAAAGGGTAGGCAAAGCCAAGGGCTCAAAGGCCTCACCACCGTTTTGCTGATGCTTCTCAGCCATCGACTCTATCGCAAATCCTGCTGGAGTTGGTTGTCGAAGATAAGGAAACCGTGATAACCGCATCAGTCAGCACGCTATAATGTTCAATTTTGGTCTACATAATAAACACGATAGAATCGTAAATGTTAGTATACCGGTATATGCAGATTCATTACTTTTACATATGCAGTCAGTGAATTACGTGTGAACAAGGAGAAAGTAGACGAGTAGTTAACCCTGAATTCCTCGACTCCGAAAAACCACATTGGCAACCCGTATGGATGTATTGAGAGCTCACCCATCTCGAGAATGTTCCATCTTCTAAGTATCTTTCATTGGCGGAACTTGAACAAGAGCGTACTGCACAGACCAGTTACTGGTGGTTCGATATCTCCGTGTTGCGCTTCGCCATGTAACCATCGAGCGTTGACACCCATTTGAAAGGGAAAAAAATGGCATTATAAAGTTGACGGAAAACTTCGAAAGTAAGCGACTGAGACCATACATGACATACCCAATGCAGGTCTGTCGACCGAAATGAAGGGTGTCGTTGGTAATCTACTATACGCTCAAAGTCGTAGCATCATTTCCCCTTTGGGGTGGGGCGTGGATGTTCTGCGAGCAATTTCAGGACTTGGTTCGATCGTGGACCACGGCGACACTAGTAGCTCCACTGATGCTGGTGATGATGGACCAAGGGCGCATATTGTCCAGTTCGTTCTCTGTTCCCCTAATTGAAGCACGGTGCATGTTTTCTACAGCTTAGAGTTTCTTTATCGGCATAGCATCCCCAAGTAGATCGTCGCAGCTTGTATCAGTAGACTGATGCCTACATCAGATCGCCTAGCCTGATGAGGCACATCAGGGCACATCCCAGGAGCCACAACCTGCCATAACCTTTTCTACCTTCCCTGCAAATGAAAATATTTCAACCATGCCTTCTACCCACTCACCTTATGACCACCAATGAGCGAACTTGAACGGCCGTAAATGAACTGATAATAGACAAAATTCTGACGCCGTTTGACCATGGAACAGTTGCCGCCGATACGGCGAAGGGTCAACACTGGTGAATGAGGTTTCTGAGAAAGACGTGTTCCTCGTTTCGGCCGTTCCTTCGGTTAGTAAGTTACGATTTCCCCTATTCGATTGGCGCACATTTCTTTCCGCAAGGATTCACGTGCTTCGCGATACTTCCACATTGTGTTACTGTAAATTAGAGGCAAGTCGATGACAGTGTTCAAGCACTGATGTTGAACGTTGGACATTGTGCGGCTTCCTCCACTTGTTAATCCTGGGGCTGTAGCTAGATCCTTACGTGCATCGCATTCCCAGCCGGGACAATGGGGTTTTCGGAAGCTTCTTCGCGGCAAGCAGACAACGTGCGACGGTCACGGAACGTTGGGTCTTTCGGATTACCAACGAAAGAGGAGCTCCGTTTGCGCCGATTTCTCCACAGATGAATCGAGGAATCCGAGGCATGAAGTCACTGAGTGTTCTATGACGAGGTCTGTGGCAGGCTCCACGGAAGAACATTTGGGGTCACGCGACAGGATATCTTCCTGCCAACAGCCTCAAACACCCGATGTATAATTAGCTCTGTGTATTGCGCACACCATTAGAATCTTTTGCGTGAAAAGCAGCGAGGGGAACTTTAAGCTTTAACATTGCGTGTATTAATGACATTATGTAAGATTAGGTCATCACCCCGAGGGGTGTCCTTGAGACCTGAGCGCTGATCTAGGTCTCGCCCATTTCGTCTTAAAAGCGGTTGTCAACGCCAGTCACACCACTTTTCTTCCCTTCCCCTCCCCCTCACTGCTGGTACGGTCGATGGCACCGCACTAGCCATCCCCTGCCCCCAGACGAACACCTTCTTTTCCTTCTGTCGCTCTGTAGCGGTCAGTAGAACCCATCGCGACTTCGCGAGGCCTTCGGGCCAAAACTTACGACGATGTGTAGAGAATGATCATACCCTCTTGTAACGACGACTCTGTGCGACTTGCTGTGATAGGGGGTCGTGACGTGGTTAGTTTCCCCTCTCGTGCATGTTCAGCAGTCTATTGACTCCTGTGCACAGCTCACTCTTGTTGAAGTCAGGGTACACTCTGCACTAACACTCCCCCCTGTCCTTCGAATGTTTGATTCTTCCACAACATCCAAGTTGCGCACTACGCGTGCATCGCGCGCATACATCTTGCCCACGCTATCCAAAGACAGGAAAGATGCGCCGTCAGACTTGATTCGGTGGAACGATGTCATACACCCGCTCGGAACGCAGTATGCTCCCCCGTACTGGGAGCTCGTACACGCAACCAGAATATATGCTTCGCAAGTTGCATTCAAGTTGTCTCGGCACGTACTCTTGTCCATCATAGGCATCGTCACTCCCCAGCTCGTCACGCACGCTCTCATTGAAGTCGTTCGAAATTCTTCTCTTGCGCCACCTAAGCAAGTGACGCTTGATATTCCACGCATCATTATCACAATGCCAGACGACTCCCCAGCGTTCTGCGATGTTGTTCCCACGCCTCAGAATGCTGCATTTGGGAATCAGTTAACCGTTCCCGATCCCCAACTGCAGGTCGTCAACTGCCAATGTCACGAGGATTCTCTTTCTGGCAGGTTTAGGGGGAATGAACCTGTCGACGGTTCAGGCGTTTGTGATTCCGGTGGAAGTGTTGAATATTCACCTTGGAAGGAAGAGGATGAAGAGGATGAGTTAGATCTTGCTTCGACGTGGAGTGGTTAAAGGTGGTTCATGATGATGATGGCATGGGTGCGGCTCACCTGAACATTGGTAGGCCGCGAAACAACTTATGGACGTCGTATTCGTGGGTATGCTTTTGTGTTTTCTTGTTATGCTTTGTCGAATGCTAGCCACTTCGTAATGCGATCTACTTGTCTTCACGCATACATTTCTGTGAAACATTATGTATTGAGAGACTAGCAATGTGTGATGAGAAATACATCTTCCAATGGAGGTGGCGGTATGATAGTAAAGCTAGAATACAAGATGAGAAGGGTTTTCAAGAGCCTGAATACGCCGCCGTCTTCACCGCTTCCGGTTTGTCGAGAGTCTTCTGAAATTGAAGGATTAGAGGTGAATAAAGGATAGGGGAGAGCAAATTAGCTCCTCCTACCTCTTCCACAGGAGCTTCGTCAACAAAGTCTGGAACTTTATTAATATCGGCGAGATACGATGTGCTCTCGTCTTCTTCCTCTAATTGTAATGCATCAAGTTCTGAGACAGCAAACAGTAAATCTGATGTCTGGGTTAGACGACGTTAAAATGTCCAATTTACCTGCTTCTAAATCTGCCTCGTCAATCTCGTCCGGCACATTATACGAACGTCCCAAAGATTCTTGAATCTCGTTCGCTTGTTCTAAAAGATCTTCCATGTCATAGTGTACACTCTGCACAAGCGGAGGTGAGTAGGATGTCCGTAAGCCAGCATCGGAGGAAAGGGCACCTCTATCTGATCAATATCGATTTTTCCGTATTGTTTCTTCATTTCCTTGTTCGCTACTTTCATAGCATCTACGGTGGCCATCGTATTCCGCAAGTTATCAGTGGCCAACGATGCTGACTCCATATTGAAGGACTGCTGAGCAAGCTGCGCCATCTGTGATTCGTACAAACGCTTCTGCTTCAAGGTACGCATGGCTCTCTCCTGCACGGCAGTCTAGCAGCTCAGATATTGTCAGACGGCATTCGTGCCACAACTCGTGCAGACTGTTTACTTTGCCTGGGCCATTGCGTAGCTTGCTCATCTGATCTTTATACCGTCCCAGCTCCGCATCTAGCTTGCGGATCTTGACCTCGATTGTTTGTATTCGTGCGTCTGTCTGGTGGGTGTTCGATGTGTTGAACCAGACTGGGTCACAGTGCGACTCACGGATGAAATAGCATCAGCGAGGTTTGGCTTAGGCTTGCGAGTATTCGATCCGAAAATCCTGTTCATGGCAGTATCTGTAGTAGGAGACTGCGCCGTGCAACGGGCGTTCTCTTCAAAGTAATAGACGCCCGCCGGTATACAGGGCTACCACTAGACTTGTAACTTACATATGTAGTACAATCTTCACTGGCGCTTCTTATAATGTGCACCGTCGGTATCAAATCTGCAGGTGTTCGTGCATCAAGTGACGATCTCGTTTCTTCGCAGATCAGAGCGTATAGACAAACATTAAGGAATTCTAATCGATCGGGAGACAACTACTTGGGAGGTACATTGTTAGAGACCGCATCCTGGATCACATGTCATCTCCTGCTAGCTGCCACTGCGGGAAGCTTACCAGTGGACGAAGACACGGCTGAGTTGGGCTTATTGGCGAGTGGTGGACGATTAGCAACTGAGGATCTAGTTGTGGAAGGTGCACCGGCTGCGAGAGGAGTTACAGCGGAGGGAGTGCCGGCAGTTGGAGGGGCTGCAGTGACGGGCTTCATAGCGGGTGCAAGAATTCCAATGATAGCATGCGAGTTGCCAGTCGCGGGGGTCGTTCCACTGTTTGCCAATGGTAGGGAGGACGCAGGGCTGAGCACATCTTTCCAACCATTGTCGAGCTCATTCAGTGCACTTTGACCGTCTTGGTTTAGGCCATCGTTAAATCCGCTCTCGGTGAGTCCGCCACTAAAGACGCTGCTATGTGTTTGCTCCGGCGTTGTCGTCTTGCCGGTGTCCGTGTTCGCGGTGGATGTCGCAGCGCCTGTGCTATGAGTTCCATCGGAATGTTTATAGGATCCTGGCTCCCCGTACGATTGTTTCATAGGGTAGGCATACGAGTGTTTCTTGGGATAGTCGTAGCGACCGTGATCGTAATGACCGTTCTCATCGTAGCCCTTCGAATAGTGATCAGCGGACTCGTCTTCGGGATCATGGTCATACTCCTCATGGTTGTAGTCGTCATCGGGCTTGCTGTCGTCTTGCTTGCCCTTAGAACCAGGGCCATGCATATGGCCACTGTACGTGTGCTCATATGTGCGGTCGGAATAAGGGTGCTTATCGTAATTCCGGGGGGCAAGTAGCGGGGAAGGGGCGGAAACAAAGTCAGAGGAGTGCTCGTCACCGCTCTCGTCTTCAAACATGTGCTCCTCGCCGTTACAATCGACATTCATCTATCGAAGCAATGATTAGTGATGTCCCAGGAATGAGACTCGCAAATAATACGTACATGGTTGCGATTGTTGCGACAGATGTCGTAGTTCCGAGGGGTCTGCAGATGGGGGATCGGAATTCAGGGATAGACGGTGGAACACAGAAGACATACGGTGTACATGGGAGCGGAAAGCGCGACGTTGACAAGGGCGAGAGCATAAAGAGATACGGCAAGGGAACGCATGGCGGACGGGGGGGGTGTCAAATGAAGGTAGTGTTCCTTGCGTGAGGGGGAGGAGTGAGATGGAGGGGGGATGGAGAAGGGAAATGGGACCAACAAGGCATCCGGGTTTTTATAGGAATTTGAAGCCACTGCCGGTCTTGGAGGAGTGGAGAAAAGGAAGAGAACAAACTAGAAAGTTTTCCATGTGTCACTTATTCGAGGGTTCCCAATACATATGACCCAGGAGGAATAACAGAACCCTTTTGAGGCGAACTTGCACCACTCTAGCTCCCTTCCGCAAACTCGGTGTATGTTCAGCATGCGCAAGGCCATGAGCCACAGCTAAAGCTAAAGTCTGAACCAGCAGTGAACTCTAAGTTAGTTTTGAGCTTGCTCGTCGAAGGCCTTGAGCCCTTGGCAAAGCAACCGTCCGAACCGCAAATACGGAGGTCGTTAATATTGTTCTTATTGGGCAGCGAGTGCGCGCTAATTATAGGAGTGGCGTCGACGTCGAGGACCCTCGTTCTTGACGTTGTCGTCGATTATGGCGCACAACAATAGTCCATTCAGTGTTCGACGTATCAACTCTCCGTCGACCCATCACGTGTCGACTGTTTCCACATCACCTAGACCTTCGTCTTTCTCCCGTCCTCAGTGGCCTTGGACGCCTCACACCCATAGTCACACCAGTTCATCGCAGTCGTCTCTTCCTTCTGTTACTGCAACTCCAGCCATGAACTGGGAAGCAGGCTCAGCGGCTTCAACTGCGTGGACTGCGCGGCAGTCTGCCGGATCCGCTCAAGGGTCAGTAAGGCATTTGCAAGTTGAAGAGACCATTCGTCAGTGGAACTTCACTGTAAGATCACAACAAGCTCCGTTTGCTGCTGTTTCACTAGACAATCACAGGCGTTCGAGTGGACGGTGCGAAATGCACACGCACTACGTGACTTTGTTGAGAAAGAACAGCATGGCACTGCCGCAGAAGGTGCTGAAGAACCCCACGAAGTGTTGAGGGAGTCACCCATGTTAGGAGATGGTAAATTTAAGTTGGAAATTGGTGAGCACCCACAGCTGCTCCCTCGAAGGTCTCATAATTATGCGACTTCTAAAGTACGCGCGTCCAACCATGAATCAGACCCAGCAGCGGCTACTCCTTCCTCTTCTCCAGCTCAACATGTTAATACCAGCTCTAGCCTTTCACTTTGTGTAACGTCTCTCCTGCTTGACTTAGCCCAGGGGCCTGAATACGAGGTCACAATGATGGCGGCCGTAAAGGTTCAGGATAATCGTGACAGTGAGCGTGGTCCTCGTGCTGACTGGGTTTGGGAATATTGGGAGAACGAGTGGAGTTTTCGACAGGACAGCGAGGTTTGGGGTGTGTTTTGCAAGAACGACCCTGCAGCGGACTATCTGATTCCCTTCCTCAGAATGTACTTTACCACCCCTTTCCACCCTTCTTGAAAACTCTAGAATCGCAGAAACCGATTCTTTTGTGATCTGTATCCAGATCCACAGTCCGTTTGGTCCTCATTTTCCCCAGCACCCTGCTGCATCCTATGTCCCTCGAGATCTACTTGACGGTGTAGAGGCTTCTCTCGACAACTCTCGTAAGTGATTCCCCAAAGTTTAATTTTCGTGTCGGTGCTCACCTTTTTTAATGCCAGACACAGGTACCACCAATCTTTTTTCCGCGATTACTTATTTAAATGGCGATTAGGGGACGTGAAGTTCATCTGTCTGGAGAGATTTGTTCAACCAGCGGACCCAGCTTCTCCGCTGATTTCTGCAAGCCCCCATAGTCGCCGTTCTTCAGAAAATTCCGGTTATAGTTGTGCTTCATCGCATCCCACAGCTAGAAAACGTATCATATATGCGCATTCAGATATTCTAACTCGCCGTTCAGAATACTTTCACACTATGCTGGCATCATCGTTCGCTGAGAACACAAGTGTACCGCCTGGTGAAAGGAAGGTCTATGAGATTGTTGTCGAAGAGGCAGATTTCGTCACTATTTATTGGTATGTGACTGCCTGTAACACCTTTTGTGTTAAGAGTCTCATTCTACTCTAACAGGCTGTTGAAGTATTGCTACGCTAATTGGGTGTCGTTCAAAGAACACGATGATCCTCGTGCTTCCGTGGACCGCATGGGTGAAGGCTGGAGTGCAAAATGGCTCAGTAACCGCCGTGGCAGCGAATGGGATTGGAAGACATTTAGCAAAGCTGGAATCTATGATGCTGCAAGTACTGGAAGTGGAGAGGATGATAGTAATGACAAAGGGAGACCCTCAGCCGAAAGCTCAGTCACAGGGAGAGCTCCGAGCTCAGTTAGTCAAGGCAAACGACCGATTACGGTTACTTCACCCTCCGGTAACAGGGCCATACCTTCCTCACCGAGCCAGTCATCACCACGAGTTCCCCCTCGCTTAACGACTGCCCTTGCCGGAGGTCGCTCTGGTACTCAGTCCACTACCTCTTCTCAGCGCGTATCAGAGTCATCGAAAACTTCCCCGAGTACCAATAAACAAGTTCCCGTGCCGTCTGCTCGTGTTCCTTCCATTCCTAATCCAACATTCGCATATCCTATATCCCCTAGACAATCGCGGGCCTCCCAACAGCAGCAAGTCACTCTAGATCCACACCCTCATCCTACTCCTCCGCCCCCGCCTGCTTCCGCACTGTCTATCTGGCTTATTGCTCATCGATATGCCATGCCAGGTTTATCGTCGCTCGCGCTGGCCCATATGATGAACACGTAATGTATACATCGAATCTACAACGAGAATCCTCTAACCACCTAAGTTCAGCATTCAACCCTCATCCGCTATTTCTCTGCTTTTGGCGACATCTCGTTGGGAAGAGCTGCACTCACTTGTTGAGGTACGATGCTTAGCTTCTCATCACGAATTGCTTTATCAGCTTACATGTCTATTCGAGGATTATATTGTGGACCAATGGGATTTGGCGTGCAACTCTGAGGAATTTGAACAATGTTGCCAGGAAGTTGCTGCCGGAGAGTAAGCCTCTCCCTTCTTCCATAGTCTATTAATTCTTACTTTGACACCCAGGTGGGGTCCCGAGGGCGGCCGGACATTCGCCGCTCTCTTCCGACGTTTAAGATCTCGCTGACCCTTTTTCCATTTCTCTCAAGATTCGAGATGTAAGGAATACGTTTCCTGTCCTCCATCAACACGCCGCGTGCACCTTTCGTCAAACATACATCATCATGGTCTTATACGACCTCCCATTTACCGTCTATTAGGGCGAAGCCTTATGCAAGATGTGAAGATCCACGTGAGAGCATGGAGCCCATGGACTAGATTCCCGTCGAGCTATCTCCAGAAAATACAGAATAGTTCGTTAGCGTGCCCCCGCTGTGATCAATCTTTTATCACGTTTATAGGAACCGTGTCCAGAATTTATGTTGTTCTGTTGTTGATGAGCGTGGATCTAAACGCTACATGGTGTGAGCGCGCATCCGATTGGTTGTCAAATATTTGGTCATACCCCACACGTGACTGAGAGTTAGTGAATGTTTAACCGGTCGTCGAGCACAATAAGTTATAACCATGACGGAGTACGCACATCTCCTCCCCCCTAGCTGGAAATCTGTTGTGAACGTTTGGCTTACCGAGGATACGCCATCCCTTGATTGGGGAGGGTATGTTGTCGGCGAGGCTTTTCGCGAGGCGTTCTTATTCGGTAAAGGGAAGCAGATCGCTGTGCTCGCAGGTGTACCTTTCGTAGACGAGATATTCTCACTTCTCGGCTGCCAGTGCGTGTCGCTTGATGTCTACTTAACCACATTGTGACTCAATGATATCACTACTTTTCCAAGAGTGGAATGGCATATGCATGAAGGAGACACATTTACACCCGTGAAACACGTTGCTACAGTCAGAGGAAAGGCCAGGCTGCTACTCCTCGGCGAAAGAGTTGCATTGAACGTGCTGGCAAGGTGTAGTGGAATTGCTACGAAGTCAGTGTGAGGATGCTCTGTGATTGGCCTCTCGCACTCAATGTTGTTGCGGATTAGGTCGAGGAGATTTAAGGAGACGGCTCAATCAAACGGCTATAAAGGTATAATTGCAGGGACCAGGAAAACAACTCCAGGTGATATTCCAAACTGGGCGAGCGTTGTTACCTGGCTCTTATTCAACACCGGATAGGTTTTAGACTCGTCGAAAAATACGGCATGCTGGTGGGCGGCATCGATGCTCACCGCCACGACCTTTCAAGCATGATCATGTTGAAAGATAACCATATTTGGTCCTCAGGTATGTAATTTTTCGTTTTTCGAAGCTTTCATTCGGACTTCCATCTAGGTTCGGTAACGACTGCAATTAAGCAAGCTCGTAATGTCGGTGGCTTCAGCTTGCTGCTCGATGTTGAAGTCACGTCTGAGGAGGAAGCTGACGAAGCTATCGACGCCGGAGCCGACGTGATTATGTTGGATAATTTTGAAGGGGAAGCGTTAGTCAGTACCGCCAAACGGTTGAAGGAGCGTTGGGGCAGTAAGCGCAAATTCTTAATTGAAACCAGTGGTGGCATCGAAGAGTCAAATCTTAAAGAAAGAGCTATAAACGGTCCGTAATTTCTTTCCTTCATGCATCGCGTAACGACTTAAGATTGTATAGAGGTTGACATTCTCAGCACAAGCGCAGTACATCAAGGTGTGCAACATGTTGATTTCAGCCTCAAGATCCAAATCCCGAAGAACAAGTAAACGCGTACTACGCTGTATCGCCAAGCCCAAGTAATGTTATAGCGTTATTTGCACGGACACCATTTTTCTGTGTTTCATTCCAGCTAGCTATGCTTTCAATTGCATCAAGATTCTCCACAACGCTCATCCATTTGTCTGTGCTGGATAAAGGTGGAAAGAAAGGGTGGTCGGTGCCGAACATAATCTTCTCGGTTCCGATCTGTTCTGTGCCCTGGAACCTCTTTGCTCTTTCGATAACCCGGCTCACAAATTCTAATTCTTCCGGTCCATATGCTACCGCATCGTACCACAATTTTCCCAAACTTTACAAACAATTGAATACGCGAAAATCTTTCTGAAGAACACCAGCCACTCACTAGAAACGGGCATCATATTTAAGTCTGGATGCGACTATGGGGTCATGGTGTATGCATGAGGCTAGCCTTGAAGAGAGTTGAGGCAGGGTGGCGCCAGAATGGGCAATAAGCAGGCGAAGAGAGGGATGTCTGTCCAGCACTCCAGACAAAATTAGACGTGTAGTAGCCTTATCATCATGATCAATTTCGGGTCTTGTGGTCAATCAAGAATGTAAATTGTAAACTGACAGTTGTTGTTTCGAATGGAAAACCCAGAGCCAACGGAAGCACATGACCATTTTCCCTTTCTCCCCATGCAGCATCGACACCATAGTGCGGGTGAAGAAACACCACTAATTGTTCCTTAGCGAGAGCCCCCCAGACAGGCTCTAATTCGTCATCATCCAATCCTTTCCCGATACCCTTTGTTCCTATTATCACTCCTCTTAGATGTGGCAGAGACGCAACCTGGGAGATTGATTCAAGAATAGAAGAAACCGAAACCGAAGGGACTAGAGGGAGTACACCAAAGGCATATAGACGACGGATGCTTCCCACTTCAGGAAGCTGTAAGGTGGGCGATTCAGAACAGTAAGACTCTAGATCAATATTCAAAAGCCCCGCCATTTCGATGGCTGATGTGGGATCCAAGAAGTCGAGCCAAGGGTTGGCTGGGCTATTGTACTCAATATAACCTGGATATGTACGAGCGGTTGACAAAGCCGCACCTTACGACAGAAACACTGATATTGTGTGTGTCCATGAATTTCAACTTTTCATCTCGATCCCAGTACTAGGCACCGTCGTGATATGCATCAGCAACAAGACCGTATCGCATGCTCAAGGAATTTAATCACCTGTGGACCTATGGGTCTGCCCCCACTAGGTTCATTTGGCAAGATATGTAATCTAGATTCCTCCTTAGAAGAGCTCATACGAGTCACTGAGATCCGAGGGACTTGATTTCTGGAGCGAAGAAAGGTCACATATCTTGGCAAATAAATGTGAGTGTGAATGTCAACCAGAAGCCTTGCGCTCATCCCTCAACGAAACATAAGGTAGATCAGATAAAAAGGTAATAAAAGTACATACTTGTATTAAGTTGTCACTCGGAATTTCAGTCTCCGCCCGAAATAAGTACATCAGCATCATTTCTTGATCTTTACATAAAGTCAATGCAAGCCCCAAATCTTTGTATCTCAAGATTAGTGCGTGGGTCTACATAAAAATACACAGATTAATCTAATTTTTTTTCTTGCCATCAAGATTAAGAAACAGTATGGTCCCTTCATAGGAGGCAAATTTACCAGCTCTCAAAGCTCTGATGCATCCTTGTGCGACTGCGTCTCTTTCCGAGTGATGAATTTATGACAAAATGCCAAAAAAAATTAGCATACCAGTCGTCAATCCTGCCGACGGTGAACAGCTGGCTGATGTCAAAAGTACCTCTCCTGCTGAGGTAGATCACGCTATCAGGAATGCACAGAAAGTATTTGAGGAAGGAGCATGGTCCAAGTCACTAGCGAATCACAGATCTTCAGTAATGTCACGCCTTGCGAGATCCTTGGAGTCTCGAATTGACGAACTAGCTATCTTGGAATCACTTCAAACGGGTACGCTTAACGTGTAATCCTATTCCGTTTAGTTTACTCTATATAAATAGGAAGGGCCCTTCGTGAGATGAAAGCCCAACTCGGGAGACTCCCCGAATGGTGACTGAATCGTTTCATGCCTCATTTGACTAGTAATACTGATACCAACCTTCACTAGGCTGTGAGACATTGACTTGGTTGTATTCGATAGACACAAACCGGTGCCTAAATATTCAGAGACTATTATGCAGCTCTCGTAAGGACGCATCAAGCTTTCGTAGCACCAACACAGGGTCATTTGTTAAATTATGTGAAACGTTTACCGCTCGGTCAGTCTTTTCCCTTAAGCCCTGCCACGTTTCCTCACTTAATATTTGTGTGTCAATTAGGTGTAGTTGCCCAAATTACTGTGATTTCAAGTTTTCAGCATCTGCTATAGGTAGATTTTGACAATTCATCGCAGCCATTCAACCATCCGCTTTTGATCGCGGTGAAAAAGATCGCGCCAGCTCTTGCCATGGGGAATAGCATCATTTTAAAGCCATCGGAGGTGTGTTGAGATAGACGTCGCTGTACCCATCCCACACCCTTCTGTTATTAGTTGGCTCCAATTTCGACCCTCGAGTTCGCGGAGATGTCTCTGAACGCTGGAGGCCCGCTTTTACCCCTTTGAAATATACCTCTACTCATTTCTTTCATAGTCCCTCCGAACGTACTTCAGGTTCTTCCTGGACTTGGCAATGTAACTGGCTTGAAAATCATATCAAATCCCATAATCAAGAAGGTGGACGTAACGGTACGCTGCCTCCGTGCTGTGCTGTACAGGATTTATTTCTTGTGCGATTCAGGCAGGCACCAAGGCTGGACGTGAAATCGGAAGTATTGTTGGTTCGAATTTGGGGAGCTTTACTGCTGAGCTAGGCGGAAAGGTGAACGACCGTGACACGGAGCTTTACCTACAATGATAGTTAAACCTGACAAATTATATCAGGCACCTATAGTAGTTTTCGAAGATGCTGACCTGAAATCCGCGATAAACGGGGTGTAAGGCTCCCCACTGCTCATAGTCACTCATGCTAATATCAGAGCCCAGAGCGTTTGCGGCTTTTGTTGCCTCAGGTCAAACATGTGTTTCGGGAACACGATTAATAATACAGGAAAAAATCTATGACGCATTCATGTGTGGTTTTTTGGAGAAAATTCGAGGGATAACCCTACGAATTGGCAGCCGTATGTTCTGTACTCTTCTCAATAACCGACGGCGCTCATACACTTTCTAGCCATGAATCCGCTCTCATCGATGGGTAGTGTAATATCTTCTCTCGCGCTCTCCCGCATTTCTACTATGGTGTCAAGTCGATCATCAGGCACCATTTTGGCAGGTGGTGAAAAAATGACAGGCTTTTCATCTCTGGACGGATATGACCTATCGAAGGGTAGTTTTTATCCTCCAACTGTGATTGAGGATGTGGCCACGGAGGACGATCTCTGGCAAGAGGAAATTTTTGGTCCTGTTGTTGTTGTGAAACGATTTAAGGTAACCTACACGAAGCTCATTGTCTGGTAGCTTATCGCTGATGATACAGGACGACGAAGAAGGAATACGCTTGGCCAACCTGAGCAGATACGGTATGAAAAACCTACTGCTTCCAACCAGACTTATATACACAAGATATCATGACAGCCCTGGGCGCAGGCATTTGGACGACAAACCTATCTAGGGCTCACAGAGTGGCCTCTGAAATTGAAGCCGGTCTTGTTTGGATCAATTGTCATCACCGTAACGATCCCAGCTCCCCATGGTATTATAATTAGCTCACAACCAAAACCTGGCTTGAAACACATTTTTATATAGGGGAGGAATGAAAGAAAGCGGGATAGGCAGGGAGAATGGGATCGAGGCCCTCGAACAATGCCAGTCAAATTTGCGTTTCGCTAGGTCATGTGTTATTGACATGACTTTTAGACTCACAAAGCAAGTCCATCATTGTCAATTGCGCTTCTGCAGACGAAATTAGACAGAAAGAAGATTGGTTTGCCGAAGATACACAAGTACAGAAAAGATATGGATGATACCAAACTATTGCAATACTTTGTGCGTAGACCACTTGGGCGCAATTAGCTGTATGTATCGGCGAGCCTTCGATACAGCTCGTAAGTGGGAATGAAGGTGGCCCTTCTAACCTACTCACCTGCCTACAATATAT
The DNA here is from genome assembly GCA_015039355.1 of Ramaria rubella. Classification (NCBI taxonomy): domain Eukaryota; kingdom Fungi; phylum Basidiomycota; class Agaricomycetes; order Gomphales; family Gomphaceae; genus Ramaria; species Ramaria rubella. Next base: position 394,531 of record MU134298.1, on the reverse strand, counting down.
TCTTCGGTGGTAATCGGGGCATATTTTGCCTGACTGGCGTTACAATGCGGAAGGCAACGAATCATTGCGCTAGCATTCGGATTACAGAAGAACGCAATAGATTGCCGCGCCGGGGTAAGATGATTGCTGTTGGTGAGAGTTTTAGGAGCAACAACTCGATGGAGTGTGCTGCGTAAGACATCATTGGACCAACGGGCTAACAAATCTCCCACGTTTACGACGATCGTGCCCTCCTAGAGGGATGTGTGAATCGCAAGTGTTCCTTTTTTTTTTGATAACCTACAATAGGAGTGGCGGCATGGAATTGATTGGTGTGCGGGTTTTGAACTTCCAAGCCTCCCACCTGAACAAAACTCAGGGGACTAACTGCTAGGTCTTTTATAAATGATAACGTACCGTGTCTTGAAAAACAAAGGTTATAGAGCCGTAATCTAATGGTCCAGGGTTTTCTAAGTGCTCTTGCCATAAGAGATCAATCTATTACCTACCCGAATGAGCCCCGGCGCGTGCTTGACCATCTTGCTTCAAAACAGAGCTTTTAATGCGGGGGTACGAGAGAAGCCTTCTGCATCAGTGAGTGCAAATGACTACTTGGAATAAGGACTGGATAAATTACCTGAGGTTGTGATATTGTTCATGAATTTGGTTTTCAAAAAATGTCTCTTCAATTCCCAGTCCTAAAGCCACCGAACGCATCACGGATGTATGGAGATCGTGACATATCTGATCCATTGACACTTCTCAGAAACTTTCATATATATTAGCGTTCACCGTAACCACGATACCTGAAAAAATGCTTTCATTGTCTCTTTGAACCCCGGAGCCGCGGATTCTTGAGGCCATTTATTCTTCCATGTTGTGTCCCAGTCACGACCTATCTCCATAGACTCCTTGAAATCCGGGGCTTTCTTTCGCATAGCTGCAATCTCATCCGCTTTGACAGATCAATCGGTGAGGCTAAATCTCCACAGTAGAAGTAATATAATTTTACCATTGGAGGATTGGGTGACTCGTTCCCGACCAGTCTGGACATATCCTCTGTTACTTCGGGGGTCTGCGTGGTCGGAAGTATTGCAATTGTCAAAAAATTCACGATGGGAAATCATATTATTCTTACCATCCCAGGCCAATCTCGTCTGCGAGAAAGTTCCTTTATCAATAGGGCGCACTTTCCAAACGTTGCGTCAGATCGTGGTGCAGTTACTCACCTTAACATCGAGAGGGAGTTTAAAGAAGTGGGCACTCTTAAGGTTACTGCTCAGCCGAATTCACAATTCACCTCTGCGACCATAAAATCACCTGTTGGAAAGCTTGTTTTATGATTATGTCCGGAATCCCGTGATGTTTGAGATATACAAAGCCGACCTAGATAAATATTATCGACGTCACACTCGTTGTCAAAATGCCCATCCCAACTGCTATTAGTAGTACCTCTTTAAACGCTCCAACCACTTCATTCGCAGTGTTTTCTTTCTCAGCCGTTGATCTGGCGTTGCGGAACCTGCTGAAGTCGACTACGGGAATATGAAAAGTAGCATCCGAACGTACGTCGTCTGCAAGGGTCGCAAGACAGCGTGTCCAAACAGACGGCAAAACAACTTGAACGGGATGGATAACTTGATGGACAACACGACTGATACTTCGACCCAACATTTTATCAGAGCTCAGAGAATAGGCCACGATCGATCGCGGGAGTAAAATGTAGTGTACTATTAAGTAGTCCGGGATCAGAATAACTAACAAATATAAAGTCTGATATTCTGCCGACGCGTGGGATGACCGAAACGAGGAACAGAGTAACGAACGTGAACAAAAAAAATCTATATCCGTCATCCTAGATGGCAGCAAGACCGCAGAAAGCCATGACAACCAGGAAACTACTGTGTTGAGCTGATAAGGAAGCAGCACTGGAATGCGTGGCCGTGGGGCTCAAAGCGGTGCTTGATGGATTGGGAAGAATTGTGCTATAGGATATGCGAATGTCATATTGCCGGTGGCAAAACCGGAAGTCTCTAAGAAACTCACCCCAGTGAAGACGCAGAACCACCACTAGTAGTAGAAGGGTTAAGGGACGGGCCTGCACTACTGGAAGAACTTGTGGCCGTTCCCGCCGAAGAATTGGCGGCCGATGAGCTGCTGCCAGTACCTTGCGTGATGTTGAACTGAGCGGATTGAGCAAGGATGGTGTTCATGTCTTGGGACGATTTCACAATGTTGACTTGAAACCCGGTGCCTACCGGGAGGCTGGCACTGATGGTGAGGCTCCCCTTGGTACCATCGACGTTATCAGCCAGAGTCTGTTTAAACACGCCCAGCTGCACCTGGGTACGTCTTCTTAGTCAGCAGGCGTGTTCACTCTCCGTCAAGGACTTGCTCACCAACGTCACCGCAAAAGTAGTGGGATCGGTGCTCACTTCAGTCCATGAGACAGTGTTGGGACCTGACGTAGACCATGTAACGTCTTGACTTGGATTCGTGACTGTGATGGCCAATGCGGATGCGGCGAGAGAGAGAAGGGTGACGAAAGACGAAGTGAGCATGGATGAATCTAGGTATTGGGGGAAAGAGATCCTATTAGAAAGCTAGCTTGTATAAAGAGAAGGAAAGAGTTGAGTGCCACATGTACAACTTAAGGCGCGAATTCAATACGGTCCGCACGAACGAAGCCGTAGGTACCGGCTGTTGGATTCTACCGTCTGCTAGGATACACATAGACCCTGGTTCTGTCTTAGTCTTTATGTATCTTTGACTCGCCTCATCAGTCGTTCATGTACCTGAGCTCACGCTCTAATACCGGCAAGATCGGAACGATGTATACGCCCAGCTGCGCCGTTGGACATCGTCATCTCTTTACCTGAATGCCCTCCACAATTTGGTACCGATCCGGACCAGCACGAGGTATCCAACCGTTACGTTACTTGTTGTATAAACGCGGTAGGTGTATCGCCCTCCGAAAGCAAATGGAATGATGGCTAGGGCGCACAAAGCGATCAACGTGCCATATCGCTGCAGTCTGTGTGACAAGTGTCTGATCAATATGAGATTTCAAGTCGCACATGGTATCACCTACTTCGTCGAAGTCCTTTCGAGTATGGGGGATGAGGAACTGGAAGCGAAATCCACAAAGAGTAGGAAACTGGCGACAGCGAACACGTCGTGGTCTCCATCAAATGGCGTGGTAATACCTGCCGTGGCTAGGGTACGCACCCATACTGCCAGAACAGGTGCGACTAAAGGCAGTAGCCAGAACAGAAGTAGTAGAATATGCAACTTTTGTGCATAGCTATCCGTCTGCATCAAAGAGGTAGTCGAAGGCGGCACTTGCGTCGCGCATGTAAATAGATGAATAAAGAAACAGACCAAAAAAGCCACTTGAGAAGGAACTACTGTCCCTACCAAAAGTAGAATGAATCCAAGCGAAATTGCATGTTGTTTCCATCCGCGCGGTTCTTCGGTAACGCTGCGAAGCCCAAGCGATCATTGTACGGGACTGCTGGTGTACGATTTTGCACTAACCGTCCAAATATCAACGCAACTTTAAGCAAGGCCCACAAGATGCCTTGAAGAAGAGTCCAAGAAATTACAACACATCCGCTAGTAATGAATAAGACAAGCGGGGCGAGCGGCGAAAGAAGAGGATCGCCCGAGTTCCCTAGCAGATATTTCGAGTCAAGAGGGAGACATGACAGTATAAGTAAGACACCCGAAAGCGGCGCCATCTTCTGGGAAACATATTGCACCAGAGACTCTGAGACGGAAGGAAAAGTTGCTATGGGAAACAGACTTAATCAGCATCGCAGATTAGTTTCTATGCATTTAAAGCAGCAAAGGCTTCGAACCTCCCTTCTCCCATGTATTCCATGCTTGAATAATTATGATTCCGACCACGCCGACAGCCCAGGCGCAGACGGTTGTCCAGTAACGCAGCCCCCATGTGCCGAAACTGCTCCACCAATCTATAGTGAATTCTAACCGGGAGATTCCGCATTCGCCTGACGAGTAGAGATGTACGTGAACACCGTGTCTAGCACTGGAGTCTACAGAGATGAACGGGCCAGAAGAATGGCTATGGATTAAGATGGGGCGCACTCCATCGGTTGGGTGAAAATATGATTCAGCGGGTCCGGTGCGATGGAGAATAAGAGGAGGTAGTAAAGCAGCTTGTCAGGAACACGAGTAAGATAGCATGTGACGGAATAAAACAGTAATAGCGCACCTGAGCATGAGCCTACAATGTTAGGAGTTTCAATCCGATACACAATCAATGAATTGGAAATAAGATTCGGGATGTTGATTGATGCCGTGAGGGCCGTTGGGTTAACTGGAATATTGATCTTTTTCCATATTGGTGCTGTCATAAGACTGGAATTAAAAGAGAGCCTTGTCGAGGTTAACTATTTCTTCACCAAACTTGTTCACATCGAGCTGCAGGCCGTCGTCATACTCAAAGCCCGCGAGCACCCAGCTTTTTGGGTCTCCTCTACCTCGTACTGCGACACCTACCCATTCTTCTATGTTGCTAGGGTGCACCAAGTTATCAAGCACAGTTTCAAAGCGAACGACGCCATCAGACTCGTCTACTCCTTCTCCAGGGACTGGAAAGTACACCCCTGAGGTTGGATTAGGGATAAGCTTGAGATTCTGAGGCTGTAATGGTCGACAATTGTCAGATGTAGAGTGGCAAGTGTATACCGAAATATGTAGATCGGAAGTGTGATGGGGTGAAAGAGATGCGACAGTCCCTCGAGAGACGTACAGAATAAACCGAGGGTTTGCTGAAACGTTCGAGAAAGGGAGGAGATAAATACTTGGCTGTGACGGGATTTGCCGCAGGGTGAGTCGATGACTAGCAGGTATATGGACTACAGGAAGGTCGTTCAAGAATGGCGTGGTGTTACTTCGGCTCAGGATATCTGGATCTACATCATCATGAAACCATCGGCGCAAGATCGAGCCTTTCTCCTCATCATCTGATGCGTTGTTTAATTCCAGAGCTGCTCTTGCGACGCGCCATCGAACTTGGTGACACCAAACCATTTCGCGATGACCCACACCTGTCCAAGTGCCTTCGAGACAAGTCGTGAATATGGTCTTCCTCCATCCTGATGCATGGCTATGACGTTCCATCAAGCAGGTTTCTGATGGAATGAGCATATCCGCAGCACCCCCGCATATCGACAGTATAGGTGTCGAATCGTTCCGTATTGCATCCCAACTTTCAGAATAAATATCTTCAATACGGTTGTCTAGTCTAGCTGGAGGAAGCGAATGAGGGGTAGACATGGTGATAATGGCAGATATGTCCGAAGACGGTAAAAGCGACAAGGCAACGATTCCCCCCATGGAGTGCCCCATGAGGATAATTTTCGTGTGAGGAGGGTAAAGCGATAGGATAAATCTTATAGCGGACGATGTATATGAGCGCTCAGAAAGGAGTGTGGGGCCATGAAGGGCAGAAAAATCCTCGTTGAAATCCACTATTTGAGGATGGTTCGACGTAATCGTGAAAATACAGCAGTATGGCGTCAGGAGAACAAACCTGAAAAAAAGTCCAACGGTTTGAGGCCTGAAGAGACAAAATCACGGCGCGGATTGTAAGGATCGGAATAAAACTGCCGTGTTGCAGATGAAGCAATAGAGCGAACTTGACGTGAGGATCCAGCGTTACCGGGGATGAAGAGGACAGGGACACCATTTAACTAACAGCAAATCAATAGAAGTTTAATGATGATGCACAATGAGCCTGCCTTTTCATGAGACTCCCAGCCTACTTCTCGATACAACCACAAACTATAGCGTCGGGCAAGTCTAGTCCAGGTCGTATTGAAATTCCGTTGAAGAATATAAGAAGGGGACATGTATGACATGCGGCACCCTTGTGGCGAGAGAAGCCCCGAGGATTGCATGCTTGCCGTATAGAAAGTCGTCAACAGCGCAACGGTTGCGCCAAAGAAAAGGAGGGCGGAAAATTGCCCTTTGGACATTTTGAGGCAAAATATAGATGGTGCAATTTGCTAAGAGTTGTCAGTGCGCAAGATAAGATCCAGGGAGTCAAATGGCGTTGCTATGTCAGGCAGGATGTGCAGGACGCACCGCGGGAAGTCACAGTATAACGTCTGTGACCGTCACTAAGTATCAGCAGTGAGCACGAATCCAATGTTGCCTTGGTGTTACATTCATCTACCTACGAAGTGTCTAGATCAGATAAGAGTTGAGAATGCACCACGGCCTACCAATCCAGATTATGTGGAACCGTATATAACTATAAGGAACCTCACCGGAAAAACAACTATTCAGAGTTGATGGGCCAGAAGAGATAGAATTGTATTAAGCATGTACGTGGACTCGATCCATTAACCACTCGCATTAATTCATTAACTAATGTGCTTAAGGTGCCTGATTGATGAAAGATAGGTCGATAATAATTCTCTGAAGTTCGGAACACAAGTACCCCAATAAGGAAAGATACCTGCAAGGAAATTTAGATTTGATGCTTCTTCTGCTCTTCAAAAGGAGACGGCCATATGCATACATACCTAGCGCTGTGAAGGTAGAAGAAACTAGCATCGATCTCTAAGACCTTCCAGTCAGAGGCAAACTTCTTCAGATGAAATATTTAAGGCGAGCGTTTGCTTAATTGCGTTCCAACCACAGGCAATTCAATTTCGACGACCATATAGCGTACTATAGAAGCTCCCAACAGGTCGGAATATATCTGCAATATAGAAGAGCGGGGAGCCACTTGAGCGGCTGAAAGGTTCCGCAATTGGATCAGACCACGGACGTTCTCACTGTGCCGGTGAAACGTGTACTTCAGCTGTCATGCTCGTGCAACTCACCTTGCGTTCTATGTTCAAGAAGGCAAAGGTACGTGGGACCAAGCACTTCATCGAGTAGACGAAGGGCTGAACACCTTGTGGAGATGAGAGGGACAGTGTGTCTGGACCGATTTATACGGAGATATATGAAGTCATAAAGAAAATGGACCCACGATGAACATGCTTACAGCTGTCGTCATGCAATTGCATGACCGGGGCCGCAGTTGTTTGTCTCCGCTCTTCCCCCCTCGATTCCCTGGCAATCCGAATTCCCGGGGAACGGTGCTAGGGCTGGAAAGGTATAAAGGGAGGGCCAGCGACGCTGTCTTCCCGCATTCTCTTTTCCCCCCTTGCCTCCTCCCCCCATCATCCCCTCACGCAAGGAACGCGACCTTCATTTGACTTTCATCCGCCATGCGTTCCTTTGCTGTATCCTTTTACGCACTCGCCCTCATCAATGTCGCGTTCTCTGCGCCGACGTCGACCGTATGTCTTTCTGTCCCTGCGCGGGTGTGATATTGATGCGGTCTCTTAGAGGAGTGGCTACGAGCTCTGCCGCGGTGGCCGCGGTGGCAAGGATGAAGGCGGTGACGTATGTGCTTTCACCCCAGCGCTGACACGTTTGCTCACCCCCCTGACAGATGGACTGTTTCGGTGAAGGGAGATATGACGACCACCTGAGCAGAGGGCGCATGCACGACGACCATTTCGGCGACGACCACTTCGGCGGCGACCGCTTTGGCGGCGACCGCTTCGGCGGCGACCAGTTTGGCGGCGACCGCTTCGGACACGACTCTGGAGACAAATCCGGGCCCGACTTCGATGGCAAGCCCGCTGGCCACATCCCCAAGCAGCTCGCGCCGAGAGACTATGGAGTCGGTGCCTACCCTTACGGAAACCCGTACATGGACGACGCCCCATACGCCGACAGGTACTCGTACTACCCCGCGACTTACCCCGCCACCTCCGGGTCCTCCGTCCAGCCCTCGACTGCTGGCACGACAAGCAGCGTCAACCAAGTCAACAACGGCGACCGCGCCGATTCGCTCTTCGGCCTCGGCAACGACATGAGGCAGACGGACCGGATACTCGGAGTGACAGCAGCCAACCAGGCCCTCAACGGTATGATGAACGGCGGCATTATGGCCCCCGTCACGCAGGGAACTCCCCAGACCGGCACTACTCCCGCCGCAGGCACCATCCCGGCAAACAACGCTCAACCCGCCGCGGGTGGCACCCCCCAGGCAGGAGCCGCACCAGCACAAGGCGCACCCGCACCAGCACAAGCACCCGCACCCGCACAAGGCGCACCCGCACAGGGAGCACCCGCACCCGCACAAGGAGCAACCGGATTCGCACCAGGAGCCGGCGCTCCCCAAGTGGGCACCCCGGGGAATTAGAACACGAGGCGTGGCTTGCTTTTTGTACCGTTCATGATACATAGCAGTGTTTCAATATCATGAGGCGTTTGTGTTCACGTTTGCACATTCCCCGCGTGATCGCATACACGCTATTGTAAAAATTCTCGGATATAGTGGCCGTGAGGGTGCCAGTGAACACATTTGTTCTCGTCGTATTTTTATCATGACATCACCACATATAAGCAATACTTGGAATCCTCTACATATTTTAGACTTCAAGTACGATGTCTTACATAATGAGGATAGGTTGATCATCAGCGCATCGGAATATCGGAGTGTGAATACTAGGCCGTCTCCATCAATTTCACCGCAGGTGCCAAGTGGCTAAAACTCTCATGTCGTGTTGAGGTGGTCTCTTTAACAAGCTCATATATACTGGTAAAATACCAACACTTCTGAATTCCTTACCGGTTTGGTCAGTAACCTGAAAAACACGACATGATCCCCATTGACACTTAAATCTTAGACAAGTCCGTACAGTGCGATCAAACATGACCTCAGGGATGACATACCTTCAGAAGTTCGTGATTGTGGAAGAGAAAATGGTTCAAACATTAAAGTATTGCGCTCGCCCTCTCCGAAAATCGGCGTAAACATCGTGACCGCTTGAGACGGCGATTCGGAGTCGCCCATCCGGACAGTCGATCGAGTCACACACCGCTTGATATATTAGCGTAAATGCATACCGATAGGTAATATCAGGGAGTGCTTCTAGTTGGAATTACGCGAGAACTTGGTGGTCACGGTCGTCTGCTTATTGTTTAATTTTTATGGACCACGTTTATTCAGGCTGCACTCCCTATGCAACACTCCGATATATAAAATGGTAGCTCAAACAAGGAGGAAGTGGTTTCTTTTGATTTGGTGATGTACCATTTCCTCGAGGATTGCCGGATTCACTACTGGTGGAGTACTACTATACGGCGACCTCGGACATGGAGATATTCCCAGCTCTGGCGACCATATGGTAAGTTACCGCAAAGCCCCCATCAGCTATCCCCTGGACTACTTCGTTGGCCCCTAATACACCTTGACTCGGTCACGTCTATGACCTTCAAATTTTCCTTCAAGAACCATTTAACATTCGTGGGGGAGGTCTACTGCCTCGAATCAGATCCTCTATCAGATCCTCGACAATTACTACAGCCCTCGGACTCGGATTAATATTGTTGGTGAGGCTAAGCGACTCGGAATGCTCACTGCGCATGAAACATTCAAGTTGATGAGCAACACCCATCATGATGCATGACGCCCGAGTCCACATCCTTCTCTTCACTGGCAGTCTACTAGTACTGTCAATGGATATTAGACTGGCGATAGTTATTCTCGGGGATGGTACGAAATTTCAAATTACAGCAATCCCAGTGGTTGCGAAACGAAAGCTCAGAATCATGTGGCACTGCCAGTGGCACCCCTAAAGATTGACCATAATAAGCGTCTATGAGCAAGTTGCCCCGGGTCGAGGAAATACGTGTTATATATATTACTGGATGACTACTATTGCTAGCCCGAATCCCCGAAAGGCTGTATAGTCAAAATCTAAGTCTATTGCACTGTATTCCAAAACCCTAGGGTCCTATGATCATTGGCAACGATGGCGCTTAGTACTTATTCAACGTATATGTACTCATCGATCGAGGCTTTCTGCAAAGTCGAAGACTGAAGAAAGGCCGTTATGACCTACATATATTGTATCGCCTGCTTATTTTGCAAATGTACCCTTATCAAATGCCTCCCTTGTGATTCAACAATGGCTTCTTATTCTTTTTTCTGGCACGCCCTATGGGAGGTAGTGAGTTGCCAATCCTGAGCATGCTCCCCGACGCCGACGCCGACGCATGTACGTTTTCTTTCATCCCAATCAAATATTGTCAACCAGACACGCAGCTTGTTTGCCTCCGACGACCATCGGAACGGTTGTAAACGATATCTAACACGCACGGGGAACGCATCACCGTGTAGAACCGGGATCACAAGAACTTGAAGGTGCGCTAATCATCAAAGTGCAACGGTCGATTGTTACTATACTCGAGCGACGAGATCTCAAGCGACTCTGCACCCCGCTCAAGGGTGTATTTTACCTAAATGTTCAACGTTCAGCACTTAAGCGGGGGCCGAAGATTTCGCTGCCTCTTCTCATCCCCGCTGGGTTAGCCTGAGAGACCCCCGAACCTCTACGACTCAAGGTCTTTCGCGTTTCAGTCTTTCAGAGACCCAGTTATAATGGCCATTTGAAGCTCTGAATCGACGGATCTGGCTCTACAAGTTCAGAAGGGATGAAGCACTTGGTTCTCGGAGTCTGAGGGGGGTGCCACTCCTCTTCGTCTGACGAACCGATCTCAAGCACGACGATGATCCAGCAGGTATAATCCGAAATTAGACATACACAATCTTGTTCCACATAGAAGTGAGTGAGGCAGCAGAATGGACTAGGCTTCGTCTCGGCACCTGGCACCATGCCTGTCGCTCCTTAAGTTCCTTAAGTTAGAACTTCAGCGCTCGGGGATCCACGTGGAAGCTATGTTTAGTATATAACGAGTCCCACGATTGCTCCTCTTAGGGTATAAACCCGTATCGTTCCGTGAACTGAAGTAGCGTCACTGACCCTGAACAGACCACCATACTGTGCAGGAGATATGAACGGGTCTCCGTCGGCAAAAAAGTTGCGGGAGAGAACTGAAAGTCCTGAAAGTCTGGGGAGATCTAAAAGTCTGCTGACAACTTTCCTGTGATAGCCTATAAAAAAAGGTTGGCCAAGCACGAGAGGAAAAGGCAATGGACGTTGTGGCTGCGGCTGCGGAACGTAACTTGTGTCACGGCGTCACGTGTGACAGTTAGGCGGAGTTGCCGATTACCTAATGTTGAGTATTTCTGAACTACGCTGCGAAATCGCGAATGGTCCTCATCGCGCTTCTCACTCGTCCAGAGTCGCTCAGGTTTTCGTTGGGCACACGCGAATGATTATTCGTTGGACTGTAGTGCTGGCTCTCTACCCTTTCCTTATTCTTGCCATGTACGTCTCTGCCTTTCCTTATCTTCAATGGCCTGATCATTTCTTATAATTACTAGTACAGAGCCCAGCCCTCATCCTTCGACCATTGCCTTTCCAGCAGCCTCTACACCTTCTTCAGCCCTCCTTCTTCCCTCTCCTACTGCGCACCTCGTGGGGAGCAAACCGTCCCAGTCGAAAGGTTTACATCCAAGTTCTAAACATCTCCTGCCCAATGGAACACATCACTCTACTCCCCCCACACGAAATCCGGCAGCGGTCACACATCTGCCATTCCCTGATCCGACTGTCCAACCAGGTCCTCTCGGACCTATACCCGCGGGTCATGGTCCAAATCACCCGCCTGCGAAAGGACCTAGTGTCGCTCAAATTTTTTTCGAGGTCATCGGAGGAATTGCAGGCACAGTCGTGCTACTTGCCATCTTACGATGCATCTATATCTACCGAAAGACGCCTGCAAATCGATACCCGCCAACTCCCGAGGTTGGAGAAATTGACAGAACGTTGGCACTATTACGGCCGACCATGTGGCGTCCCACACTGTCTCGTCCGCCGCCGCCGCCATATCAGCCTGCTCCTGAGTACGCCGCGGTGATCGGTGAAAGAAATGGAAATGGGGAACGTGAGGTGCAACCTCCAGATCGCACGCTCCCAGAGGAAGTGTAACGGACTTGTATGACAGGCATAGGTGCATCTTTTTTTAGTGGTCATCAAGTGGTTGGTGGAGTTTCCATATAGCTTTAACTTATTAGACATATATGGATGTTTATTGCGGAGTTACTTATTCTAACGCACCAAGATTTCGGGTTCAATTTGCTTTTGACCTTGAAGTCTCTAAAACGGATATTTTCTTTGGCCCTCTACTTTTACAAGTCTCTTACTCCCGAGCCCCTCTGTATGAACCAGGGATCGAACCAGATCACGCAAGTAGTACCGTATGTGTAGCGTGCCTTCATGTGCTTTGCCGTCCTAAAGCTACAGTTACCAGTAACCTCCAGCATGTGCGTCCGGACATAGAAAGAACGCTGAGAAATCTTGTCGCGGAAACAGGGATAGACAGCAGCCTGGTCGTTCGACTTGCACGGGAATTAACTGAAGCCCGAGCGCAGAATCATGCTCTTTTAGCACGCCAAGCTCAGCTGACCACATTCGACCAGTCGCAGACTGTCCCTCAGGCTCCGAATCTTAGTACAAATGTCACACAGCTACAAAGAACGCTTGGGGTAGCCTTACACGCCAACAATGAGCTCCGCCGTACCTTAAGTGAGACACAGACGAGATATGGACATGCATGGGCTGAGGTTGCCAGGCTGAAAAGCCATATTGCTCAGGGCCAGGTCTCCACCAACACAAGTACGTCGCAAGCCAGTTGCATCTACAGACAAACTTGCCTCACGTTGGCTTTATACAGAGCCACTTGTATCATCAAACAATGAGGTGTGGTAGTATTTGCCGCATTCTTTTTACCGTGTGTGGCTTATGACGTTCGGGTCAGGAGCCTAAAGACTTGCAAGCCAGAATTGAACAATTAGAACTCAAACTCGCGAATGTATTTGTCTACCATCTTATATCTTTATTTCACTTACCAATCCTGCACTTCAGGCGTATCAACGGGAACGAGCTGCGAACGATGTAAGATTGATTGATTTTACGCTTGCCACTGAAGTATCCCCCCAACTGAGATTTGATTATAGTATTGTCAACGGGCCTACAATATCAACATCTCTCTCAGATCGCACCTGCAAGCCGTGAGCACATCGTGTTCCACTATTCGACGCTCCTAATTGCCTATGCAGCTCAAGCAGCGAGTGTCAACAGCACCAACAAGTTTGCCACTACCCATTGTATCACCAGTACAGCCAGGATCTGTCTCACCTTCTATTCCGTCGGTAGGGGATTACACCAGGCAGTTGCAGCAAGAGCAGCAACATCACATGCAGCCACCGCAGCAGCAACAACAACCATGTCCGCCTAATCAGTATATACAACGTCAACGTCAACAACAAACGTCACCCCAATTTCAATCACAACAAGCATGTATACCTCAGACACCCCCTCTCCAAATCAATACAACATCTAGTATTATCAACTCGATGTCGAATTTATACAGGTCTCCCGTTATATCCTCCCTTTCTGCAGGATCAGAAAACGATCCTAGATTGTCGGCTACAGAGTGGTTATCGAAAGCAAGCACTTCTCCTGTGTTAGCCTTCCTCTTCTTTGTATCCTTACAGGCAATCTCATTATTCGGTGATCAGTTCAACAACTCAGGCAGGGATGAGTGGACCGCCAGCCACACCATTGTCAAACAATGTCACCAGTCCCAACAGCGTACGTCGCATGACGCATGACGCACAGCCATCCTTAGACTCCAAGGATCGAGCACAAAAACTCCCCGACGTTACCTCCCAAGTCATCGACTTGACCCTAGATGAACCCAAACCATTTCCCACAGAATCAGGGCCATCGAAGAAACGCCGCAGAACAGATGAACCCGAAGACGTCTTCATGGAGCCGGCGACGTTGAAGGACATCGTACTCCCTGTTCAACCTGACCAAGTGTCTGGATCTGGAGTTACAGAGCGCCCGCAGACCTCGGACAAAACACAAGATACTAATATTCCAATGACAATCTGTGATGACGAGGGGCAGTCTTTGGAGGGACTTCAGGTAGTCAATACGCAATTGGAAGCAGCACTAATCCCTGACGCGTCCGACACTTGCACGGATCTGCTGAACAACCCGGAAGTTGCTGAGTTTTTGGAATATACATTTGTGAGTCGAGAAGATGATTTGTCGCAGAAGCCGTGTACTCTCTGCAGGTATAGTACATTTATTATTGGAGTCGATTGTACGTTGATTGTGACCGGTTGTCTCGTCTAGCATGAGACACGAGGATGATCCTGATGCCTGGCCTACTCTGACAATACTTATCAACCCAAGCATAAAGGAAATGGTAGCGCATCTTAGCGCGATACACGGAGAAGTGTGGACCGCTGTTATTCAAGGCATTGACGAAGAGGAGTTGGAACTCCCTTAGCAGTGCTTGTTAATACACCTATTAAGTACATACTTGTACAGTACGCATAAGGCGCTGCCCAAACAGATGTTAAATGGAAAAAAATTCAAGTTGAATCCGGTGGTACATACAAATTCTTCAATGAATTATCTGAAAAGTTTCTTTTTTTCTACCGCTTAGACTCTCTACGATGTACTAGAAGCTAATGACTCTGAGAGAATAGTGGTCGCACAATACATGAAGTTAAATAAACGCAACAACAAGATCCAAAGCAGACATCTGAACGCCATTATCTTAAGGAGATCATACTTACATAGCCATAAGGCCTCATCCGTGCTAATTTTCACTGGGCATAAATCCTAATATTCGACCCCGAACCGAGGCTCCCGCGGATATTTAAAAGTCCGACTCACCCATGTACAGTGAGGACTGGGCCCATATCTCCCGAGACACCTGAGTTGACTCGAACTTTGGACTTCTCACAAATGGTCTCGCGTACATTCTATTCCGCAACTGTATCATATGCCAAACTTCCGCTTTATCAAGTTATTATCCTATATAATACCTGGTGCTTTCACTATCAAATTGTAATTCTCAGTGCATTATGATACCCTCAAAGATCAACTTGACCCAGCCATTCTCCGCTGTCCAACCGGTGCTTGTTTCGAGCCTCGGCCATTGCTTACTCCAAGGCATCATTTTTTGTCAAATGGTTTCTTTCTATCAACGACAGGCTGCTGACAGTTTGCGCTTGAAGTTGTTTGTGTATACTTTATTTATACTGTGCCTGTGAGTAATATTTCCTGAATTCCTCATTTTTCCTGAATAATCCGCAGGGCTCAGACAGTATTAGAAATATATAAAGTCTGGACTGTAACAGTTCCCGAGGAGGATTGGGTGAGTGTCGACTTCTTGCAGTCGTCTAAGTACATGAGCGCTGACTTGATTTTTGCCACAGAGCACTAACCCGGTGCGTTACTATCCAATTGTTTAGACGAATTTTGGACCTTAAAACACCAGGCCCGATTTATCGAATTGCCGCTGAATAGCGTTATTTGTTCATCTGTACAAGCTTTTCTAGTGAGGAGAGTGTGGAAGGTACGTTCTCGATCGTATCGTATATAAAATAGATCATGAGAATTTTCGGCCTGAAGCTTACCGGAAGAAAGCGCATGGTTCTTATTCCATTACTTTTTCTGCTTCTATCTACTTTCGCTGCTGGGCTGATAATGGTATGGTCTCCCTGGACATCGTTGGCTTCATCTAACCATTCGGACAAACCTGTCAACAGTCTGTGATGCTTAACAGATTTATGCACACACCACTTGTAAATGTAAGTAAATTCCTGGCAAAGATGGGCCTTTTTATAACCCTTCTAATTCCAGGTATTGAACTGTCACGGTGCTCGAGTAAGTGAAGCCATATCCATACTCACTAATACTCATCACTGATACGATCTCTAGTGCATACCGGAGTGTGGGTACTTTTATTGCCCAGTCGCATTTCGCTCCTTCTTATCGATGTGTTTACAGTCTCCGCTTGGCTGTGGGGCTCAACAAGTGAGTGTTGATATTGGCCTTATGAGAGTGTTCTGATTTGCTCTCTTAGTTTTGGACGCGGTCATAACAGTGACTCGTACGTTGTTGCTATAACATGCTTTGAATCGTCCTGATTCGCTATCCGAAGTCTCAGTTTACTTGTTGAAGTCGAAGACAGGCTTTCACCAGCTCGACGTGGTTTTAGTGAGAATTTGGAACCTTACTCTCGTCACAGCTGCCTTCCCTATGGCATCTATGTTGGCAGCCATCTCATTGTTCTACGCCACAGTCTGTATACCACGTCGGGCTTTGCAAATTGCATATTATTAACAATTTTTGCAGGGCGGCGCGGAGTACCATACAGTCATAGCCCTCACCGTGATTTCAAGTGAGTTCTTCTATCAACCTGGTACAAAAACAACCGTTGAGTAGATTCACTTTCAACAGGTAAATTATACTTTAACGGTTTGTTGAGACATCTAAACGTGCGTGATAAGTTGAAAGCCAGTATGCAAGCGGGCGCCCTAGGACGCCATTCTATCGTCACCATTGGCTCACCTCTATTTCTTAATAATGTCAGTATCGGCCTCATCACTCGATTCTCCCAAGATTGAAGTATTATTCTCAGCCACGCAAAAGTCTAACAATATCAGATGTTACGTTGTCAATTGAACAGTCGACTCTACACAACAATGCGTCGGGGCCATCCGACCGTGAATATGAATGCGATCGGCCGCTCACAGAACCATTGGCTCGCTCTCGCGAGGGACGACCCGAGTTTGACCTAGAACGCGGAAACTATATGATGAAATCATGGTCCAAACCAGACTCAGCCGACTACATAACCAGGACACCATATCGTAACCTCTCGTCTTCCCCTCGTCTTCCAAGTCAAGTCAATGGAATGAACCGCGGCATTACACTCTAAATAATTTTGTAAGGACACTTCGTAAAGAGAAATCCGTTTGTAAATACTTGTTCATGATGTTAGTCCTCGACGAAACGTTCAACACTTCACCAGTCACTTGGCGAGCACTAGCGCACTCCTGGTCGGAATATAGACCTGCATACGCTGATTGTCATTATACATAGTTGGTATGATTCAAGATTAAGACAGACCTGCAGCCAATTTCTTCTCCCGTTCCATTCCATGGGTGTCGTAAAGAACTTCGTTTTCAGATCGATACGATCAAACCCGCCATACTGCTTCTCATCGCTCGACAAAATTACGTGGTATTCTCCTGGCTCTTCGACTCCCACGCGATAGTCAGCGAATGATTGCGTGGGGTGGAAATTGAATATGAAGAGCAACCCGGCGCGCTCGAACACGATCATTTTGTCGCCTTCGTGCTTGAGCGAAACGTAAGCGGGCGGTGCGCTGAGCCAATGATATTTGTCTTCAAGATGATTCATTACCGTGTCAAAATTATTGAGGTACTTGTAGCGCAAGAGTTCATCATCCACAACATTCCATTGGCGTCTTGCATAATGGAAAGAATTATTATTACCCTCACGAGGGAAATCAAGCCACTGTTGAGATGGGTAATTAAATTTTGAAGAACGAGGGTAACTGCAATGCGAACTTCCGGATGGCCAAATTCATTCCCCTCGAAGTTTAAATATCCCTCACCTCCGAGAGAATGGACGAGTAACCTTAACACTTGTCAGCATATTGCATATATGTACATACATCAGCATACCGGATAAGTTTGTGGAGCGAAAGGCCGCGCTCAATGATGGGAGTCAAAGGCGTCAGATCTGACATATGAGTATCTGTCCATTACTGGCGTCAGAAAAAAAAAACATCGTAGAAGGTAGACCTGCAACTTACACATCTCCTTGTCCATCATCCAAAAAGCAAGTGTCTTGTCGCCTACAAGAGCCTGATCATGGCTCTCTGCGTATGCGATACTCTTTTCGCGCCAGCGGCGATTGGTGAGTGTATGGACAATATCACCCATCTGCCATTCATCATCGCGTTTATGCTTGAGTAACTTGATCCACATATCAGGCACAGCCATGGAAAGACGATAGTCAAACCCAACGCCACCCTGAGAAACGGGAATACACAGAAGAGGCATGCCTGAGACGTCTTCCGCAATGGTGATGACTGAGGGGTAAAGTGTATGTAGAAGATCATTCGCCTTTCTGGAGTCAGAGCATATTCGCTGAAAGTCCTGTATATAAACTCACGACCATCAAATACACCACGCCTTCCTCGTCAACGCCAGGACCGAAGTATTCGTGATAACCGCCGGAAAAACCGGTTCCGATGCCATGGTGGGTGTACATCATGCTTGTAACGCCATCAAATCTAAACCCATCGAACTGGTATTCGTCCATGTAATATCGCAGGTTAGACAATAAGAATCGGATGACTTCGTGGTGCCCATAGTTGAAGAGTCGCGAGTCCCAGAGTTCATGCTGTCCCTTCACACCCTCATGAAAGTACTGATGGTCAGTCCCGTCATATTGATTGAGCCCGTCCAGGACATTTTTGCAAGCGTGGGAGTGTACGACATCAAGCAGTACAGCGAGACCCATCCCGTGAGCTGTATCGATGAGCTCTTTGAGCTCTTCAGGGGTGCCATAGCGGGAGCTCGCAGCGAAGAAGCTTGTCACTTGATAACCAAAGGCTAACAAGAAGCCATCAGGTACTCGTTCAAGATCAAGGCTAAACACGCACATGCATAATAGGCATGCTCCATGGTCGCCATGAGCTGAATGACGTTATAGCCCAGTTTTTGGATGCGAGGCAGCACGTCCCTTGTAAACTCTTCATACGTGCCTACTTTACCTTCGGTTGTCGATATACCTACATGGGCTTCATATATACGAACGCCAGAGGGTTGGGGAGGATGTGGATGTCTGAATTTGTATCGCTCTCTAGAAGGTGGGTTCCAAAAGCGGGCGTCATACACTGGAGACAAGGAGAGATCTTGCGTAACGCGAGTGATCCAAGCTGGAAGACGTTCAATGCGTTCTCCCGAAGATAGAACCAAGGAGATCTTCCAAGTCGAAACATGTGTTCGTTACGTTGGCTGATTAGAGAAAACTGCTCTCACTTTGATTTTGGAATCGTGGGGGATTGCTGGAAGGCCATCTTTTGGAAGTAGGGTGATCTCCCATACACCATAACTGTCCTTTTTCATCGGATGTGAGGATCTGTCCCATCCGTCTTCCATGGCAATGAACAACTGTGACGAAATGCCAAAGCGCAGTCCATATGACCACTCACTGAAATCACCAATGAAAAATGCCTCCGTTGCGTTTGGGGCCCATTCTCTGTACACGATTTCGCCACTTGGTTGCATGTTGATTCCAAATCTAAGATATCCCTTAGAGAAAGCATCATAGCCTCCCTCATGGATATCAATGGCATCTTTCCACTGTTTGAATTTCTCGTAACGGTGCGCGATTGGACTGAGGAATGGCTCCAAATAACCGTCAAGCTCTAGAATGGTCTTCGCGCTGGGAAGCGCTGTGGCAGACATGATACCGAGATGATAGTTTTCAAGCTAGATACCGGGAGTGGAGGAGTGAGACCGGATTAGAGAGGTCTACATTTGCGTGACGTCTTCTGTTTGTTGTCAACAACTATCGGTCACAGACTCACAGTTGGTCACAATATCGAATGTCTTTTCATCCAATTCGGACGGCTGTCGTGGGCGTTGGTCTTGCTGGAACCGTATTTCACCTGCCACTTCTTGCTGCGTTACCAGAGCTCTTTTTGGTCCACACGGTCGTTGAGAGAAACCCACAACAAGGTGGCAAATCCCAAAAGTTCGGTCTGACTCCCAAGATCGTTGGCTCCTACGAGGAAGCACTGGCCGATCCCGAAGTAGAATTGGTTAGAAATAATCTGATCCCTTATTGTACCATGGTCTTAGCTTAGACTGATTAGGTCGTGATTGGCACACCTAACGCAACACATTATCCCTTTGCGAAGGCTGCGCTTGAGGCTGGAAAGCATGGTATAATGCGAGGATTATTTGTCACGGAGGTCTTCTAAGCTCTCTCTTAGTTCTCGTTGATAAGCCCATCACGCCTACTTACAGAGAGGCAGCCACTCTTTTGACCTTAGCCAAATCTAAGCAGCTTGTGCTTTGTGCGCCTGGGAGGAACACACCTGTTGCGTCAAGCTAATCATATGGGCTCTCATCTAGATCCATTTCAAAATCGACGTTGGGATTCTGACTTCCTAACTGTAAGAAAGCTCATCCAGGATGGCAGTAGGTTGTCCCTTCATTCCCTTTTTTCATAGTACTGATATTGGCTCTGACCAGCATTGGGGGATTTGACTGAATTTGAAAGCCAGTACGACATTTATTCTTTCTATAACATCACATTTTCACTCTATTTACACAGTTTTGATCGATATCGAACGAAGCTAAGGGTGAACTGGCATGATGAACACGTGCCTGGCTCGGGCCTTATTTATGACCTGGGGTCGCATTTAATAGATCAGGCACTTGTGCTTTTTGGAAAGCCTATGAAGGTGACCGCGTTCCTGCAGAATGTTGCTCAATTAGGAAATGTGGAAGACAACGTGAGTGCTTTTTGATTCGTCATGTAGTCTCGTCTCAAACCATGCTATTATAGTTCACGATATTCTTACATTACTCCCCGAATGCACAAAAACCCTACCCGATCACTGTCATTCTGCGTGCTCACTTTCTTTCCGCACGGAATCCTCAATTTCGTTACAGCATAAAGGGAACGAAGGGTTCATATACAAAGGAAGGCGTTGACGTGCAAGAGGACCAACTGAAGGAAGGCGTAGTACCCGTTCATGATCCCGTTTTTGGGATGGAACCGGATGAACTTCATGGTGTCTTGGAGATCCTACAATCAGACTCTACTATTGTAAAGACGCGGTACGCTCCTCCACTTGCAAAACTGACCAACATCTCATCCGTATCTTTAAGCATGCCTTCCGAAAAAGGCGCGTATGTTTCATTGTATCGCAATCTTGCCGCGGCGATCCGGGACGGGGTCCCGCTTGACGTCAAGTGGGAGGAGGCCGCGCTGACAATACAGATCATCGAGTTGGCCAAGCAAAGTTCTCTGGAGGGAAAGACGTTGGAGCTTGTTGAGATAACGACCATCTGAGACGAGCGGATGTCTATCTAAATTAGGGAACTGATTCCGAATGAGATGGTCCCGAGCACGGGCCGGGCGCTTGCTTGCTTACCTCCACGTCAGTGGCCACATTACATTGCTAGCGGGTTGTTTTTGTTGCCCATGTCGGTGACCAGCATCCAAGTTCATCTTCCCTCATTGTCTCATTCATTTAATGTCACCCTCTCGTCCGATTCTACTATTCTCGATCTTAAACATGAAATATCCCGCATTTGCATCGGTTCGCCCGACACGACAGGTCAGCGTGTAATATACAGAGGTAGGGTGCTTTCCGACGTAGAGGTCGTGGGCCAGGTCTGGAAGGTGTGTCTCCGTGATTCAAGTCGTTCCAGTCGTGTAAAACGCTTCTAGCCTGCCGATGCACCCCATTCATGTCACCTGGCTGTTCATCCATCCGCCTGGACTACTGCTCCTCCAAACAACCCGGCTCCCGCTGATCCATCACCTTTATTGCATCCATTGCCCTCATCACGCCCACAACTTCCCTCGAGTAATTCGAACGCACAATCATCCGATGCGGCGCCATCACTAGTGCAGCCGCGCACTACGCACTCTACGTTCTCCTATATACAGTACATGCACACTAATGCTCTTCGTATCCTTGCACGACAACCCCGTCTCTATTGGCCTGAAAATTTTGGAGATTTAGCCGATGCTCGCGCCTTCGCCAAACGGGGCATCGAGTCAACAGGCCGTGGTTGGCCTTCATATCTCAACCAAGACTTCCCTGCCAGTATTTCGCAGCAGGAAGATGAAGGCGTCAAATATGCGAGCACTTACCTAGAGTGTGTCTACTTGTTTTACGACTCAGGATCCTTATCTGACTTAACAACAGTAATCTTCCTTATCTGAGCCTATTAACGCCAAACGCCACACCTACTGCCATTCAAACGCAAGCAATCCGTGTCCTTAGTTATACCTTTCCGCTCCTTTGTGTCTATGCACCAGCGCAGGGTCAACATAGCAACCCCTTACGGCTTAACGCAATACCGCCCCGTTTTCTCGCCCCGCTTGGCTTACCTGCCCGTGGCGGGTTTGCTCAATTTCCTATTCGTCCCCTCATTATTCCTCTCATTTTGCTCACTATTCGCACCACTCTCCTGCTCTATTTCTTCCAGCCGGCACGAAAGCCTCTCTTTGGGCTTATGGTGTTGATATGGGTGGTGTGGGAAGTCGCGGGCGCGGTGCGCGGAGCTTTGGGAGGTGAAAATGGTAATGCCAACGGTGGTCGGATAAATCGAGCAGAAGGAGTTGGCAATGCTGCTAATGGTGCTGGTGCCGGTGCCGGTGCGGCTGGGGGGGCTGCGGCTGGTGCCGGTGCAGATGCAATGCCGGCCAATAACGCTGCACAACCAGCAGTTCCCAACTCCCAAGATGCCATTCTCAACCATCTAGCCCAGTTCAATCTTGCTAATGAGGCTCGGTTTGTTGAGCCCGACTCAACCCCCAACCTCAACTCCCTTCCTCCCAGTCTCTCGCACAAGATCAAGACGTTCTTTATACTCTTATTCTTGACCCTACATCCCGCCATCTGGGATCGGAGGCGCACTGCGTTGAGGGCAAGGGAGGGCCGTGTGCGTGAGGGTGCTAGAACCCGCGAAGCACGTGTGTTGCAGCATGAACGAGAACGTGCGGAACGTGAAGAGAACCGTCGACGCGGGCTGGAAGTCCCCCTTGCGGACGATGTGGTAGAGACACAAGAGCCTTTACCTCTTGCACCGAAGCCATTCTGGGTAGCCGCGTATGTGCAACGTGTCCGCTCAGGTGACTGGGTAGACGATTAGAACAAGTGTCGCTTGGTTTTATTCCTTGAATGTAGGTTGTTTTTGATTGTAGGAGGTACATTTTATATCTATTTGACAAATTGGTGAATACAGTAAGTGTAAAAGCAAGGAATAAGAATACATCAGAGGTCTTAATTATATTATTCGTCGCCACCCATAATTATACGCATTGTCCAATCGGGACTATCGTCGTCAGGATATGCTTTGGCCCATTGGATGTCCTCTTCCCACCCGTGATCGCTAATTTTAAGATGTTGCTCAGCAGAGAGAGTCTCGGAGTCCCAACCATCTATGTCCACATCGTCCTCTTCCGCCCTCATTTTCCGTGCTGTGATCTGCTCTTCATCTTCCTATAGATTCCGCGTCAATGTTCGCACGTATGACCTTTCAGGAAACACTTACAATGTCAAACTCGTCCTCCCTCTCGACATACTCGACGTTCTCGTCCAACTCTTCAAAATCACCAGCAAATGCACTCCATTTTTCGAGGGTGGGGCAGTGCCAGATGAGGATGTTACCGTGATTCGTTGTGGATGCCATCGCAGGTCTGCTTGGATGCCACTAGAAGTGGCGTATTAATAGTCGAGACGAAGCATATCAGGGGCTATTCATCACCTGTACGTCAACCAATGGTTCTCGACCTCCTTCTAGCGCTTCATGAAGGACACCTTCCTGAGACAAATCCCACACATAAATTTTGTGTTTCGCAGCATCCGCGGCTCCTGTTGGAAGTGTGTTGGCTTCAATTGAGCAACCCTACGTCTGTGGACGCACTCACCGCCAATGACCCACTCAGCGTCTGCGGAATAGCTAATGCCATTCCATGAGACCTTGTCAACGGGATCAGCAAATTTATACACAGGTTCGATCTCCTGCTCGATGTATTCGGATGCTGCCTCCGACTCAGCAGACGGTGGCTCGTAGACTGGAACTTCGAAGTGACGGATGACCCGGTCTGTAGAATTGGTGAGGAGAAAGCTAACGGGGTCATGATATATTTAATAAATTGCGGGATAGATGTGTAGAGGACACTTACCGACCACATCGGCTGAGCCTGAGGTGCTTGATGGAACCTGCGCCGTTGACGCGATGGCGGGCGATCATCTGTGGCAAGCGCATCCATAAACAGCCGATGTTGACGATGCTGCATGTGGCACACATACCCGCTTCGTGCGCGTGCTAAATACCAATACATACCCCAGCGACGTACCCGCGAAGACAAGCCTTCCAGAGGGATCAAATGAAGTACACGTTATTTCAGCACTGGAACATACTCCCACCATGTCAACGTATAGCATAACAAAAAAAATATGAGGCACTTACCGCGGCCGCGCATTCGACTCGGCCTCATCCTCGTCGCTCTCATATACGATTTCACACAACTCCTCACGGTACGTGTGCCCTGGCCGTGAGTCGACTATGAACATTTCTCCTGTCGCAAGCACTGCAAGAACAATATTGCTCCACCAGCGCGGGGGTGATCAGTTGAAGGCAGCACAGTCATTGGAACGTATCTATTGGAACATACCTATTGCGTGGGTGGAACGCGGCGTGGGCAACTGGGGCGTCAAACCGAATCGTGCGGCGGCGGGGTGGGGGCTCAAGGTCGGACGCGAGGTCCCACACGATACAGTTCCAATCTTTGGACGCAGTGAGAACATAGCGCGAGTTGCGCGACCAGCTAGTGGACATGTTTATTGGAATCGAAACGAAAAGGGTGAGGCTGCACTCACTCGATGGACGTGATCAGTCCTACGTGACCCTCGAGGAGGCGCGCGTGAGACATTGTGTCCATGTCCCATACGACCGCAACACAGTCCGAGCGAGCTGTGGCCACATAACGTCCCGCCGAGTCAAATCGAGCAAAGTATGCGGAGGCAACGAGCGAGGTCTGGATCGCCTTCGGGACTCTGAAGGCAAAGTGGTCTGGCAATGTGTGCATCCATGAAATGAATAAGTATGTGGTGTAGGACACAGACTTACTCAGAAGTGAGGTCTTCATGCTCGCAACCGCGTCTATCTCTGAGACGCCCGACTGTCCTTAGTCATATATATACACCCCGTCTGCAGGTAAACTTCGCATCGTCTTCGCACACTATTTATGGAATACAAATACAAATGTCGACTAGTGGTGACAACAACATGATGGTCCGATGGAGGTGTCAACAGATCAGGAGAGAAAGAGCATGTGCTCCGATGTAGAGTGTAGGTGGTGGGAAGATTGTAGCAAGAACAGACACAGGGACATATGGAGTTGGGCTAGTGGTACATGTACAGGGGTTCCAGAGAAGCCGTCATGGAGAAAGAACACGAAGCATGATAAATCAAATGGATTGAGTAGATGGACCATGAGTGCATTGTTGTTTTCGTCGTGAGTGCGGGGTATCGATAATGTGCGATGAGAACGCGAAGAAGGTCTACGAAATTTGAGAGAGAGAAGTATTAGGGTTCGCTAGCAGGACTTAAGCAGCGCCTGCGCGCGAACTGCGTCCCCTTTGTTGACCTGTTATGACCATTATAATCAGAGATACTCTTACAAATGAAAAACAATCGTACCAGTAAATTGGCAGTTTTATACGTCGAGCTATACATATGATTGATCCCGTTCGAATCTAGTACCTTGGAAAATCGACTGATCAAACCATGTTTATCTGCACCGAGCATGAGTGATTACTTGTATGCCAGCACAAATACTCACCTAGGCCAAAGCGCTGCAAGTCAATCTGTAGACACTTCATCCTCGAGCACATAGACGGTGCCGTGATCGACTGTGGTGTTCCAGAGCCCCACCCGTCCTCGACAACCACATCTTCCGTGCCGAGCTCGTCGCTGCATATCAACATATGCCGCTCGTTTGGCGGGAAAAGCGTGGAAATGAGACCAACACCTGTCGTGAGACTCGATCCTTCGTTCGTGCGGGTGAAGCTAAAGAATGGGACTGCCTTCTGGCGGGAGTCATCTGTAGGGGCAGATGAAGCAACCGAAGTTGTGTTGAGGCGTGGAAGGCGTGGGCGAGAACGAGCATGCACTTTTGAAAAAGCGGAGGAAACACCATTAAGCTCAGGGAAGGAGCGGGAGCAAGATGCAAGGGATGGGGGTGAACCAGAAGGCGATGGGGAATAAGGCGATGCAGAAGAAAAGTAGCCGTCTTCGGAAGATGAAGCGGGACTTGTGGGGAGAGATGAGGAGTCGGAGGCGGAGGGTGACGACGGCCATGTGTCGAAGGAGGGGGGAGCTTTTACGTCGAATCTGGGGTGGATACCAGGCTCGTCGAGGGGGGACAAGGTTGGATCAGTGGTTTCGAAAAAATCAAGAGGCGGTTTTGAGGTAGTCGCAGTAGCAATGAGCTCAGGGTAGAGGACAAGTTTGATTATTTTTGAGGCCCAGGTTTCTGCACAGGCATCAGACAGACCAACGCAGACAATGTCTTGGTCGAGAATCTGGACATCACTTGCACAAGGCGACGCTGAGGAGGAGCGTCGAGGAGGGTCGGGAGATATAGGAGTGGCGGTAGCCGTCGACGAAGGGGATACAGTGTGGGCAGGAATAGGCAATTCGTCACGTTGTATAATGAGCTCCATGGTTGCACCGTCGATGCTTCTACGTACGGCATTGCGACAGACGGGATCGTCGGACGAAGTATATCGGTGTAGATCGTCGGCATCAGTTGGGGACAAGATGGGAGAAAGCCTGGAGGTAATATCAAAAGAGTAACCGACAAAGCCAGCCTGTGCGAGTCGATATAGAACCTGGGTAAGGCGCGAGGATTTAACCTGGGGGTTAAGGGTTAGGGAAGAGGGCATTCGAATCAAAATGGCTAACGAACGAAAATGAAATCCGACATGTAGGAGGACTGATATAAAATGGAGATGCCGGCCTCTGCAAGAGGAGCAGATAGTTCTCTAACTCGGGCACCAGCGTTGTCTAAACGGTCGAGTGGTAAGGTGTAGTGAAGGAACGAAACAGACGAGCAACATGCCTAGACGATCATCATGGGTATCTAATTGGAGGACGTTCCACGTGTCATAAGAGACCTCGACGGGGTCATATTGCCGTTGTGTAATGGGACGACGAAAAGTAGCAGATTTTCGGAGACGCTGCCTATCTTTTCGAGCAAGAGGCTCAAATTCAACTAGAATGGCATGGTGTGCGAAGAGGGTGCTGGGAAACGAAGGTGAATGAGTGAGGGAGAGAGGGGGAGAGGACATACAGCTCTAATTTGTTGCAAGTGATATTGAGAAACGAGGGCGCGGGGGTGAGGATCTGCTTGACGACCTGATGCGAAAAATAGTTGAGTCGAGAGCGGGGAATGTGGACGAGCGCAAGGAGATCTGGGAGGAGAGTGAGCGTTGCAGACTGGCAGCTGGAGTGGGAGGGCATGAGGAGCACTAGTGTGCATTCTGCGTTAGAGTCGATTTATAGACGCGGTCCGAAACCGGCAGCCTCCGACTGCACCCGCATGACACCACATCTGGTCACATCACGTGACCAGACGCGCTCCACATGTGGCCCACGATGTTCGCAGCCGAGGCGTTGCTGCTGCTCCTCGCGACGCACAGTGTTGCCCAGCTGAGCCTGCCGTCTCCTCCATATCTGCCTCCGCCTGCTTCGTCTGGCGTAGCCCCCGCTTCTGCCTCTGCCTCTGCCTCTGCCTCCCCCTCTCCTAATCCCCAGTGGTCCACCCTCCTCGGCAATGTCCTCTATTTCTACGACGCACAGCGTAGCGGCAAACTGCCTTCTACAAACCGTGTCTCGTGGCGAAATGATAGCGCGCTGGGAGACGGTCAGGATGCCGGAATCGATCTCTCGGGGGGCTATTTTGATGCGGGCGGTCTGTTATCCCCATCATTCTCATCCAACACTCACATAATATTCAATCTCTAGACTATGTTAAATGCACATTGCCATTGGTATGCCAGTCTATCCACTTGGGCGCGACACAACTGACCAGTGCCCCTGTTTCCCAGTCCTTCACTCTCATGTCTATATGTTGGGGCGCAATAGACTTTGGCGCAGGTCACTCAATTTCCCCCATGCCTTTCCTCTTCGAGCTATCTCTCAATCTGTGTAGGTTATGACAATGCAAACCAAACTCCATATTTGGACAGTACCCTTCGTTGGGGCCTGGACTGGCTCATCAATGTTTGTTTAGTTACTCATTCCCGGTTATCAGAATCCTGTTGATTTTTCCGCTCCACTCTAGGCCCATCCCCATCCCCATACACTTTTCGTGCAAGTCGCTGATTGTGCGCTATCCATATTCTCCAGTCGTGGTAACCCCTTACTTATCGTGCGCAGCGCAGACAGATACAGACTACTGGGGCGGTGATCAGACGATACCAGGTCCGCGACCGTCCTTTCAGATAAACGACACTAGGTAATCCCCCCCGCCGTCCTTCCACGCACACTGACAGTTGTGCTAGCCCCGGCACAGACGCAGCGGCCCAGGCCTCCGCGGCATTCTCTGCTTGTTCACTCCTCTACTCCCAACAACATCTCACTAATGCTTCCTCTCCCGCCTCGCTCACAAATGCATCATATGCCCAAACTCTCCTCACGCATTCCGTGCAACTGTATGACTTTGCTCTCAACGCCACTGGCGGCCAACGCACATACCAGACATCCGTACCGCAGGTTGCGCAGGCATACCCATCTACGGCTTTTGACGACGAGCTCGTACTCGCAGCCCTCTTTCTTTCTCTCGCTTCGCCTAATGCAACCTCAGGCACTAATTTCACCGGTCTCCCAGCTCCCTCCGATTTGTACGCCCAAGCCCAAGACTTTTGGACTCAGTATTCGCTCGCCGGGCAGGACGGTGTGTTCAACTGGGATGACAAGACGCCCGCATTGGCAGTATTATTCTCCCAAATCGCAGCTCTGAGGCCCGATCTCCAACAAGGACAAAATAACAATATGAACCTCACCTCATGGAAAAACGAAGCAGAGCGTTACTTTGATAATGTCGTTGAGAACAAGGGCCCAGCGATTTTGACAAAAGGTGCGATATTATGCCTACACCTGTAACTTCGAACGTGTTAAATGTGCAGCAGGTGGGTTGCTGTGGTATGACGGCGAGTCGGACGATGCGAGTTTGAACCCGGCACTTAATGCCGCCATGCTCATGGCGCATTATGCCCCTTTGGCATCTACTACCGACAAAATGACGGCGTATCAGGTATGTAGTGTATTCCCATAGTGTTGAATACAGCCCAAAAATGCAGTGTAGACCTTTATAAAGGGCCAGATGGATTACGCGCTAGGCAAGAATCCCATGTCGGGTAAGTGGACCAGCATCACCTACCAGCCATACCTGATTACCGAGGAAACAATACCTTCCACAGCACCGTATGTGGTGGGCTCTAACCCAGTAAGTGAACAGGCATTGTCTCATAAGTCATACACGCATCTCACACTATGTTGCAGAATTCTCCCTCCAACCCGCACTCCGCGCTGGCAAGCGGTGGGGATGACATCGGCGCCATTGACACGAGTCCGCCACAGGAAGCGTACGTGTTGTATGGCGGTGTGGTCGGTGGACCTGACCGCGACGATCAATTCTGGGATATCCGAAGCGATTGGCCACAGACGGAGGTGGGTATGGACGATTTTCTGCGTGTGCACTTCCTGATAAAAGATAGATCGCACTTGATTACGTTGCGCCGATGCTCTCTCTCGTGGCATACAACGTGTTAACGAATACGGATGACCCTTATTTTACATCGTTACAGCCTGGGGAATACGCCAAGCGCAGACCAAGCGGGCAGCCATGTGATGCTGCATTCCCTTGCCAATCCTGGGGCTCTCTTCCTAGAACAGACCAGATTGTCATTGGAGTTATAATAGGCATGGTCGGATTGATATTGGTAGTGTGCGCTTTATATTGGGTCACCTTATGTTTCAAATCAAAGCAGTGATCAGCCTGGACAATAGTTATTGTTGCATGTATAGGTATAAACCAAGGACAAATGTAGCCATAACTCTGATAGACAATCAGGTTACCATTTTTGGATGGTTAATAAACCTATGTTAACCTGTCAGCGACTGTGCGACCGGGTCAATGTAGTAACTTACCTCCAAGACATACCGCTCCTCCTCTTTCAGTCCTTCGAGATACTCTGCCGCTTCGTCCACTGTCTTCCCTACATACTCGACCAGTGCACCAACCAGCGCTTCGTAGACGTCCGGGACCGGCCATGTTGGGCCGCAGAGATAGAACACACCCTCCTCAGCGCTCAGGTGCCGCACCAACATTTCCGCATCCTCCTTCATCTTGTGCTGGATGTAAACCTTGTTTTTCCCGTCGCGCGAGAAGGCAAGGCCACTATGCGTGATCACGTTGTCTGCGATATATGCCTCGATCTCTTCGCCATAGAGATATTCTTGTGACCGGTGACGCGAACCGAAGTAGTACAGAAGAGGCCCAACGGGGACGTTCTGTGCGGCGAGCCAGGCGCGGTGCTGCATGAAGGCGCGGAAAGGAGCGGCCCTGCCTTGTGATTGAGGGAATGTAGTGATGGAAAGTGTAACAAGGAGCTTACCCCGTGCCAAGACCAGCCATGATGATAGGTTGCATTGGGTTGGGAGGCAGCTGTGTTACATTTGAAAAACGTAAACAATACAAAAACGTCAGGCACGTACTTTCATTACGCTCGGTTTGATGGAGACCGTAACCTGCTGGCCTACTTTCAAGTCCGCTAGATAGCGCGTACACTGTCCATATCGCGGAGAGCCTGCAATTGAATCATATCTTAGCACGAGAAATCAACAACTCTGTATTGCTTACCACTGGGAGTAACCCAATCGACCGTAACAACCAGTAGATCCACGCGATCGCCAACTGCGGCTTGGGAGCTCGCGATACTGTAATGCCGCGGGCTAATGTCACCCACAAGCTCGCACAGCTCAGCAATGGAAGGTCGGGCACTTTTGTAAACATTTAACACGTCTGCAAAATTCACAGTGTCTTTCTCGGCTAGTTTCTTAAACGTTGCGGATCCTTCGGGAGATGAGAAGAAGTGCAATGCCATCTGATCAGTGCGTAACTGGGCATGCTTCGATAGAGCGGCATAGAAGGATTTTGGTGGACGGCCAAATATATCAATCTGCTGTTGCAGAACCTGGAAAACTGTTCGCGTGTGAAGGAGCGTTTCCTTACCATTTCCACGTCCCGGGGCTGGAATAGTGATCAACTGTTCGGGGTCAGCACCATACCACTTGCAGAACTCCAGTACATCATCCGTGTCATTCCATCCGTGTACGCCGAGCGCTTCGCCGATTGCGTACTTTAGACCCGTCCCTGTCGTGTCAAACTCGAGGTGAAATACGTTGCGGTCATACTCCTTTGGAGTCAATCGACGGTTCACCATCGTCGTCACAAGGAAAGTACGCTCGGGGAGGTCAGGTCGGAGAGTCGGACACTGTGAATATAGTTCCTTTTCTTTCGTAGAAGACGAGGCGAACGCCTCGCTAAAAACGATGTGCTTTGCTCCATCGTGCCATGTACCAATCTTCGAAACATCAATCGCAGAACGGATATTGCTTCCTTCACATTCTATGCTGTTGAACTCGAATTCTTTAAGTGTTACAGGTTTTACGGCTGAATCATCGGCATCGAAATCCGTTACAGGTATTGTCACCGAAACGAGGGCATCCCATGCTTTAGAACAGATGAGACTCAAATCGATTCCTTCAGTTGCTTTGCCGATCGACAAACGGGCGAGCTGTTCCACAGCTTTTCTACCAGTTGAGCCGTCTTTTCCAAGATACAGTCGCATGAACGCGAGATATCCCAAAATGTTCTCCACATTACTCCTCGCTACATGTTCTCCCTTGAGGAGGAGGTGATCAGCGAGTCCTTTGATGTCTAGCAGGTACACATGAAGATCTCGCAGGCGTATGAGCTCCAAAGTTTGCTGCGGAACGTTTGACAAAAACTCCTGCGGCGACCAATTAGAAGACACTAACACCGGAGCTCCGCGGCGCGCATACTTGAGGGTTGAATGGGTCTTGAGTAGTGTCTGGTCAAGAATACCAATAAAATCCGCCTCACCGTCAGTCTCCATTGAAATGGAAGGGTCTAAAGGGAGTAGGAATGGCATTGGCACATGATCATCAAGGTCCGACTTGGCCGACAACAGCAGACGGTCTGCTGTGATGCCACCCGGCCTGGAAAAGGCGTCCTGTGTGGATAGATGACGAGTTCGGATACCACGATGCGACAGAAATGTACAAGTGATGAGCCAAGGGAGGTCCGAACCTCCACCACTGGAGGGCGAGAAGAACAGAAGCTTTTTTGTTGTTCGATCAACAATCCAAGGAGGTGAGGGGTCGAGGGTGTTAGAAATTAGGCCCGTAAGGAAGGATAAAAATCCGCTTGAAGAAGAAAGATACTCTTGGGTCCTTTCTGGGGTGTTCCTGTGCGTTTGGATGGTTGGCGGCTCGCTGGACGAATTAGAGTCGAAAAGCGTTGAGAAAACGTCTACAAATAATCCACCTTGTGAAGCTTCCGAGGGAACGTCATCCATCACATGAACTCTTTTGACTGTTGCAGGAAGTGCCATACGAAATAAGGTTTCGTCCCATGGCCGAAGAACACGCACAACTAAAACACCCAATCCGGTGATTTGAGACGCCAATGCTTTCGCTGCGGTAGCCAGGGGTCCGTTGAGAAGCACGACCACTGTGTTCGCTTCGTTGTCGCCAGCATAATCAAAAAAGCCATATCCAAGGTCAGTCAATGCGTCATAAATCGAGTTACGAGGCTTAGATGACAGCGACGGGAGAATAAGGTGAGTAGTCTCGCGTGCTGAGCTGTAATGATCAAATATGTGCACGACATGTGTGGGAAGGCTGTAGGCTACAGAGGCGAGTTCGACAGATTCCTGTGGCGTTGAGGAGAAGAATACAGTGAATGAATTCGGCAGAGAAAAAAGAGCATTGAAGGCAGGTGACAATGTTGGGGAAAGGATGAAATTGGGCCCTACGGACGTTACATTTGCCAATTGAAGGATTAGTCGACTTGACGCAGTTGGGTTAGGAAGAAGAGCCAAGGCAGGCGACATTTGTGCAAGCCCCGTGGGAGTCGTATACACGGTTGATACAAGCCCTTTGTGTGTATCTCTGCTGGTCCCTTCGGATAATATCCCCACCAACATCAAACCAGCACCTGTTCGAGTCTGGAGAGAAACCGACTTTGCAGCGCCTGGGGTGGTCGCTGCCCATAGCTTGGTCAACATACCAAATCCCAAGTCCTCCGACAAATCATAAGAAAACACCCTAGAACTGGAATGCGACGCAATGCGTTCGATGACGGAATAAGCAGGAACATCTATACTGTGTGACTGGCAATTGAGAAGTTTGGCTGCTATCTCAGTCTGCAAAGAAGAAAGATTGGAAGAGAACGCGCCGCTGGTCACTTTAGCCTCTGACATTGCGGTAGAAGGTAAAGATTTGCTTACAATTTTTTTGGTTCGGTAAGGCTCGGTATTGCGCGATTTGATCACGTGCTAGCCTTCTTCTTCAGTTCATGTAATTACTAAGCATCCATGTCCCTCTTTGAAGTCAAAGGATGGGAGGTTCCTTCCCAGACAACGCTTTCTCGGCCGTATCCACCCAAAAAGCGGAAAAGGCCTGCAATAGACGGGGAAAGAGTGCAATCGGCGCAGTTGAACGTTGAGAAGCTGATTCAAAAAGTCGACAAGGGAAGTCGCTTTGAGTTACGGAATAGACTCAAAATGAGGCGGAAAGATAAACATCGTTCTCAATTTTCACCTGGGAGAGAAACTTTCGACAGGACAGAGTCAGAAGACAATCCCTGTTTGAAACCACAATCTCACGACGAAATCCTTCATGAAGATAATCCGGAAAGTGGATCGACATCCAAGGAACCGAAATTTCGACCATCTAAACGCACAAAGGGGATAGAAAGTGCCGTATTATCCCCACCTTTAACACAGCAGCCCGCCTCCGACCATGCACCTTTTCCCAAGAAGGCCAAGACAAATATGGAACCGTTCAAGGGCCTAACTTCCTTGCAAGCCAGCATGAAGGGCAGTCTAGATGGTGCACGGTTTAGGTAAGGTAGATTCATGAGATATTCCTTTCTCATAAATTATTATTAGATGGATAAATGAGGTCCTCTACACTACAGATAGCGTAGAAGGACACAGACTTATGCGAGAAGACCCGAACTTATATGCCGAGGTGAAATCTCTCCCGACTATGACACGTAGACTCGACTGCTTATCGCTTCTTTCAAAGTACCACATGGGCTTCAGACAACAAGTCCGCACCTGGCCCAGTAATCCAGTGAACCATTATGCTTCTGTGCTATCCTCTTATCCACGAGGAACGGTAATTGCAGATTTAGGATGTGGTGACGCTGCGCTTGCGCGAACACTAGTCCCCAAAGGGTATTGCGTGCTGTCGTTTGACCTCGTACCAGACAATGAATACGTCCTGGAAGCAGACGTATGCAAAAGGATTCCATTACCTGGCAAAGAAGACTTAGAGGATGAAAGCCATGCACAAATCGTTGACGTCTGCGTTTGTGCGCTAAGTTTGATGAGTCTGGATTGGATCCAGTGCATACGGGAAACTTGGCGTATCTTAAGATTAGGGTAGGTCTGAAGCATATTGTGCCACTCTGTTTAATAAACTTTTCTTTTGTGTATAGTGGCGAACTTAAAATCGCAGAGGTAACAAGTCGGTTTACAGATTTAGACCAATTTATTGCCGTGATAAATGGTCTTGGATTCAAATTAAAATCTAAAGTATGTACTAATTCAGCTGGATGAGCGACCTCTAATGGTGTGATTTATTATTCAGGATGACTCAAACACTCATTTCACTCTGTTTGAGTTTCGGAAGATCACCCGCCCCCCATTAAGCAACAAGAGATGGAATGAATTGCGGACGAAGTATAGCATACTTAAACCATGTGAATATAAACGCAGATAAAGTCAGAGCCAAGGATTGCTTCACAAGATCTGGATGATATACATACTGTAAAATACAAGGAATTTCACTGGGATCAGACCTTTTTTCCCTTTCAAATTACATGCGTGCGTTGAAACACTTGGAGAAACTAGGTAGTGTTGAACAAGCGATCCCCCTATGCTGAAAGTCAGATGTTATCACAATCATGAAGAACGGTATACAGACAGTGTCCCCTAAACCCGGTGAAACCAGACCTTCTGCGGTAAGGTTTACATCCACTCCGGCCACCCAGACCTGTACGGCGATCGAAGGTCAGAAAGAGCGATAGTCCTGAGAGATGACTCAATACCTCAAGATCAGGGAATTCTGAATGAATGCGCTCCAATCCCGTTCGAGAGGCAAGTATGACGAGGAATTTAATGTTTCGAACTGGCGATGCAAGTGTCTAAATCGGTCTTATATGCGTGCAAATAGGCATATCTCTCACTCGATATACCCCAGTCTAAGATCATATTGATTGCTGCGCACGCCGTCCCACCAGTGGCAACCAATGGGTCGAGGAGAAAACATAAATCAACAGTCGGGGTCCGAGGGAGTTTGGAATAGTCTAAAAACCACGATAGAGTAGAATGTTAGAAGGGAAATCAACAGAAATTTAGAATGCTTGGCACATTCGACAGGCTGCAAGCTAGTTTTCTCCCTGAAAAGACCAATGTGGTAGGTGCGAGCGGATGGAAATAAGCTAAGCATGGCATCCGTCATGCCTAATCCAGCGCGTAAGATCGGTGTAAGACCTATCCTGGGGGAGATTGTAGTTCCATTAAATGTCGCTCCTAGAGGTGTAGTCTACGAAATGTAAACCATGAAATAGACGCATATTCAATGTACTACTCACGCCCTCGATGTTGACCTCTTTTACGTCGCGAGAAGCTTCAAAACCCAGGATAAAGCTCAAGTCATGAATACCCTTGTTCGGAGAACAGTGACAATGTGAGAAGATATGTATGAACTATTGCAAGGACTACTGACCTCGCGAAACTCTTTCGGTGACGTAGAAGCTTGGCGCAAGACAGAAAGTTTTGCATTCACTAAGGGATGTGAAATAATATGCACTCCCTCCAAATTGGAAATCGATTTGTTAGCCATTCCTTGGATTGCTTGCCTTGTAGACTCTATGTAAAGCAGCACATTCACGCTTCTTATATAAAGATTTGCTTCCGCGGCATTTTTCCCAGCGGCATTCAACCTCACGATGAGTGGTCTGGCCGACGAACTCCTGGCTGATCTAGAGGGATTCTCAGATGAAGAAGGAGAAGACTATCGAAGAGAGGATCCTGGACTCAACTCAACGAAGCGAAAGGCATCTTCTGATGCTGAAATATCTGATGATGACGGTGGTGAAGCTATGGTTGACGACGAGATGGACGGTCAAGGCGGGCTAGTACTGGAAGGTGGTACTAAGCCCGCGGATGAGCTTGATAAAGAGGATGTCCAACGTATGGAACTGGGGAATGTCGAAGATGTTGGCAAAGTTGCCAAATTAGACGGTAGTAGGCGCATGAATGAAACCCTGAAGGTTAACGTACTCATTTGTCAACCATACTAACCAATACTTATACCCAATCTCATAGGAAATTGAAAATTATATCGCGAACCCGAGCACCCCTGAAGACATGGCACTGCCTACACATTCAAACCCCGAGTATCAACTCATTGTTCAAGCCAACAATCTCTCTGTGGACATCGACAATGAGATCCTTGTCGTGCACAAGGCAAATATATATCCCCAAATCATTTAATCAAGGTATTGATGTTTACTTTTTCCGTCATGCATTCAGTTCATTCGAGACCATTACGCCCCAAAGTTTCCTGAATTGGAGCAGCTTGTGACTGACGCTGCCATGTATATTCGTGCAGTACGAACTTTGGGAAATGCAGAGGTCCGTATTATCATCTACATTTTTTTGCAGATGGTAACTTGTAATTGCAGGATCCAACAAAGGTTAATCTTGCTGGGGCTCTTCCAGCTGCCATCGTCATGAGTGTCTTGGTGACAGCAACAACCACCCCGGGACAACCTCTCACGCCACAGGCATGGAAAATTGTTTCAGATGCTTGCGATTTGGCAGACCGACTGGAGGATGCCCGCAAAAAGGTGGTTCCTCTGTAAGATTCCAGCTTTTATGACTCATTGTGAAAGCAGATATTTTCTTACGTGAGTTCTCGCATGAACGTTCTTGCACCGAATCTGTCTGCCATTGTTGGACCTACCACAGCAGCCAAATTGCTAGGAGTCGCCGGTGGTCTGACAGCGCTGGCTAAAATGCCCGCTTGCAATGTTCACGTTCGTATCTGACACATACATCAGGATATACTCGCTGAATATATAGCAGCTTCTGGGTGCACAAAAGAAGATAGCTGCAGGTTTTTCTACAGCTACTCAAAACCGACATACAGGCTTCATCTTCCAATCGGAAATTATTCAATCTGCGCCACCAGAGTATCGACTCAAAGGGCAACGCACTGTCGGAGCAAAATGTGTGCTTGCTGCACGAATGGATTCTGAGAGGCGTCGACGGGACGGTAAGCGTAGTATAATACAATTGTGCCGGCTGCTAATATTATTACCAAGGTGGTTACGGTCAAGAGCTGCGGGAAAAGATTGATAAGCATTTGGACAGACTCGCGGCACCTCCACCGGCCAAAGTTACAAAAGCTCTCCCCATTCCAGATGATGGACCGAAGAAGCGTCGAGGTGGCAAACGGTATGTCATTTTTTTTCTCAATATATCTTGTTCCGAGAATATTATACCCAGAGCTCGGAAAGCGAAGGAAGCTTATGCGCAGACTGAGCTGCGAAAGCTGCAGAATAGGATGGTATTCGGTGAAGCTGAAGAAGAGGTTGGAGCCTTTGATCAGACGAAGGGCATGGGTATGATTGGTGTGGGTACTGGAAAGGTTAGAGCCGGTGTCGGTGACGCTAAAAGCCGCGGTAAGTATCTAAGCTCGTGACCCCAATCGCGTCTAAAGCGATATTTCGTTTATAGCGAAAATGTCAAAAGCAAATAAGCTACGTACT
The DNA here is from genome assembly GCA_015039355.1 of Ramaria rubella. Taxonomy (NCBI): domain Eukaryota; kingdom Fungi; phylum Basidiomycota; class Agaricomycetes; order Gomphales; family Gomphaceae; genus Ramaria; species Ramaria rubella. The sequence goes on along the minus strand of MU134298.1, from coordinate 356,783 downwards.
GCTGCACTCACTCGTGCGGCACAACAGTCGGGAACACAGACATCAGGAACTGCAACATCATTGACCGTCACACCTGTACAAGGTACTTCTTCAAGCTTCCACCGGTTGTATCCAAATTACTGATAGTGTATAGGTTTTGAGATCACCAACTCAGCCGCTGCTTCTCAGCGTGTCAAGGAAGCCAACGAGAGATGGTTTGCCGGTGCTGGCACATTTTCGTTCATTGGCGAAAAAGGAAACAAGAAGTGAACCACATGACAGAACGCTAGGACATTGATATTCGCAATGAACGTCATAAGAAACCGTATCACCTCTCGCCCTGTCACAATGCGATTTTGTTGCTTTACTAATACAAGTATGAAATGCAATGCATAAGTTGAGCGACAAAAGAAAAAGAAAGATGGAACGAAAAAAATAGCATAGAAGATATCAAGGCGAGAGAGTAACTATGTGGTTTGTCCACCAGGATGTGCTGTAGCCACTGTCTCCCCGGTCACAGTGCTTTGAGAAACGTCGATAAAGCCGGCGGTTTTCCTGGGATCAGCCATCTTGCTACGTTTGGAACGATAATCGCGGATGGCCGAGCGAATGGCATCTTCGGCGAGCACTAAAAATATAACGAAACTTAGAGCGAGCTCATCTGACAAAACATCAGGTGATAACATACTGGAGCAATGCAATTTGACGGGCGGCAGCGACAGTTCCCTTGCGATCTCTGTGTTCCTTATGTTGCCTGCTTCCTCAAGGGATAGCCCCTTGACGCGTTCAGTCATATATGAGCTAGACGCAATGGCGCTACCACAACCGAAAGTCTTGAACTTGACATCGGATATGATGCCCTCCTCGTTCACTCTGATTTGCAACTTCATGACATCACCACAACTAAGATAATGAGGAGTGTCAGAACTGTACTCGACAAGTCTCCAAAATAACGTACGCAGGGGCACCGACGAGACCAGTTCCTACGTCAAGGTCGCCCTTTGGTAAGGACCCGACCTGAACGTCGAAAGGGTCATATCAGATAAAAAAGATGAGTCATCTGACCATGGCACTCACGTTACGCGGTTGCTCGTAATGAGATATGACTTTCTCATGATATGCTCTCGCAATAACGGGACTCCTGCCTACCCTAGTCACTGTCGGTAGCAGAGATTTTGAGATTACTGAGCGGAACATGGTGGTTTTGAAAGGCGCGTTATCCAATTGCCGTGAGCTTCAGGCGGAGCTCGAAACGCCCTGGTTTGGTGCAGGCTCTGCTGGAATGATCGTTACGCTTCTATCTTTCAAGTGTGTCTTAACAGTACGTTTGCAATCAAAACTGACTGTCCTGCATTTGAAGAACATTTAACCTCTCCCTTCAGTTTTGATACGTACTTAAGTACTCTTGTTCCAGTCAATTGGTGTGGCGCTTGGTGACCTGGCTCACACGCCCGATTTTTGTTGTATTTTCACTCGCGCTTGCACCCCTACCCCTTCTATTCTGACAAGTTGCGCTCTGCATGGATCAAGCTCCTCGTGATCCCCCGCTCACCATTTGGATCGTTACTCTGAATCGACAAGTTCACAAAGAGGTTTGTGTACCCATTCACCAGCATTTTTCCTTCTCAGCCGTGCTCGTTCTCAGGAATACTCACTATGCGCCAAGTATATCAACCCCCGCTCACGGGAGAAAGCCAAAAACCTCAAAGATCGCAGCGAAGCCTTTCGTGAGCCTTTCAACAATGCCTTCTTTACCTTGTCTCACATGTTCGTAGGCTACGTCATGGCCCAACTCCTTCCAGCGCTAGTAATGAGGAATCGCCATCGAAATACACCTCCTTCCCAGTGGTATTACAATGCTACCAGATCTGGAAAGGACTATATTGTGAGTCTCGCCAAGGGATCAAACTCCGAGGAGATTTCTTGATGTTGCATGTACAAGGACTCACCCAATGCAAGTAAAGTTCTTGGTTACAGTACTGCATGGGCTGAGTCGGTCGTTGCAATGGCCTATGCTCATGGTCGTAAATCTCAAGTAGTCAACATTGGTATAGATGTGATGCAGCTTGCCCTTCCAAGGGGTGTAACGGCTCGTAAATATACCGAAGCATTTTCCCACAAGGTGTGCGAGCTGGTTCCTCGCCTCTCTACTTCCAATGACGGCTTTGTTTTAGTTGACTCGAAACGAAGAAGCTCTGTTAGATCCCAGGATGAAAGACGATGTCATATTGCGGCGCTTATGTGTGCTACTCACACTTAAGCTCGCGTACATCAAAGCGTTGGGCCAACCTCCTGGGTTTGATTTTAGCCGCATTGACTGCAATATACCCGAGGAAACTATAAAGGTCGATGGCAAACCGCTTACAGGATGGGAGTTCCGTCTATTCAAAGCCAATCTAGGCGTTGTTCGTAAAGGCTTTCTTATCGAAGAAACCTATCAGTGTTCCACGGCAGTATATCGAGGTTGGGATGAGACGCGATTTGTCTGGGAAGAGAATGAAAGGGAAATTGCTAATTGGGTTCATTTTATATCCACCGATACGGTATTGAACAGCCTGAACCCGTCACCGTCGCGTTCCGTCTCTAGTTCGGTAACACCGTAACGATGTCCATGCCTAGGCATTATTGGGGCGATTTTTTTCTTCTGCGGGAGCGACCTGGCATTTAAGTGCGCATTTTCATCTTTCTTCACTAAAGTAGTTCTTAATGTCGCAACAGTCACATTGCAACCAGCCTCTTACCATCGCCTCTTCCCCACTTGATTTTATTACGCAGACTTTTGTATCGCTGACCGTTTTCCTCCGTATATCTCGAATAATCTCGCAGATAGTCTGCTTAATTTATTGGTTCTGATTGTCTGAAATTACTTTAGAGTTCAAGTCGACCCCCCTTTAACTGCAGCCGCAAATCTGATGCGAGGCGGAGCATCAATCTATGCCGATAACGATTATTTATGCAACATCCACGATGAACTATAGACAGAGTGCAACGTTAGACCTCCTGATTGGAATATTTAAAACACATACAACAGAAATCCTGGCTGTAATTCTTCAATCGACAGACGGTCATTGCTGCGAGGGACAAAACGTCCTCTTCACGGACAGACAAGCAGTTAATGACGACCACTTCCGAGATATTGCTGGTATAAGAGGACATCAGGCGTGCTTCCACCAGTTTAGCTAGGATATTGCCAGATAATTGTGAACACCAGCGTAAGTCTAGACGTGAAAGCCGAGGGCAGATCCATTGAGCAGCCGAGTTGTGATCGTCCAGAAAGGCTGAGCACAAGTTACAGAATACCATGTTGGATATTTCAGAGTCGTGCAAAATAAGCTCCTCTAACTCCACTAGCCACATAAAACAGCGAAGGAAGTCATTTTCAGTCGCATCGATGCCATGCAATTCAAGACGTCTGATAGGTGGTGAGGAGCGTTCCACCATTTCGACGAAATAAGACCCAACCCTTGGCGTCTGGGAAACGTCAGTGCTGTTCTCACGTAAAGCAAGAGAACCGAGTGAGGGCAGTGTCAAGTAAACCAATATCTCGAATAATGAAGATCGCCCAACGAGAATCACGGTGTGAAGCTCCTGCATGACAAGTATACCACCTCCAACGGGTGTGGGATTCTCTATTTGCAAACCATCATCTTGGAGCTCAATGGCAAACCGTCGGAGGCGTGGGAGAGAGTGAAGGAGGCCCATTATTTGTAGATGTATCTCCAGTCCAAGAGCCGACATGTTTAAAGATAGATCTGTAATTTGAGCGGGCTGACGAGCTATTAATCGTGAATCACTTCGCAAGCGTATTGTTTCAAGTTGGGGGCAAAGCTTGTCCGTACAAGCTTCTCGTATGTCAAGAATCTGCTGGCTGGTGTCATCATGCACTGTCAGCATGAGAGTCTCCAGGATCGGGAGCTGGCAGTCCTGAATTCGGATGATATCCAACACTTCATGAATATGGGACGCAATGGCATCAACCGAGAAGGTTTTCCATCTGGCGGAATGGCGTACCACAGCGCGCATCACCGAATGCAGCGAGATGTCATGAGGAAGTAATGTGATGTGCAGCGGAAGATAGCTGCCGGACATAGAGATCCAATGAGCTATCCTCTCCACCGATCGAGGGCGTGCACCATCAACAAATAGCCTGCACCATATGCGCGGCGTGCTGTGTGCGGCAATTCTCCACGAGGCACAAACTTGTGAGAGAATCAGCGGAGCCGCGGGGTAGAGGCCTGCGCAGCTCTCAAAAATCTGGCCCAATAAATCCAAAGGGAGCCGTCTGGCAAGTGTCAGCACACTTTCGCACCGTCGAAGCTGACGGTAATGATCCTCCTTAAGTGTGCGGAGGGAATCCACGGTCTGCAGCAAGGAGGCAATCTTGTAGTCAAGTGAGGCAATCTCTCCCTGATGCAGCGCAACTCCCCTGTGGGCTGCTTCGAACTCCACATCACTGAACCGTGACAATGTCATGGTAAACTGGGGAGTCTAGACGTCCAAATCTTGGAACTCTAATGTGATGAAATGACTATATGCTGGCTTCGAATTCTGCGCACCAAACTCCGCTAAGCAAACTTGACGGTGAGCATCTCTCTGTATTCCCCTACCGAAGATGATTCAGAGTGGAATCTGTACCGATCCGCCGAGATTTGGATGGGTCGGGGAGACGACTGCGAAATGTTCTAGATACTTTTGAGGTTTCATCATTGCGGAACAGCGTTCACTGGTAGACATGCTCCTGACCCCATATCCCTTTTCAGGCCGCCACCCGTTCATGGATCCTCGTAGAGCTCGCGACCCTCGTCTAGCCGGCCGGGCTGACCCCCGCCTCGCGCGTGGCACTCATTCTGACTCGCCCGCTCCCGGAAATTCTCTTGCTCCAGCAGATCCACAATCCTCCTCCCCGCAAGTGCCTACAAATAGTGCGACTTCGTTATCGGCCAGAGTCAGAGGGAGGCCTCTTTTCTGTGTCGTCTGTGCAAGTAATCAGGTTCGTGTACTGACACTCAGTTTGTTTTGCTGCCGACCTGTGCCCCGTCTAAGAACCGTTCCATGGAAGGACATACTGCACTTGCGTGGGTGCTATCATTTTTCGTGAAGCCCGCATTCTCATCTCTTGACACACCGCAGGAAAGCTGGGCACAAAGTCATGTCGTATGGAACAGGTTCTGCTGTACGTTTGCCGGGACCCTCAATCGATAAGCCGAACATATATGCGTTCGGGACACCTTACAATCAAATGTACGAGGACTTGAATAGTAAAGACCCACGATTGTTTGTAAATGCATCTGATAACGAGAGTTGCACTCACTCTGCTTGTCAAAGATATACTACAAATGGACTATTACAAATGTTGGACCGTAATCGACATGTTAAGACTGCTCCAGAACGATGGCAGGATAGCCAGACTGTAGCTGACGTGGTCATTACTTGCGAAGAACGCTGTTTTGATGCTGTCTGTGACGGTTTGTCCTCAAGCTTTCCTTTGCCACGTGCATAGATTTTGACTGCGGCATAGATCTTTTGAATCGAGGTGGCGAATTTAATCGCCCCGTTCATATTGTAAACGTGGAGATCAAAGATAATCACGAAGAAGCTCTCATAGCTGGGCGTGCTATCCTAGATTTGGCGGATGCTGTGAGTGAAGAACATATTTCTCAACACCATGTAATTGGACTGACAGCTGCAGATCGCAGCCTCAGAAGATGTTGACGAAGATATGGAGAAGATACTTCAAATTCAACAGGAAAAACATCCGCATAGTTTACTCCATGCTGTTGCATATTATTAGAAGTGGGCCCTGTGAAAGCATATATTCAATGAACTTTGTATTAATTCTTAGAAGTAATGGAGTGTCAGTCAGCAGGTATCGTGGGAAATTTTCATGTACGATGGCGCAAGACGTTCGCCATCGAACGGTTAAGAGGGAACGTTATAAAGGATGGACATAGATCGCCTCGCTACACTGGTTTCTTTCCATTGACACGTTCGCCCGGCATTAATGGCACCTCTCAGACTCGGTTCTATCGCTCCCGATTTCGAAGCGCAAACGACTGCTGGCCCTATCAAATTTCATGACTGGATTAGTACATCTTGGGCAAGTCGCAGTTCACTTAGGTTAGGAATTCTGTTCTTAAAAATAGTGATACAGGCGGTCCTGTTCTCTCATCCGGGTGACTTCACCCCCGTCTGTACCACTGAGCTTGGTGAGGTCGCTCGTCGTGCACCGGACTTCGCAAAACGCAATGTAAAAGTCATCGGAATTTCCGCAAATGGACTTGAGGATCACCATGCGTGGGTAAAGGATATCAACGAGTTTGGCGGAAAGGTTGGGCCCACGGATGTCCAGTTTCCCATCGTGAGTTGAAAGAGCTCGTATCCGATGACGGTTGATACTGATGAAGAATTCAAGATCGCGGACCCTGATCGTACTATCTCGACCTTGTATGATATGCTGGACTACCAGGATGCTACCAACCGTGATACAAAAGGTTTGCCATTCACCGTAAGCACGATCATGACATGCAGATATTCGCGTGATTGACTTGCGCATATAGGTACGAACTGTGTTCGTTATTGACCCCAAGAAGGTGATTCGTCTCATGATTTCGTACCCTGCTTCCACTGGGCGCAACTTCGTATGTTGATTTCCACAATACTGAATCTTTCATAACGACGAGCTTAAATGAAACAAAGGACGAAATCGTCCGGGTGATCGATTCACTTCAGCTCGGAGACAAGCACCGTATTACAACACCGGTCAACTGGAATAAAGGCGAAGACGTTATCGTCCATCCTTCTGTGACCAACGAAGAGGCTAAGACGTTGTTCCCTGACTTTACTATTCACAAGGTGCGCCAGTGTTTTATCATTTATGTTTGCACTGTTCATTAGTTTTGAACAGCCATATTTGAGGACTACGCCCTTGAAAGTGGAGTAAACGATCAGGGATTTTGTACGAAATTTGTACTTTACCATATCAACAAATGAAAAGATTGAAGTAGCGGACTGTTGGGACACGAAGTGATGCATTTAACACTACCTGCCAACGCACATACTTGGGGTCCATGCCGCAATTACCTCTGTTTTTTTTTGTACATGTAAATAATCGCACTTTAGCTGTACAACGTGTAAGTTGCACAATTATTATACCAACGTGATGTTATAAAGCCAAATAGTCTTTAACCTCTTCTTCAGTCAGTTTTCTAAACGTTGGTCTCGGCCGACCCGTCTCTCCACCTTCTTTCTCTTGCTCTCCAAACCCATTCAACTCTGGGACAGTGACGACGCCGATTTCAATCGTCTTCTCTGTCATCTGACCTTCGAATCCTTCCTTAAGAGTGAGAAGAGCGGTATGAATAGCATCCTCGAGAGAAATATCATCATTATATCTGCAAAATAATGATAGGTCGTTGTGTGATCACTCATGGACCGCTCACTTACCGTTTCTCAAGGAAGGTCTTGGCATTGACCATGTTTTTGCCTATGGCACTAGCTTTCCATGCCCAGAACGAGCCGGATGGATCAACTTGGTATAAGCTCGGACCGCGGTTTGCATCCCAGCCGGCGACCAGTAGCGATACACCATAAGGTCGGACACCTCTGAAATGATGTGGTTATGCGAAAGTAGCTTAATGATAGGGATGCACAGACCCAGACTGTGTCGCTTGTTGCATAACACTGGCTATTTCTTGGGTGAGCACTCGTGTTGGTGGATACTCGCCGTAGATTTTCCAGTACGCTTGTGCACTCTTCCTAGCTTTGTTAACGAGAATTCGGAAGTCGGGACCCATTCCAGAATACACAAGGCCAATATTAGGGCAAACGACAGAAACCTTGTCAAGCATGGATGAATCGATGAGGATGGAGGATGATTTCTTTTCGGTCGCGATCACAATGCCATTCGTTGCTAAGTAGGAGTGAGATAATACATGGGAATACCGCGATGGGACCAACCTTTAATACCGAGACTTGTTGTTCCCTGTGACACGGCAGCAAGAGCATGTTCAATTTGTACAAGCTTGCCTGAAGGTGAGAAGACCGTGAGGGAATAACTGCACAGGGATGAAGGGCATTAGAAGATGCATTCACGGTATATTACAGCGTAGTTCACCTGTATGCACCACCGTCTGCGCTGGCCATGGTGGTTGACGTTGAGAAGCGATTCCGTCTCTCGACGCGTGTCCTGGACGCGTAATTGAGGAGCCGAAAGGCTGGCGTCGTCTGTCACACGAGTCACCTAGTCACTGCTATGCATCAGAGTCAATGAACGGATCCGGCAGAGACAAGATGTTGCGACTGGGGTCATCTGGAGAGCGAAGGATAAAACTATGCCAGTTCCGTCACACAAAATCTCAGAGTTGATCGTGATTAAAGCTCTCAACAGGTATATGGTACTCTGGGTGAGGCTGCTTGAGTGCATATCCTGCAGGAGGAGCATTTACAGACAAGAATGGATCTCACAATGACATATGATGGCAATACTACAAGGAGGCCTCAGTCTGTATACACCATGCACATAACCACACCTTCCTGTTGTACCTTCTTGATTGAGGGTCACAAGGCCATGACTGAAAGCCACACTGCAAAATATAATGAAAAATTTTTTACTCAAGTATGTGTTAGGGATCGAAAGATTCGACGTTGACTGTTAGGATTTGCCGGATTTGGGGTTGGATTTGGTTGGAACTCTCCTTGACTGAGATCGGTAGTCGCAATATTTGGAAATGCGCGGAATACTGGATGACTCGGAAGTCGGAGATCCGAAGACTGATCTATACGGGCGTTGGCTTCAACTTATGGGTTGTGCCCTCTTGGATTTCTAGTGCCCTGGTATTTCGGACTGAAGACCAGAAAGTGTTATTGGGGTTCCGATTGGTTGGGTCTATTCGGAAGGTCAGTGCCAGTGATACATTGAGACTTATTGGAGATGAGCAGGGGCTTCGGGTATTTGGGAATGGAATAGTCAATGCAGAGCAGATGGAATAGGGGTAACGATAAATCAATATCGAGTGAGGGTTAGCTTTACTGGAAAGCAAGTGTAATCAAGGAGGGTTTTTGAATGTCGGATGAGGTAGGGTCAGAAATAATTGGAATGGTCGGAATAATCGGAATACCAAACAAGGTTTGAAGGCCTTATTGCAGGTAGAAGTTTGGAGTGATGAAGTGTAATAAAGGTTCAATGATATAGGATGGGTGGGATGTTGCGAGTTATATTGGAATAACAAGTTGAGGTAATGAGATATGAAGGATGTGAAAAGGGTATAAGGTATACGATATAAGAAATATATAAGAGAGGGATAGTGATACGATATACAAGAGATATACAAGCTGAAGAAGCTTGATCAAGAGAGAACATATTTAAGACATGCGGGATTCCAAAATCGGAAACGGAAGATAAGGGTGTGTGATATGGAGTTCTGAAGTCAGAGCAAATATGGGAATCAAGATAAGACATACGGGGATAATATCGAAATAGAATCGTGACTAGGAGTAATAAATGGGGACATGTCGGAAATAAGCGGAAAAGGGCTTATTGGAATACATGAAATGTCAGAATAACACGAGTTGGATCTGGGATCTAACAAACTTGGCATACTGTGAAAGGCAGTAAATTCTCACAGTAAAGTACTTGTTTTCAACTGGGCTAAAAGGCCACTATGCCAAGTTGCCAAGGTCAGAAGTTCAATTCCCACTGAGCACAATAATTTGCAGAGGTTATTGGAGCTCAGCTGGGACCCCAGGAACTCTGGCTTACATGGAGGTTGGGACCATGGGGGTCTGCTACATTAGCAATGAGGGTACTTGGGGGTGAGCCACAGGCAGGCCTGGGAAACCTGTTTCGGTAATGTCATGCTGTGGTCCCTCAAGGGCTCAATACCTAAGGGGAGGGTACTGTTACAGACCGTTTCATTGGTTGGTGACTCTGTAATATGTTGCTGCTTAAATAGTGCTTGCAGACTGTGCCAGATAACTTGGCATAGTGGCCTTTTAGCCCAGTTGAAAACAAGTACTTTACTGCGAGAATTTACTGCCTTTCACAGTATGTCCATGTCTCTTGTGATCCAAGATTACGATTAAGCTCTGCCATCAGATTATTGAGTGAATAGGGCCCACTTGATTTGCTGCAATGGGATCTGACAATACACTGTACAAGCAATGTCAGAGTCCCACATGCAAAGATCTTGGAAAAACACCCTTGGGTTATTGTAAGAATGTATATATATATTCTACTATGTCCATACCATGGTATAGACAGCTGTGAGTGGTTGTAGGGAGACATGGATGTCAGAGCATCCATGGGTGTTTGTGGACCTGCAGAATGACTGTACAGTTGGCTGTGGGAAATTAGAGTAGCTAACTTACTTTTACTTTTACTGTCACATACATATCATACAGAACACCAATTTACCTGGTCTAGTTCTGCTGTGTGATCTTTGTGAGGTCTCTAGAAGTCTTAGGTCTTGTTTGGATACTGCTGATCAACAAATATTTGCTTATCAAGATGTCCTCTGGCTTCCATGGCCACAGGCCATGTGCACCTAATCTGGGCCATTTGTTCCATCACTTTGTGCTCATGAGCACAAAATGATGATCCATAGGGAGCACTGCTAACCCATGGAACACCTTGTTCCATGTAAGCTATGTTCCATGGAGCAGCTGACATAAGGTGACTAATGTTGATGTGTCAGATTATGACTAAGCACTCTGGAGGTCCAAAAAGACAATTTACAAAATAACTTTAATATGAAATACCTATATAAAATATTGACACACACCAGGAATTGAACCCCAAACTGTAAGGGGAACCCCTCATACTGCTCCTTTTTATTCTCCTTCTCCTATTCTCCTCTCCTATTCATGTTCACCCCCTCTATCCCCATCTCCCTTTTATCTCTCTTTCCTCCCTGTTGTTTCTATCTAATATTCCCATTTCCTTCCCCCCCTCTTCCTTCCTACTCACTTCTACAACTGGCGCTTCTATTCACGATGTAAGCGCCCGGTGATGTGTGCAAGTTGGAACCTACCTGGGCTACGTCATAGGTCACGTGACTTCCGTTTTAAGCGCCCAGAACGTTCAGTCTGTTCGGAGTCTTTCCTTAGTTAGTAGCCGCCTCGGCAGTGGGAGTCCTTAGGCTTTTCTCTTTGGATTCCCATCTGCCAGGTATGTATCCTTGCCTGTAGCCTTCCTTGAACTTATATACTTTGGATTCCCATCTGCCAGGCTCTGGTGTGATATTCCACTAGCCCCAGAGGTTGCCCTTATACAAACATTCACTGCACAAAGGACACATATAATCAGAAACCATTAAACTATACAAGCCTATTATAAACTTATGAATTAGATATACATATACCCAAGGCCACTACTCAAAATGCAATGCCCTTCATACTTTTGTATGTTGGATTGTTAATGGTATTCATTTTTATGAAACCAAAAGGAAGAGTGGATGAGAGTCTGAATAGTACCTGAATAGTGCCCTTTCCACTGGGGTATATGCATATCTAATTCACCAATCACTTGTAAGCTTGTATAGTGAAATGGTTTACCATTCCATGTATTATTTTGTATATTTGAGGTCTAGGGTTCAATTCCTGGTGTGTTAATATTTTATATGGGTATTTCATACCAAAGTTATTTTTGTAAATGGTCTTTTTGGACCTCCGGAGTGCTTAGTCAGCTTGAGTAGTCATAATCTGACACATCAACATTAGTCACCTTATGTCAGCTGCTCCATGGACCATCATATCATATATATTAAAGTAGCGTAGTGGGTCCATGAGCGCTTTTAGGTGCCGAGGGATTGGTCAGTATTGGTCAGCTCAGAGTTTGAAGGGCCACTCTGGGAGCCCCACAGCAGCCCCAGTATAATTTGGAAAAATACAGGGAAAATCAAGTGAGCCACTGGGACCTCCCTGGAGCTTGCCTGATCCTCACCCTGGGAAAATACCCAAGCTGGCAGCAGTGCTGTTTCTGGCAGGTTTAGGGTTAGGGTTTTGGGTCCTGAGCAGCCTTGAGGGTTTTCCCATTGAGAATCCGATTATTATCTGTGTATCAGAGAGTCCAAATCCTACTGTGAATCAAACTATCCAGCTCTCAATCTCACTCCAGCTTGGAAAACCCAAATTTTGGAATCAGACATTGCAACTGAACAGATATTTCTACTCTGAACCAGCAAGTCTGATTCCAACCTTGAACTGGCCAATCCAAGCCTGAATTGGAAGATCCAGCTCCAAATCAGACTTTAAATTGGCCAATTCCATTTCAAAGTCTGACTCTGAACCTGCCAACCTGATTTGGATTAGACAATCTGATTCAATCTGAACTGGGCAATTTGAATGGACAGATTATCAAAGTCTGAATTGAGGAATCTGAGCCTGATTCAGACAAACCAAATTGGAAATTTCCATGTCTGAATCAAGCAATTGAAATCTGGGGAGTAGAAGTCTGGGAATCAGTCAGACAATGGTACAGCTACTGAAAAAAACAAAGACTACTTATTCGTGCATTTCCATATCACGGAATTAATATAAAAGCTTCATTCGAGAGGCCAGAGGAAAAGTCTGAGGTCCAACAGGTGATATGATATACTGGGACCAACTGACTATCACATGGAGATGATGTGAGATCACAAAGCATCCTGAGAGTTAGGCTAAAGTTGCAGCATCAGGGTCATTTTTATGTACTGAGGAGGTTGAATGACATGAATAAACTACTTCAAAACCATGCAATTACTGGGGATATTACCGTGAAAAACAGTTTTGCATATTTTCTATTGAAATCATTCATCATATCCACTATTTATCAATAGAATGTTGGTTTCAAGTAATATAATGTAGAAAAGCTGCTGAACATTAGTGAGGCCACATGGCATGAGATTTTCAATATGTAATAAAATTCCAATAGAGATACCATGAAAGTTGGAATGTGGTGCTGTGTGGATGATATTCCTTGCTTGATAGTATGTTGGTTTCAAGTAATGTCCTGGAGAAAAGCTGCTGAGTGTTAGCAAGGCCATGTTTCATGAGATTTCAAGGCAAATATAAATTGTAATAGAGTGTTGTGCATTGCATGGGTCATGGAAAATCAGTTTCAATGTAATGGAGAATAACTGCCAAGAATTAGTTAGGCCATGTAGCATGAGATTTTTTATACATAATAGAATTCCAAGCTTTTTAGATATCTACCAACATTGCAATATGGTGCTGTGTGTAGCATGGGTCATGTAAAATTATTCAAGTAATGTAATGGAGGAAAACTGCTGAGCATCAGCAACACCACATGGCATGTAGCTTTGGAAAATATAGAAATCCCCCAAAGTCATAATGGGGTGCCATGCATAGCATGGGTAACTCCACTAGTCTATATAGTAAACATCGATGGTGGGTCCATGGGCGTACACTGAGTCATGCTGAGTAAGATGCTTGGTCAGCTCGGAGTTTGAAGGGCCACTCTGGGAACCCCCAGTATAATTCGGAAAAATACAGGGAAAATCAAGTGAGCCACTGGGACCTCCCTGGAGCTTGCCTGAACCTCACCCTGAGAAAATAACAATAATAACACAACAGTGCCTTCCCAGTAACTTTAGGGTTATGGTTTCTGGTCCTGAGACTTCCTGGGCAGCCTTGAGTGTCAAAATAAAATAGTTTCCCATTTGAGAATCTGACTTAGAGATTCCAAATCTGAATTCAATGAGCCAAATCCAAAAATATGAACTGGACAGTGCATATCTAAACCAGCCAATCCAATCCTGCATTGGACAATCCAACTTCCAAATGGCCAAACTAATTTTGAACCAGCCAATCTATGACTCAAAAAATCTGACTTTGAACCAGATACTCCAAATATGAACTGGACAGATTATCTAAATTTGACCCTGCCAATCCAACTCCAAACAGGCCACTTCAATTCTGGAAATCCAATGCCAAATCAGATAAAACTGACTCTGAACTGACCAATCCAATTATGAATAGGACAATCTGACTCTGAACTGGCTGATTGGCCAATCCATGTCTGAATCCACCAACCTATGTCTAAATCAGACAATCTAACTCCAAACCGGACAATGTGACTCCAAATCAGCCAATCCAACTCTGGACCAGCAAATTTGAGGCTTGAGTCTGGACTGTCTGATTCTGAATCAAACAATCTGAATGCAAATCAGATGATCAGACATAGAATTTTTGATTCCATATTGAACAATCTTACTCCAAACTGGACAGATTATCCAACTCTCAGACAATCCAACTCCAAACCAGTTGTCAATCTGATTCTGAACCAGACAATTACAAACTGGCCAATTAAATTCAAATCAGACAATCCAACTCCAAAATGGACAAATTATTCAACTCCAGACCAGCCAATGCTATTCTGAACTGGACAATCTAACTCCAAACCAGCTATAACCCAAATTGGATGTTACAACTCAGACTGGGCCAATTTTATATCAAAGCAGATGATCTGACTCCAAGTCCACCAATCTGAGAACTGGACAATCCAATTCTTGGATAATCTGACTCCAACTTCATCAATCCAACTCTGAAGTGGCCAATATGATTCTGAATTGGGAGGTGTAACTCTAATCTGACTCTGAATCATCCAATCTGATTGAATTGGTCAGTCTGACTGCAATGAGACAATCCAAGTTCAAACCAGCCAATCTGATTCTAAATCAGACAATCCAACTCTGAACCAGCCAATCTGAGTCTAAATTGGACTGTCTGATTTTGAATAAAATAATCCAGTGAACTGGACAATCCAAGACTCCCAAGTTATTCAAACCAATGAATGTGATTCCTAATTGGATTGCCTGATTCTGAATCAAACAATTTGACTTTGGATTGGGGCAATCGGATTCTGAATTGGACAGTCTGATTTTCAAACAATCTGACAACATCTGGCCAAACTGATTCTGAATCAACTTGAAATTGAATGATCCAACTGAACTATCTGCTCTGATTCTGAATCTGACAATCTGACTCCAATCTGCCCAATCTGATTCTAAAGCAGCCAATCCAACTCTGATCAATATGATATGACCATGAACCACCCACTCTGACTCTGAACTGGCAGATCCAATGCTCATTTGACCCTGAACCAGCCAATCCAATTCTGAATCTGACATGAACTGGACAACCTGAATTATTCTGATTCAAGCAAACTCCAGGTGGATAATCTGACTCCAAATTAGACTATGCAGGTCCAAATCAGGCAATATCAGAGAGTCTGATTTGAACAATCTAAATCCGAATTGAAAAAACCCATGTCTGGTTCAAAAATCACAAACAGGAAAATCTGTGTACAAAATCAGGGATGCAAATTATTGGACATATTGCTGACTTTTTGATAGAACAATGCAAAAAAACTGCTGAGTGTTAGCGAGGCCATGTGACATGTAGCATTCACTATGTAATAAAAATACAAGCATTGGCAAAATATAGAAATCCACTGAAGTCATAATGGAGTGCCATGTGTAGCACTGGTCACTCAACCTCAATGAAGGTGCTGTGACAACAAATATCACAGCAGTTTGCATAAGTTAAGGTGCCAGCTCAAACCTGGTCCCTGAGCAAATTTTGTAAAGATTAGTAGCTATGGCATTGAGTTTATCAGATGATAAAAAAATGTATAGCATATAATTATGGCATAATTAGTGACAAAAATACTATCTAAGAAAGAAAATAATTGGAACCATTTTTTCATTTCATCTGCCTCTCTCACTCTGAGTCTGGTGGAGAACTGAAAAATATAAGCTCCAAAGCTTTGTATTTTTAGTTGGTATTATAGCCACTATTTATGTACTATACATCTTTTAAGTATCTGATAAACTCATTGCCATAGCTAATAATCTTTCCAAAATGGCCTGGGTTCAAATTTTCAGCTGGTGCCTTAAATTATGCAAACTGCTGTAAGGATGTTCTGGCCCATCCAATGAAGTAAGTATTTGTATTGCTAACTTTGATAAGTAGCACATTAACTATGGACAACTTAACAAAATGGCTGTTTGGAATAATGTAATTTAAAATGTGTAGCCATGTGGAAATATTGTTAATTTTGAATATATTCAGAACCAGCAAATGCCTAATGGGGTGCCTATGCATAGCACAGGTTACTCACCTAGTAGCTTACATGGAACAAGGTGTTCCATGGGTTAGCAGTGCTCCCTATGGATCATCATTTTGTGCTCATGAGCACAAAAATGATGGAACAAATGGCCCAGACTGCCTGCCATGTGGCTGTGTTCAAGCACTGCTGGTTGGAAGGCCACAGACCACATGTGACATGGACAATGAACACCACCCCACCGAAACAGTGATGATGATGACATGGTCCTTGAGTGGCAACTCACCACCACATGGCTTGGATGCTCTTGGAATGCACAATCAGGGCAGCATGAAAATAAAGAAGAATCAGGTGGAGTGGAGTGAGGCTGATGAGGCAGCTTTCATTGAATACCTGGTGGAATGTTGAGCAGAGGCTGGTGATGGAGGGGGGGTTCAAGACAGACATTTGGGTAGGACTGGCTGATATGTTGAACAAGCTTCCCACCAATGGTCTGAGCAAGACAGCTGGCAAATGCAGGTCTATGTGGACACAAGTATGTACTGTTGTTGGCGTCATTGGTGTTGCGTATTTCTAATCCATCTGAAGTTCCGCAAGCAGTATGCCATGGTGACACAGTTGAAGAACCTATCTGGCTACATGTACACAGACATCGATGGCCTTATCGTTGATCCAGAAGATTCCAAATGGAAGGAATACTGCGCAGTGAGTGCTCCCCATTGTGGGGATCGTCTTATAACTAAGTATTTACAGAAAAATCCTGGTGTGGAAAAGTTTGTGGGAAGAGCATGGCCTCACTATGAGGCCATGTCATGTCTCATGCCATCTCAGGCTAGAGGAGTACATGCATACCATCCCACCTCAAAGAGCAGGGGCTCAGTCCACATGAGGATCCAAGCCAGTTCTAGAGTCCCTGCTGCTTCCCATGCCACTGCTGATGGGCTCACTGGAGGTGCAAGAGATGCAATGACATTTACAGATGGCAATGAAAGTGGCAAGATGTAAGAATGTAGATTCTTACTGTAGCATATATGCTACTATTTATAGTAGATAAGTCACCAGAGTGACTTATGGGTTAGATTATGTAATGCCGCCCACTAGGAGCACCTGTAGATAGTGGACAACTATACAGTTGTCCACAACTAGCTTGGATAATCACTTTTAACTTTACTTGTAACCACACCAATTGCAGACTCCAATAAACATATTGGCTCAGTCTGTTTGTGTGACGCAAATTAAGTATCTTACACTTTTTTTGACTGCCAACTCATTGGCAGTACTGCAATAAACTGATAAAAAGATCACAAAATCTTTTTACCCAAGCCGATGAGTTTAACACTTGCTAGAAGTCCCAGAAAATAGTAAACAGACATTTACTGTTGATTTTCTAAAAATCAATAGAAGAACACCACAGTGTGGCTGATAGATCATAGATCTATGACTTTGATGAGAACTTGAAGCAGAACATCTAGATCCGGAGAGGATCAAGATACATCTGGAGCCACAGCCAGAGGCCCAGACAGGAGAGCTGAGACTGCCCACGATGTGGACAGGCGAATGGGAACACTGACGAGGATAGGTAGTCCTCGTAGAACTACAATGCCCACAGCTTCCGACTCCATGAATCGAAAGCAAGTATTGGCAGATCTAATGAGATCCGCGCTGGAGGAATCAGAAATGGATGAAATATTGCCCGTTAAGAAAACAAGAAGAACTTTGACCAGGTCAAAGTTATGATTGCCTCTCGATGAGTTGAGAGAAGTACTGATGAGAGATACTGACAAGTCGCCAGGAGTGTGAATGTCCCAGCTGCCGTACATTCAGGAACATTGCAGATCACGAAGTTCGCCATCCCGAACAGGGACGGAAGAGCATGAGTCGATATGCCAGGAAGACGAAACCCGGTGATATGAGCGTACATCCGGACATATTGCCCAGATGATTACGGCCCTCAAAGAGAGCCATAAACACATAGGTACTACGCATGAAGTGAGCCAATGAGCAGCTGAGGCAGCTCGTGCAGCGGATGACGCTGTGGACCAACTCCAAACCCTGGGAGATGGTATGGAACTGTTAATACAATCCCTGGAGGAGGAAGTACAGGGACCTTTACATGGAAAGGCCCCCGAATGTGGAAACAATCTCAATAGGGATCGTGAAGTCGACCGTGAGGCTGAAAAAGCTCACAAGAAACGAGATAGACAGAGAATGCCACCTCCATCTGGACCAAGCAGAAGGAATGGTCCCCATGAAGTGAGTGCTACCCTAGAGCAGGATAGCATCAGTATGTGCCAGCATACTGAGGAAGAGACAGATTGTGAGCTAGAGGCTCGCGATAGAGAAAATATCCATGAAGGAATTTGCAGATCTAAAAGGATGTACAATGAGCAAGAAGTGGTCAAGCAATGGCCCAACAGTCACTCCAGGAGATGATGAAGTCTGACGCCAATAGCATCAGTACCACAACTAGCACTCATGTTAGTCTTGAATGTGAGTTCAATCACTGGGATAGGATCGAACAGAAAGCAGCGTGATGGAAGCACCGTGCGCTAGAACTTTGTGCTAAACACGCGGATAAGCTAGTCGAGGAGGCATATATTGCCCAGATTGAAGGCAACACCTTCGACAAACTGATTGAGTCAGCGAGAGTGGCTTGATCCACCCTTAGTAGCAGTTATAGACTGAGGGATGCGTTCTCCACGGCCGACAAACATCGACTGTTGTATCAGATTGACAAAGACATTGCCAATCCACCAGTGCAGCAGGACATGAGTAATCATGCGCCTCTCCTGCACAGGCAGATACAAGCGATACCGCGTGCGGTATCACTAGCAATTATGGATCCTGAACAGAGGGTTCAGGAGGTAGGAGGAAATCCATCTACATATGTAGATGGAGTCATAAAGATGGTGCGAGCTGCCCTTGAGAAACACAAGGACAGCGGGCCAGACAAATCCATGCTTGCTAAAGCCGGAGTAAAACTACCTCACCCAGCAGAATATGCTGGGAAAGCAGATCTCGAAGAATTTGAGAACTTCGCCTCAGGAATCCTGAGATGGCTAGGCATGAATAGCTTACTGGGGCTGTCTAGCATGGAACTCCAGCTGAACTATTTGGGCACTCACCTTAAGGGTGAGGAATTGGAGTGGTACACTCGAAATATTGAGTGTCATGATTGAGTCATTGTCGAGTGGACCCTAGAGAGTGCAATCACTGGGTTACAACAGCAATTCCTACACACACTCACGCATAGACATGCATCGAACAAGTTCGACACAATTGTGCAAGGGACAAAAACTGTTCAGGAGTTATGGAACGACATTACGAAGTACACAGCGTGGGTGATACATCCGCCTGATGAATATACAATCCGCAAGCGGTTTGTAGCAGCGCTTCGAGAAGCACTGCATCACAAAGTCCTAAAACTAGGCTACATGACAGAATTCAGTTCAATAACTGAATTGTATGAGGCTGCAAAGGCTGTAGAGGATGCATCCTGATATGATATCAGATTGCGCAAGATGGAGTCTAGCAGCGCTAACGCGCCGCAAGCAAAGCCTAGTTCGATGAATAGTTGAATTCAGGCTGTTGCAAGCTCATCCTGAGTTCCCAATACAGGGAGCCATCCTACAGCGAAGCAGACAACATATCATCCACCTTATGCTCGATCTCAAGCAGCGACGAGACCGAGTGTACCCCAAATAGGGGTACAAGCTACACAAAGAGCTGGAGTGGGAGCTCCCACTGCTTCTCGCCCTCCACAAAAACCTCCGGGAGGTTCAGGAGGTCTGAATAAGGCATGACAGAGTGAATCTGTGGATTATCCATGGGGATACCCACAGGTATTTCAATTTCCAAAAGGTCTACCCACATCCAGGGTGGCATCCAGGTCCTGGATATCCGAATCCGCAGGTGCGGATCGCAGGTACCTGCAGGTATACCTGTGAAATATAAAAAATAAAATTTATTGTACTGGTTTATTTTTTTTATATCTGCATTTTCTCACATTTTATTGTCTTGGGATATGCAAGCAGCAATACATCACACTAATTAGTATGTACAGTACATATCTAGATGCTACTACCAATCCTGGGAGTCTTGAACATGGACTCGTGCGGTGCTGGGCTTGCCATCAGCGGGATGTTAGGCTCATCGGCGGCCTGTCTGCATCTCCTGGACCTGTGCAGCGGTGACAAACAGGGAAAGATGTGTGTGGGGGGGGGGGGGGCTCACCATCAGGCAGGTGTTGGGCTCAAGTGCGTGGCTTCAGGCGCACGACACGAAGGGACAGGGAGAGAGTGGGTGTGGGTGGGCTTGTGACAGTGGCTGCCACTGCTCGTTGTTGGCAGAGCATTGGGCTCGAGTCCATGTCTCCTGGGTGCCAAAGAACAGGGGTGGGCTCACCATCAGCAAGGCGTTTGGTTCGAGTCCGTGGCTCTAGGTGCGCGACGCCAACAGACAGGGAGAGAGTGGGTGTGGCTGGGCTCGTCATCGGCAGAGTGTTGGGCTCAAGTCCGTGTCTCCTGTGCGCTGACGAACAGGGAGAGAGATGGGTGTGGGCAGGCTCGCCATCAGTGGGGTGTTGGACTTGAGTCCATGGCTCCAGGCGCGCGGTGCCAATGGACAGGGAGAGAGGTGGGTGTGGTCGGGCTCATTATCAGCAGGGCATTGGACTCGAGCATCCAACCCAGTGCGGGTAGTGGTTGCTGCCTGAATGTAGCTCAGGCTCGTGTGGCCATGTGCGACACTGCCTCTATCGCATGTTATGAGCTGCAGGTGTGGAAAGTATGTCAGTAGGGTGCGTGTGCCACAACAAGAACACACACATACTGTGGAGAGACTGTCATGGATGGTGAGTGTAGAACGAAACGATGAGCGGGGTGAGATGAAATGAAGCGTATGCCATCCTCATACTGCCTTGTATACCTTGGAGTCGTTGAATGGAGTTGTCATAATGAAATTATACCTGGATGGCTTGAACGAGAGAGATCATCCCTGTGGTTGATGGATGACGGACGACTAGCAGAGGAAAACCTACAGATGCTTGGTGCCCTTAACGGCAGAGTCGACATAACTCCGATGTTCCTCAATGCAGCACAGCATGACTATATGCACACGGATATCTTGTGGATATCCACAGGTATACCTGTGAGTCCCACAGGCCATACCCATGTCCAGGCCTTATCTGTGGGAAATGGATATCTGAATTCACAGATAGGATACCCACAGGTTTCCCATGGATGGATCTGCAAAAAACCCATGGGTAATCCTGTAAGAATGTAGATTCTTACAGTAGCATATATGCTACTAGTTAGGACATATAAGTCACCAGTAAGGCTGTCCATAATTATGATTATAATTTAATTTAATCAGATTAAATTCAATTATAATGGTTATATTATGCTCAAACCATAATCAATCACAATACAAATAAATTTCATTACATTACATTATATTAAGATTAAATTAAAATATGGGGTGCATATTTAATCATAATCAATCTTGATTAAGCTAGGCCAGAATGACATGTGCAGAGGCTGGTGACCTGTGGTCAGTGGTGTTTTCCACACATTTTGCCATGTCTAGGAGTAGTTAGTATAAAAATGAAATCTAGGCTTCCACCTTAGACATTGATTCCACATCTGCATCTGTAAGAAAGTACATCCTCAGAGTAGCATATAACTCATCAGATAGTACAAGCCACCATGGTGGCTTGTGGGTTGTTAAGTATATGCTGCCCATTAGGGGCACCTGTAGATACAATGTGGACAACTATATAGTTGTCCACATTTGAGTAGATAAGGACACTTAATCTTACCTGTAAACCACACCAATAAACATATTGGCTCAGTCTGCCTAGTGTGATTCAGTAAGAAATGTTACAGCATCTTCATCATTATGGCTGAAATCAGTGTGGACCTCAAATTCCAGCATTCCATTCTTAAACAATGTTTGGCTACATTCAAACACACATTTTGGATCTACTGCAGTCCCTCCTGGAAGGTGCCATGGAAGGTGCAATTGCATGCTATTTTGCTGATCTGAGATTCCATCCAGATGAAGGTCCCTATCATTCAGTAGACCAGGCCTGGACCCCATACCTTCAACTCCAAGTTTCCAGGTGCTGATAGAGACAACTGGTTGTCCAGGGCTAATACAGGGGTACACATTCTCACACTACTTAAGATATAAATATTTAATCACAATTACAATTAATTAAGATTAAATTAAGATTAAATTACGACTGTCTTACAATAGAATACGAGTACATTAAAATATGGTGTGGAAGCCACCATAATGGTTATGATTAAAATAAAATATGCCCAGAAAAATAATTTAATCTTAATCGGACAGCCCTAGTCACCAGAGTGACTTATGGGGTTGTATTATATAAGCTGCCCACAAGGGGTGCCTGTAGATAGTGGACAACTATACAGTTGTCCACAAGTAGATTAGATAAACAGATAATTTTACTTGTAACCACAGCATTCGCAGACACCAATAAATTATTGGCTCAGTCTGTTTGTGTGACACAATTAAGTTTCTTACACTTTTGTGACTGCCAATACTATTGGCAGCACTGCGATAAAGAAAAAGATCAACTGATCTTTTATTACCCAAAAAACCGATGAGTTTAACACTCGCCAGAATCCTTGGACACAGTAAACAGACATTTACTGTTTATTCTTCTAAATTCAATAGAAGAATGCCACAGTGTGGCTGATAGATTGTAGATCTATGGCGTCGATAAGGAATCAAAGCCAAATGTCTAGATCTGGAGAGGATCCAGATACGTCTGGAGCCACAACCAAGGGCCCAGACAGGAGAACTGAGTCTGCCCATGACATGGACAGGCAAACGGGAATGCTGACGAGGGTAACTAGTCCTCATAATACTATGATGCCCATAGCTTCCGACTCTAGGAGTCGAAAGCGACTATCGGCAGATCCAAGAAGTTCCGCACTGGAGGAATCAGAAATGGATGAGATATTGTCCGTTAAGAGAAAGAAGAGAACTTCGACTAGGTTGAAGTTATGATCGTCTCTCGATGAGCCGAGGGAGCCACCGATGAGCGACATGGACAACTTGCCGGGGTTGCGAATGTCACAGCTCCTGCATGTCCAAGAACATTGCAAATTGCGAAGTTCACCGTCCCAAACAGGGACGATAGAGCAGGGGTCGGCGTGCCGGGATGAAGAAACCCGGCAATATGAATGTACAACCGGAAATATTTCCTGGATGATTACAGCCCTCAAAGAGAGCCATAAAAACATAGGCACTACACAGGAAGTGAGCCAACGAGCGGCTGAGGCAGCTCGTGCAGCGGATGAAGCCGTGAACCAACTCCAAGCATTAGGAGATGGCATGGAACTGTTAATACAGTCCTCGGAGGAGGAAGTACAGGGACCTTTGCGAGGAAAGGCCCCCGAGCGTGGCAACAATCCCAATAGGGATTGTGAAGTAGACCGTGAGGCAGAAAAGGCTCGCAGGAAGCAAGACGGAGAGAGGATGCCACCTCTGTCTGGGCCGAGCACTAGAAGTGGTCCTCGAGAACCTAGTGTCACGATAGAGCAAGACAGCATCAGTACGTGCCGGCGTACTGAGGAAGAGACAGATTGTGAGCTAGAGGCTTGTGATAGAGAAAACATCCGCGAAGGAATTCGCAGATCAAAAAAAACTTATAATGAGCAAGAAGTGCTCAAAGCAGTGACCCAACAGTCACTGGGGGAGATGATGAAGTCTGATGCTGATAGCGTCAGTACCACGACTAGCATTCACGTTAGTCTTGAACACGAGTTCCATCACTGGGATAGGATCAAACAAAAAGCAGTGCGAAGGAAGCACCGTGCGCTAGAGGTCTGTGCTAAACATGTGGATAAACTAGTCAAAGAAGCACATACTGTGGGGATTGAAGGCAAGGCCTTTGATAAACTGATCGAGTCTGTGAGAGTAGCTCGATCCATCCTCAGTAGCAGCTATAGACTGAGGGATGCGTTTATAATGGCTGACAAACGTCGACCGTTGTATCAGATCGACGAAGACATCGTCAATCCACCAGTGCAGCAGGACGTGAATACTCACGTCCCCCGGCCGCACAGGCAGATACAAGCGATACCACGTGCGGTATCACTGGCAGTCACGGATCCTGAACGAAGGATTCAGGAGGCAGGAGGAAATCCGTCTACATATGTAGATGGAGTTGCAAAGATGGTGCGAGCTGCCCTTGAGAAACACAAGGACAGCAAGCCAGACAAATCCGTGCTTGCCAAAGCCAGAGTAGAACTCCCTCACCCAGCAGAATATGCTGGGAAAGCGGATCTTGAAGAATTCAAGAACTTCATCTCAGGGATCCTGAGATGGCTAGGCATGAATAGTCTATTGGGACCATCCAGCATGGAACTCCAATTAAACTATTTAGGCACGCGCCTCAAGGGCGAAGCATTGGAGTAGTACGTTTGAAATATCGAGCATCATGATCGAGTTGTGATCGACTGGACCCTGGAAAGTGCAATCGCTGGGTTACAACAGTGATTCCTTCACGCACTCACACACAGGCATGCATCAAATAAGTTCGATACAATTGTGCAAGGCACCAGAACCGTTCAGGAATTACTGAATGATATTACGAAGTACGCTGCACGGATGATACATCCGCCGGATGAGTATACGATCTGCAAACAGTTCGTAGCAGTGCTTAGAGAAGCACTGCATCATGAAGTCGTAAAATTAGGCTATACAACAGAATTCAGTTCAATAACTGAAATATATGAAGCCGCAAAGGCGGTAGAGGATGCGTCCCGATATGACATCGGGTCGCGAAGAACGGAACCTAGCAGCACTCAGGCGCCGCAGGCAAAGCCAACGTCGACAACTAGTCGAAATCAGGCTGGGCCGAGCTCATCCCGAGCTCCCAACACAGGAAGCCATCCTACTGTGAAACAGACGATATATCGTCCACCTAACGCTCGACCTCAAGCCGGAACGAGGCTGAGTATACCCCAAGCAGGGGTACAGGCTATGCAAAGAGCTGGAGCTGGAGCTATCGTCGCTTCACGTCTGTCACAAAAACCTTCTGGAGGTTCAGGGGGTCAGGGACGTAGCACAGAGATAACGTGCTACGGGTGTGGACAGGTCGGGCATATCAAGCCGAATTGCCCGCAATGGAAGAACAAACCGCGCATAGCAGGTGCACGGTTGGAAGAAGTGGTTGAGCACTCAGGGAGTGCTCAAGAAAGGGAGGAGGAGCCACAAAGTGGCGAACTAGACGAGCGAATGGACGTCCAAGACGACCATGAGAGTGAAATCGGCGAGCTAGTCGCTGATTACCAGTCAGAGATTATGCCCTATCAATGGGATAATGACGACGATACGAGAACGCAAAGCTTGTATTGAGTGGACGGAGTACGTCTGCTAGAAGGATTGTATGAAGAAAGGAGGTGCATATATGCGGCGCAGACACCAACTATCACAATCAGTGGTGGTTTCAGCCGAAACAATGATGTCCGTATACACACGGGAGTCATAGACAGGACCATTGAGCCTGTCTATGATCATCAGTTCAGACCGCGTGATAAGATGCGCCCCAAATGGGCGCATATAGACAACCAAACAATCTCTGGGTATTGGGAGATTGGTGGAGTCAGAGCCCACTGTCTATGAGACAGCGGGTGTGAGGGAGTTATTCTCTCTCCAGATTTTATCTGAGCTGTAGGCATTAAGACGTTCGAACTCTAACGTCCAATTGGTCTACAGTTAGCATGTGTCTGCAGTAAGTCAACCATGAACTATGGAACGCACACCAACATCCATTTTGGTGAGCGTAATATCAAGGAATACTTCGATATAGCGAATGTGGATTATTACGACGCAATACTAGGAACACCATTCCTACATAAATTAGGGATATCCCTCGACTTTAGAGATGAGGGATGCATCCGCATGGGAAAGGAAGTAATTCCAAACCATGCAAATGCCTGGGAAGAACAGCTGGACTATAAAAACCCAGCTGAACACAAGACTCGAATCGCGAGTCTTAAGCCCAACCTTGCAAGCCACAAACCGTGACTTGCAATTGGCTCTTCGTTATATGTGGAGCCACCAACAAGCTCGGCAGATGGGAGGCAAGACAAAGGAAAATGGAAAGAAAACCAGAAAAACATTGATGTTGGTCCAATCGACCAATGTACTGACGAGATTGCCAAAGCAGGTACTGGCTCCAAGCAACCGTTATTGACGGCTGAGGACTTTCCCAAACTCAGAGAAAGATGGGAGCTAGAGTATGCAGACCTCTTTGGAGGTGTGCTGTTAGAACTTCCTCCTTGGAGGAAGATTAACCATGAAATTAAGTTTGTGGATGAAACCAAACAGTTTCATTATTGACTACCAAAGTGCCCGGAAGCACTTCGAAACGAACTGATCGACAAAGTCGACTGGTATACCACCACTGGTTGGTGGGCATCAGTGTCAGTACGTTCTGCAGTGCCAGCACTATGCATTCTGAAGAAAAACGGAAAGCTCAGAACAGCAATAGACTTACGTCTACGCAATGACAACACGGTGAAGGACATTACGCCCTTCCCAGACCAGGATACGATTCGGCATGACATAGCTCGTGCTATGTATCGATCCAAACTTGACATGTCCGATGCGTACAAACAAATATGCGTAGTCGAGGAGGACGTTGACAAGATGGCCTTCACAACCATATTTGGTACATTCAAAAGCCGGGTCTTGCAGATTGGCGACTGTAATGCACCATCTACACTTCAACGTCTCATGACATTGATTTTTTGTAACCAAATTGGTCAATCAGTCCAGGTATACTTGGACGATATATTTATCTATTCAAGCTCTATAGAAGAGCATGAAAAACACCTTTGACAGGTGTTTGATATTTTACGTGAGGCACATTTGTTTCTCAGCAGAAATTGATCCAAGATTGATGGGTATCCGCCTCGTAGCCTTGGTCACAGAATGGATGACAAGGGCATACATGCTGATGCGGATAAAATGGAGAAGGTTTGAGGTTGGAGAAGACCTCGAACATTTAACGAAGTCCAACAATTTCTAGGACTCGTGCAGTATCTGGCACCATATATGCCAGATTTGATGGCATATACAACTCCCTTATCAGGAAGTGCACACAATAACAGGACATTTCAATGGATGCCCTTGATGGATAAGTGCTTTGAATCCATCAAAGCGCTAGCATGTAAGGCTCCAATTCTGAAGCCGATAAATCATGCTAGCTCAGAACCCATTTGGGTTGTGACCGACGGTTTCAAATCTGGAGTTGGGGCAGTTTACAGACAAGGTCTGGACTGGATGACTTGTCATCCGGCAGGATTTCTATCAAAAAAGTTCAGTCCTGCACAACAGCGTTACAAAACGCATGAGCACGAGATGATTGCTATCCTTGAAGCACTTATGAAGGGGGAGGATAAGCTGCTAGGTCGCCAGTTCACACTGGTGATGGATAACAAAGGTCTCGAATACTTGGAGACACAACAGCATCTGTCTGACAGACAGGTGCGCTGGTGGGAATTTCTCTCCAGATTCAACTATACCAGGGGTGAAGAACAAGGTAGCCGACTGTCTGTCGTGCTACTACAAGAATGACAAGCAGGGTGAAGATCACCCAGCAGAAGAATACGTCGATGTAGATGCGTGGCTAGACCCAGAAGGAAAATTTCTCCCAATGGATAGATTCGTAGAGATACGAATGGCCGCAGCATGATGGTCACAACGATTACAAGATGCGACAGAGCAGCATGTCATAGACGCGCAGCGGATGAAGCAAGCAGGGGAAGAACCTCCCACACAAGTGGAAGGTAATGAGGAGGACGATGTACTAGCTACAACATCGTGTGCAGACTCAGAGAGTCTATGCTCACATGTAGAATGTGAGTTTGACCAAAAAAGAGCCATAGCCAATGGCTATGGAACAGATCCAATACTCAAGAAAGTGTTGGCAAATCCTGAGGCTCACCCTCGATTTGGGGTGAGAAACGGACTGGTTTGGACAAAGAACCAGTTCAAGAAAGATGTAGTGTGTCTTCCCTGGGAAGTTTTTTCCAAGGGGAGGAGAATGGTTGAGATCATCATCAATCATGCACATAGAGTAGTTGGCCACTTTGGGCAATTCAAAACCGACAAGTACCTCAGGTGATCGTACTGGTGGTCGGGAATGGCAGCCAACATAGAGTTGTTCTGTGGATCCTGTGCAGCCTGTCAGGCTGCAAAGAAGGACAATAGACGACCAGCAGGGTTATTGCATCCCCTGCCAATACCTGATAGACCGTGGCAGTCTATTGGAATGGACTTGTTTGGTCCATTTCCGGAATCGAAGGGTCACGACTATTTACTGGTCGTGATTGACAGACTCACATCTATGGTGCATTTAGTTCCAACTACAACGAGAGTGACTGCGCGACAAGTCACGTGGTTATACCTTAAAGAGGTAGTATGCTTGCATGGAGTACCTGACTTGATAATATCAGATCGTGACTCCAAATTCACCTCCATATTCTGGAGGGAATTGCAGCGTATAATGGGCACAAAGCTGCTCATGTCCACAGCATTCCACCCGCAG
Source organism: Ramaria rubella (assembly GCA_015039355.1). Lineage (NCBI taxonomy): Eukaryota > Fungi > Basidiomycota > Agaricomycetes > Gomphales > Gomphaceae > Ramaria > Ramaria rubella. The sequence goes on along the minus strand of MU134298.1, from coordinate 328,149 downwards.
ACGGATGGAGTGACAGAACAAGCAAATCATTCTGTAGGGCAAACACTCCGCACGGTAGTGCAGAGTGATCAGAAGGATTGGGCCGAGAAATGCCCCATGGTAGAGTTCGCACTGAACAGCTCAGTCAGCACGACCACAGGATATGCACCGTTCGAATTGACCAGCGGATACTTGCCCCATATCAGGCAGGTGCTATCAGTGGATACTACATTTAGAGGAGTGCGGCAGTTCGCACAACAAGCTTTGTGGAACTTGATTGATGCTCACGATGCAATCGTCACGAGCCAAGTACAGCAGACAGACGCTGCTAATACCAGACGCCGGCAAGGAACGATGTATGAAGTTGGACAGCTAGTATATCTGTCTACAAAGAACCTGTCCTTACCTAAAGGATGGGCAAAGAAATTGGTACCCAATTATATTGGGCCGTACTCAGTTATAGAAGTGGACAATTCCAGTTCTACAGTGAAACTTGAGTTACCCCCAGAGCTCACGGCGCGGAGGATACTACCAAAATTTCATGCGAGTCTAATTAGACCGCATATACCCAATGATGATGAACGATTTCCTCGTCGTGACGTAAATTATATGTATGACTTTGGGAAAGAGGACGAACCAGAATGGTTTGTAGATGAGATTCTGGCTCATTGCTGGGCTAGTAACTCCAAGCTGGAGTTACAAGTAAGATGGACATTGGGGGATGTCACCTGGGAACCACTCTCTGCATGCAGAGAGTTAGAAGCGCTAGATGCCTATCTAGAACTAAGGGGAGTTAGGAAGCGACGAGAGCTTCCTAGTCATGCCTCATAAGGCATGAGAAAGATGACGAATGAGTCCTTAATAAAAAGGACTCAACACGAACATGATTCGTGTTGACAATTCACGTGACACGACAACGTCACATGAATGTAGTCACATGATGCATCGGGTGCGCTCACTCTGATTTTAAGTGACAATTTTATCGCCGCTTCAAGGTCTTCTTGCCACCCACTACCACACTTGCACCAGTGCAAGTGTCAAACGAGCACTATCCATGGATGCCGAAGCTTTGCAAACACACCACTCAGCAGAGGCACTCCCTAGTGCCTCTGAGCAATTCACGATGCTCCAAAAGGAGCAACGCTGGACTGTGCATGGCGTCAAGGACGCCATCGCCATCGTCCACTGTGACTCCTGTCCGGAGTGCAACACGTATGCGCAGCATTTGCTGCAAGCTGCAAAACTGCGGCTCATCGACCCCCGAATGCGTGACATCGAACATGCATTAAAAGTGGCGTGACCACCTCTGCTTGCCGAGATGGCGCATCCTTTTATTAAGGACGTGGTAGCCTCCTATAAGGAGGATATACGTGAGCCCAACTCAGAGCTTAACACACTTTGCACTGCCCTTGATAAAGAGAGGTGAATTAATCGCGAAATGGCAGATAAAATATCCGCCATGAAGTCGGTGCAATCAGCACCAACTATTATCGATCTGACCTCGTTGCCAGATTCGATGACGGACTCAGTGAGTCTGTCTATGACCACTACTGGAGCCTCACCAGGAGGACCCACTTGATCTGGTCGCAAGACCGCATCCAAACAGCGAACACTGGCGGCACCTTACCTAGCATCGCTGCATGCTCGCATCACCCCCACCATAGGCGACCCGCATGCAACACAGACGGGATTTTTACCCTGCCCTTTGGGAAAGGCACCACACCCCACTGCGGTGCACACCAGTCGTCGACCCACTGAGTGGTTCGACAACTGCCAGCTCAATGACCCAAAATTTGTTGAGCAGCTCACGCTTGCGTGCGCGACATTTGCCCTGTCACACAGCATGCTATCATCAAGCGTGCTGATTGCAAACAGCGACTTGCTACTCAAATGCCAGCGTTCGAGATCGTGCATGATACACCTCCTAATCTCAGGGATGCATTGCACACAATCGAGTACTCCCCGGAGGGAGTATCACCCGCTATTCATGGGAATGGCAACAACACCCTCCAACTGGAGGATGTTGATGTATGGGTATGGCTTAAACTAATTAAGCCAAAGAAATACAGCCTGGTCTTTCTTCAAAAGCTAACGGAGCTGTTCACAGTCCGTGGCCAGTGGGCCGATCTTGCCGGCTCAATCTGGCAGCAAGATCTACCGGTGCTGCTATCCACCAGCATCAATAAAGCGTTCGAGTGGAAGTGCCCCCATGAGAGTACGACTCTTGAGGAACTAGCCCAATGGCTAGGAAACTACGTGGGTGTAGATCCCGGTAGGGCTCATGTTAATATTGAGCCCTACTTTCGCTGTAAGCAGAGCAAGGTCTGCTACAACAAGACCGTGCAGAGGGTCCTCAACACTGGCAAAGGCCGGACATTCACTGGCCTTCATATACCCATATCCCCTCGCCCCCCAGGCTTCTGGGGAGTGCCATCGACTTTGGACGACAACTCGTCATTGGATGAACACAGTGGAGGGCCTCCCCACTCAAAGGCACGTATGAATGTGCCGACGGCGGGACCATCTGCCCTGTCTGCCACTCACCCTGCATCCGCTACTACAGCGGATGACACTACCATGGAGGTCGACCCAGCCGACTCCCTTTACTACGACAATACCATTGAAGTAGCCGTGCAGTCATCCTCAACTGCACTCGCACCTATATATGCTGATCCACCATCAGCATAACATGTCCCAAACCTGCCTGAGGTTGGTCTGTGGGGAGGGTGTAAGAATGTAGATTCTTACAGTAGCATATATGCTACTAGTTAGGCCATATAAGTCACCAGAGTGACTTATGGGGTTGTATTATATAAGCCGCCCACAAGGGGTGCCTGTAGATAGTGGACAACTATACAGTTGTCCACAAGTAGATTAGATAAGCAGATAATTTTTACTTGTAACCACACCATTCGCAGACACCAATAAAATATTGGCTCAGTCTGTTTGTGTGACACAGTTAAGTTTCTTACATCGATCCACCCTCAGCAGCAGTCATAGACTGAGGAACACTTTTTTAACAGCTGATAAACGTAAACTGTTGTATCAGATCGATGAAGACATTGTCGATCCACCAGTGCAGTGGGACATGAGTAATCACATCCCTTGCCCGCACAGGCAGATACAAGTGATACCGCGTGCGGTATCACTAGCAGTTACGGATCCTGAATGGAGGGTTCAGGAGGTAGGAGGAAATCTGTCTACTTATGTAGATGGAGTTGCAAAGATGGTGCGAGCTGCCCTTGAAAAACACAAGGACAGCGAGCCAGACAAATCCATGCTTGCTAAAGCCAGAGTAAAACTACCTCACCCAGCAGAATATGCTGGGAAAGCAGATCTTGAAGAATTTGAGAACTTCATCTCAGGAATCCTGAGATGGCTAGGCATGAATCGTCTACTGGGGCCGTCCAGCACAGAACTCCAATTGAACTATTTGGGCACTCGCCTCAAAGGTGAGGCATTGTAGTGGTACACTCAAAATATTGAGCGTCATGATTGAGTCGTAGTTGACTGGACCCTCGAGAGTGCAATTGCTGGGTTGCAACAGTGATTCCTACATGCACTCACACATAGACATGCATCAAACAAGTTCGACCCAATCGTGCAAGGGACTAGAACCGTTCAGGAGTTACTGAATGATATTATGAAGTACGCAGTGTGGATGATACATCCACCTGATGCTACATGCACTCACACATAGACATGCGTCAAACAAGTTCGACCCAATCGTGCAAGGGACTAGAACTGTTCAGGAGTTACTGAACAATATTATGAAGTATGCAGCGTGGATGATACATCCGCCTGATGAATATACGATCCACAAGTGGTTCGTAGCAGCGCTTCGAGAAGTCTGCATCATGGGGTTCTAAAACTGGGCTACACAACAGAATTCAGTTCAATAACTGAATTGTATGAGGCCACAAAGGCTGTAGAGGATGTGTCCCAATATGATATTGGGTTGCGTAAGACGGAGTCCAGCAGCACTCACGTGCTGCAGGCAAAGCCCACCTCAACAAATACTTGAAGTCAGGCTGTGCCAAGCTCATCTTGAGCTTTCAATACAGGGAGCCGTCCTACAGCAAAGCAGACGACATATCATCCACCTAATACTTGACCTCAAACAGAGACGAGGCCGAGTGTATCCCAAACAGGGGTACAAGTTATGCAGAGAGCTGGAGCAGGAGCTCCTGCCACTTCTCGCCCTCCACAGAAACCTCCTGGAGGTTCAGGAGGTCAAGCACAGAGCTAACATGCTACAAGTTGGGCACATCAAGCCCAATTGCCCACAGTGGAAGAACAAACCGCGCATAGCAGGTGCACAGTTAGAGGAAGTGGTTGAGCACACAGGGAGTGCTCAGGAAGGGGAGGAGGAGCCACAAAGTGGCAAATTAGATGAGCGAATGGACGTCCAGGACAACCATGAGAGTGAAATAGGTGAACTGGTCACTGATTACCAGTTGGAAATCAGGCCCTATCAATGGGATGATGACAACGATACGAGAATGCAAAGCTCATATTGAGCAGATGGAGTATGTCCACTAGGAGGATTGTATGAGGAAAGGCGGCACATATATGTGGCACAAAAACCAACTACCACAGTTAGTGGTGGCTCAAATTGACACAACGATTTCCATACCCACGCAGGAGTCATAGATAAGACCATCGAGCCTATCTACAATCATTGGTTTAGACCGTGTGATAAGACGTGCCCCAAATGGGCATGTATAGACAATCAGACAATCTCTGGATATTGGGAGATTGGTGGAGTCAGAGCCCACTGTCTATTAGACAGCGGGTGTGAGGGAGTAATGCTCTCTCCAGACTTCATATGTGCTGTAGGCATCAAGACGTTCAAACTCAAACATCCTATTAATCTACAGCTAGCATGTGTTGGCAGTAAGTCGACCATCAATGATGGAGCACACACCAACATACCCTTTGGCAAGCATAATATCGAGGAATACTTAAATATAGCGAAGGTAGACTACTACCATGCAATACTGGGAACACCATTCCTACGTAAACTGGGGATATCCCTCGACTTTAGAGGCAAGGGATGCATCTGTATGGGAAAGGAAGTAATTCCAAACCATGCAAATGCCTGGGAAGTGCAGCTGGATTACCAGAACCAGGCTGAATGCAGGACTCAAATTGCAAGTCTTAAACCCAAACCAGCAAGCCACACCCCGTGACTCGCAAATGGCTCCTCAATGCAAGTGGAGCCATTGACGAGCTGGCCAGACAGGAGGTGAGAAGATGAAAAGAAAAGCAACTAAACATTGACGTTGGTCTACCCGACCAACATACCGACGGAATTACCGACAGGATTACTGGCACCAATCAACCATTATTAACGGTTGAGGACTTTCCCAAACTTAGGGAAAGATGGGAGCTAGAGTTCGCAGACCTCTTTGGAGGTGTGCCTTTGGAACTTCCTCCTTGGAGGGAGATCAACCATGAAATTAAGTTCATGGATGAAACTAAACAGTTTCATTATCGATTACCAAAGTGTCCAGAAGCACTCTGAAATGAACTGATCAACAAAGTTGACCGGTATACCACCGCTGGTTGGTGGGTATCAGCATCAGTGTGTTCTGCAGCACCAGCACTATGCATTCCAAAGAAAAATGGAAAGCTCAGAACAGCGATAGACCTACATCTATGCAATGACAACACAGTGAAGGACATTACACCCTTCCCAGATGAGGATACAATCTGGCACAACATAGCTCGTGCTGCGTACTGGTCCAAACTTGACATGTCCGACGCGTAGTTGAGGAGGATGTCAATAAGACGGTGGACCAGTCCTACTGTAGGCAGTACTGTTCCTGTCATGTCACATGTCACATATCTTACCTTCCTGCTATTGACCGTGGTCTCCTTGCCCTTGGGCATCCCCTGATGCTACAGTGTCTCCATGTGGTGACATACAAGGGATTCATACTGCTGTTCCCTTCAGGCTCTTACCGCAATTCTTACCACTGTTCCCTTTGGACTGCTATACATCACCCAAACAGGTGAGCTGTTTTTTTTTGTTAGCTGCATTTCACAGCCCAACAACCTTTGCAACTTCACAAAGCTACACAGGACTCGAGTGTCCAACACTCTACTGCTACACAAGGTTTAAGAACAAACCACAGTCTCAATGGGGAAAGGCACAAATAAATTAGAGGCTGCCACCAGGCTTGCGCACACTGTCAAACAAGCTAGGAAAGAACTGCAAGAACGTCTTGAGTCTGAGATACACATAATAGAATGAGATATCAAGATACAAGAGGAGAAGGAGTCAGAGATTCGCATAATGGAATGGAACATGAAAATAAAGGAGTCAGTGATTTGCATGAAAACAAGCCGCAACGAGAATGTGCTGATGGAGACCAGTGACCAAGATGATGCTGAGATATCCTCTGGCTCCAAAGACACAGAGCCCAACACCGTCACGAGAGGTGAGACGATTGAGAACACCATACACCACAGCTGGGCAGCCAAGATGGACACCGTGGATGCCACCAACAATGTTTGGTGATGACACCAACACCACCACACCGTCCCCACCAGCTATCCAACTAGAACCCACATCCCGCATGTGCGAAGAATACCACAATGAGGTCCCACCCAAAGTGGACTGCACCGACAGCCCACCAGTGACCAACACCGCACACAATGAGCCCACGCCCCATCTCCACCATCCACAGCTGGGTGACACGTACCAGCACCCGTGGCAGCCCCTAGGCACCCCCATCCACCCACACATCGAGATGGCGAAGTAGTCATGCTGCACATGGAGTTGGCAGGGGATGAAGGTTTGCATAGCAATGCAAGCGACGTCGAGCACCAGACAGACCCAGACGCCGGCTCGTGTGCAAGGCCGTGCCACGTCAACACCACTGCCTTCATGTTGATGCCACCGCCTTCACCACGATGACCATGTACCATGACGCTGTGCTCCATGGTGAGCAAGCTCACCCACGCAAAGGGCTGCAGCACAACCAGTGCCCCAGGCTGGTCCCACACACACCAACAGCTGCCACCATGCCCAAACTCAAGCACAAGTGAGCGTACATCCCCCCATGTGGTCCCACACCCCCTCGACTGCCCTGGCATGCATCCCTACAACCCAGGAGTACCCCATGGCGAGGGCATAATAATGCCATCCACAGGCATCGGCACGCATGTGACGCCACCACACCTACATCACCCTGGTGCAATTCCCTGCCATACCAACAGCCACGTGACCCCACGCCATCGCCCTCACACTCCTACATGCCCCCATGCCCCAGGCAGCACCATCAGCCATTGCGTAGCCCCCACGCACATCACCAGCCCCGCGTCGCCATCATGCGATGCACCGCCCCACTTTGACCTCAGACAGCCACACCTACCCCCACCCCAGCATCCACAAGCTCAGTGGGCCCAAGTTGAGCACCGCCCCCCACCTCGCATGCATTATAGCGTCACACACATGCACGTGCGGCCTCAGCAAAGGTTCGAGGTTGGAGAAGACCTCGAACATTTAACGATGTCCAAAGATTTCTAGGACTCGTTCAGTATCTGGCACCATATATGCCAGATTTGACGGCATATACAACTCCCTTATCAGGAAGTGCATGAAACAATAGGATGTTTCAATGGACACCCTTGATGGATAAGTGTTTTGAATCCATCAAAGCACTGGTGTGTAAGGCTCTGATCTTGAAGCCTATAAATCACGCTAGTTCAGAACCCATTTTGGTTTTGACAGATGGTTCCAAATCTGGAGTCAGAGCAGTTTATGGACAAGGTCTGGACTGGACGACTTGTTGTCCAGCAGGGTTTCTGTCGAAGAAATTCAGTCCCATGCAACAGTGTCACAAAATGCATGAGCACGAGACAATTGGTATCCTAGAAGCACTTATGAAGTGGGAAGATAAGCTACTAGGTCGCCAGTTCACACTGGTGATGGATAACAAAGGTCTTGAATACTTTGAGACACAACAGCATCTGTCCAACAGACAGGTGTGCTGGCAGTTTCTCTCCAGATTCAATTATACCATGGTACATGTACTGGGGGTGAAGAACAAGGTAGCCAACTGTCTGTCACACTACTATGAGAACAATAAGCAGGGTGAAAGTCACCCCACAGAAGAATATGTCAATGCAGATGCATGGCTGGATCCAGAAGGAGAGTTTCTCCCAATGGATTGATTCGTAGAGATACGGATGGCCGCAGTGCGACAGTCGCAGTGATTACAAGATGCGAAAGAGCAGCATGTCACAGATGCGCAGCAGATGAAGCAAGCAGGGGAAGTACCTCCCACATAGGTGGAAGGTAATGAGGAGGACAATGTACTAGCTACAGTGTCTGGTGCAGACTCAGAGAGTCTATGCTCACACATAGAATGCGAGTTTGACCTAAAAAAGGCCATAGTCAATGGCTATGGTACAGATCCAATACTCAAGAAAGTATTGGCAAGTCCTGAGGCTCACCCCAGATTTGGGGTGAGAAATGGACTGGTTTGGACAAAGAACCAGTTCAATAAAGACATTGTGTGTCTTCCCTGGGAAGTTTTTTCCAAGGGGAGGAGAATGGTCGAGATAATTATCGATCATGCACATAGAGTAGTTGGCCATTTTGGGCAATTCAAAACCGACAAGTATATCAGACAATCGTACTGGTGGTTGGGAATGGCAGCTGACATAGAGTTGTTCTGTGGATCCTGTGGAGCCTGTCAGGCTGCAAAGAAGGACAATAGACGACCAGCAGGGTTGTTGCATACCCTGCCGATACCTGATAGACCATGGCAGTCTATTGGAATGGACTTTGTTGGTCCATTGCCAGAATCAAAGGGTCACGACTATTTAATAGTCATGATTGACAGACTCACATCTATGGTGCACCTAGTGCCAACTATGATGAGAGTTGCTGCGCGACAAGTCATGTGGTTATACCTCAAAGAGGTCATACACCTGCATAGAGTACCTGCGTCGATCATCTCGGATCACGACTCTAAATTCACCTCCATATTTTGGAGGGAATTGCAGCGTATAATGGGCACAAAACTGCTCATGTCCACAGCATTCCACCTGCAGACGGATGGAGCAACAGAACAAGCAAATCGTTCTGTAGAGCAAATACTCCGCACTGTAGTGCAGAGTGATCAGAAGGATTGAGCCAAGACATGCCCAATGGTAGAATTCGCACTGAACAGTTCAGTCAGCACAACCACAGGATATGCACCATTAAAATTGAATAGTGGATACTTGCCCCATATCAGGCAAGTACTATCAATGGATACTACCTTTAAAGGAGTACGGCAGTTCACACAACAAGTGTTGTGGAACCTGATTGATGCTCACAATGCAATCATCGCAAGTTGAGTACAGCAGACAGACACTGTGAATATCAGACATTGTCAGGGAACGATGTACAAGGTTGGACAGCTAGTATATCTGTCTATGAAGAACCTGTCCTTACCTAAAGGATGGGCAAAGAAACTAGTGCCCAATTATATTGGGCCATATCAAGTTATAGAGGTGGACAACTCCACCTCCAATGTGAAACTTGAGTTACCTCCAGAGCTCACGGCTCAGAGCATATTTCCAAAGTTTCATGCGAGTCTAATCAGACCGCATATACCCAATGACAACGAATGCTTTCCTCATCACGACATAAATTATATTTACAACTTTGGGAATGAAGATGAACCAGAATAGTTTGTGGATGAGATCCTTGCTCATCGCTGGACTAGTGACTCCAAGTTGGAGTTACAAGTGCAGTGGACATTGGGAGATGTCACCTGGGAGCCACTTTCTGTATGCAGAGAGTTAGAAGTGCTAGAGGCCTATCTAGAGCTGAGGGGAGTTAGGAAGCCACGAGAGCTTCCTAATCGTGCCTTATAGGCACAATAATGACAAGGAGTGAGTCCTTTAAGAGAAGGACTCGACACAAACATAGTTCATGTCGGGCGATTCGTGCGACGCGATGCCATCATGTGAAGGGATCATGTGACATGATGGGTGCACTCACCTTGAATTTAAGCGACGATTTATCACCACTTTAAGGCTCTTGCCACCCACTTCCACACCCACACCAGTGCGAGTGTAACTGCGATATCACCATGGATGCTGAAGTGTCCCATCTACACCCCTCAGCAGAGGCACTACCTAGTGCCTCTGAACAGTTTGCTATGCTGCAAAAGGAGCAGAGCTGGACGGTGCATGGCGTCAAAGATGCCATAGCCATCATTCATTGCGACTCCTGCCTGGAGTGTAATGCCTATATGCAGCACTTGCTGCAAGCTGCAAAACTGCGGCTTATTGATCCTCAAATGCGCAACATTGAACATGCATTAAAGGTGGCCTGGCCGCCTTTACTCGCAGAAATGGCATGTCCTTTTATTAAGGACGTGGTATCCTCTTACAAAGAGGAGGTACGCAAGCTCCATGCAGAGCTCGACAGTCTGTGTGCTGATCTCAATGAGGAGAGACAGCGAAATTGAGAAATGGTGGATAAGTTATCTGCCATGAAGTCAACGCCATCAGCACCAACCATCAGCACTGACCATCATCGATCTGACATCCTTGCCAGATTCGATGACGGACTCAGTGAGTCCGTCTACTTCTACTACTGGTGCCTCACCAGTAGGACCAACATGATCCGGTTGCAAGACTGCATCCCAAAAGTGAGTGCTGGTGGCACCGTACCTGGCATCACTGAGTGCTTGCATTGCCCCCACCATAGGTGACCTTCCTGCAACGCAGATGGGATATTTACCCCACCTGTTGGGCAAGGCACCCCACCCCATGGCGGTGAAAATGAGCCATTGACCTGCAGAGCGCTTTGACACTTGCCCACTCAATGACCCTAGGTTCATCGAGCAGCTCACGCTCACGCGCGTGACATTTGCCATGTTGCGCAGCACCGCACAGCATGCCATCATTAAGTGTGCTGACCATGAGCAGTGCCTGGCTACTTGAATGCCAGTGTTTGAGCTTACGCACAACACACCTCCCAATCTTTGGGATGTGTTGTGCACTATAGAATACTCCCCAGAGGGAGTATCGCCCGCTATCTGCGGGAATGGTGATAACACCCTCCGATTAGAGGATGTTGATGTATGGGTCTGGCTTAAGCTCATTAAGCCAAAGAAAGACAGCCTAGTCTTTCTTCAAAAGCTCATGGAACTGTTTACAGTTTGTGGCCAGTGGGCCAATCTTGCCAGCTCATTCTGGTGGCAAGATCTACTGACACTACTGTCCACTAGCATTGAGAAAGTGTTTGAGTGGAAATGCCCCCACGAGAGCACATCACTCGATGAACTAGCCCAGTGGCTAGGTACCTATGCAGGAGTAGACCTCGCTAGGGCTTTAATCAATGTAGAGCCCTATGTTGTGCACAAGCAGAGTAAAATCTGCTACAACAAGACTGCGCAATGGGTACTCAATGCCCGCGAAGGCCGGACATATACTGGCCTTCACATACCCATGCCCCCTTGTCCCCCCGGCTATTGGGGAGAACATTCTATGTCTGACAACAATTCGTTGCTCGATGGACAAGGCGGAGGGCCTCCCCACTCAAAGGCACGTACAGATGTGCTGTCGACGGAACCCTCCACTACAACTGCTCCCCCGCCTGCATCTGCCATTACAGCAGATGACAACACGATGGAAGTCTACCCAGCAGACTCCACTTACTATGACAATACCGTTGAAGTAACCACGCAGTCATCCTTGACTGCACCTGCACCAGTGTATGCTGATCCTCCATCAGCATAAAGATTGCCCAAACCTCCAGAGGTTCGGTCTGTGGGGAGGATGTAAGAATATATATTGGCTCAGTCTGCACCATGTGAACAACAGGTTCTTACACTGGGCCATTATGATTAAATTAAAAATTTTGGCATAATTTATTGTAATCATAATGGTTATGCCCTCTCTAAGACAGTTAATTGATCATATGTTTATTATAATGTAATGTAATTGTAATTTAATCTTATTTAATTGTATTTAATCATCTAATCAGTGGAATCAGTGGATATATACACCTTTACAGAAATTTCTGCCTTCTCCTTCTGCTACTCCTCTCCACTGACAGTATGGAAATAGTTGTAGCTGAGCAGGACATCTGATGAGACTTTTGGAATCTCACAGACCATATTCATATATCCCCTGTGGCCTATATCAGTGGAATATCCATGGATACCCAGGCACATATAACTATCATGCTAAATCCATATCCAAGATATCCTATTCACAAGTATGATCTCTGCTACATGGGTAAGCATAATGCTTGTGAGTTCTCATGAAGAGTAGGACATCTCACCAGTTCCTCTCTGTACTTGTGCCTTATTTGCAGTTATTTATACCTGTAGTTATTAGGTCATTGATACTTGTTTATTTAGGGAAGATATTGACTGTATCTATACTTGTACTTGAATGTCAAAGTATGAGTATATACTCTCAAAAGCTCATACTCTAGCATTGAAGACTGAGTTTCACAAATCCTGCCTTTGCTACCATGAAAGACCCACTGATATGATACACCAACTCCAGAGATGCATAAAAGATCATGGAATATCTGTGAGATGACAGGAAGCCCAATGTGACCTTGAATCACTATCAACAAAACTAAACAGCCAAAAACTAGTTTAAACATACTTTGTCACAAGTTTGAATGTTTTGAATGCAAATTGCAACCACAGATCCACAAAAGAAGTGTTATCTTTTCCACCTCACATGTATATGAAGGTTATGATCATCAGTCAGATACCAAATTGTAAGTATAGTCCAGAGTCCAGACTACTGAGGACATAATCTTTGATTATGATTAATTACAGACCCTATAATGTGTTATAATCATAATTTAATGTAATATAATGATATATATTTAGTCCCATATGATTATATGAAACACTGTAATATAATGTATTTAATCATATTTTTTTTACAGCTGTTTCGGTTACATAAGGCAGATGACTAAGATCCATCACATTTAGCTCATGTACATCGCTGTTGCCATATCTTCACAACGACGGCAAGTTAACATATATAAACTTTAGATTAATCATGTACCTTAGTATAGCTAACTTATAATCTATATTTTGTTTCTTAAAACCACTTATTCGGTATCCAAATATGCAACATTGCATAAATTATCCCCAGCTCATTTCAAAGTAGAATAGTCCATAAATCTGTATTTACTACCTTAAATACTGTACCCTCAAAACTGCCAAAGGGATTGTAATTATCATTATCCCTTCATCAATTCTTGTTCTCACTATATGCTGGGTCTGACAGCTGTCTTTCTCCTTGCATGAGCATTTAAAGAAGCTGTAGGTTGAATATATTGTAAATATAGAGTATAATTACATTATGAGAACTTTTCAAAGCAATCTGAACAGTGTGTGGTTGACAGTAGCACCTACACACGTTTGGTGACAGTTGCAACACTCTGTCACAGCATGTGACATCTCAATATTTTCTTCTGCCTGTCGACATGGCATCCTCAAAAAAGAAAATGAAGGTCACTCAAAAGCAGCATGATGCACCTGATCCAAACCTAGTTCTGGATGGGCCATGAAAATGCAAGCCCAGCAAGCATGCCACTATCCTCAATAGTGCTCCAACTGTCACTCCCACATCCCCTCCTCTCATGCCAACCTTGCTAAAAGAACCAGACTTAGATTTCATTTATGAGACTGAGTCTGGTGCCACAAACCCTGAGGAGGACTTTATTAGAAGTCAAACCACTAGTTCCACCACCACAAGGGCCCACATAACCAGTCCAGATCACGACCACACCATTGATATACCGGTTGAGAGCAAAGCCCATATACCTGCTCCCCCCAAGAAGCTCACCTTGAAGAAGAGAGTTGTCGACATAGGAAAAGACACTCTAACCGAGGAATTACTTCAATGTATGTTCAATAATCTCTCCACTTCTTCGCACTAACAAGCCCTCATTAGACATACACTTTCGTGTACCTTTCAAGACTGCAGGTTCACAAAACGCCATTAACTTTATCAAGGTTTCCATCCACGAGACAGAGCAGCAAGTCCAACAAGTGATCTACATTGAAATTGGCTGTGAAGCACTCAGCGTGGATTTGCTTCTGGAACTAATGTGCAAGCTTTCCAAAGACATAAAGGTGCATAAATTCATTCTCAACAACAGTGGTTGGAGGCACCTCAAGGAAGACTGGGTAGTTGAGGTTTCAAAGAAAGGTGCCGCATCTCTCGCAGACATCATGCTCAGTGCAGATGTAAGTCAAATCATGTTTTTTTGTATATGAATATTCACTCAACCACCCCCTAGTTTCTCAAGGATCTAGAGCTTCTCAAAGAGATGATAAGGCAAAAATAGCAGCATCTGGAAAGGGTGGGAAAAAGAATGGTGGTAGGGCTATGCCGCTGAAGCTGTGCTTCAAGTCAGATGAAGAGGAGGAATATAATGGTAGTGAAGTTCAGCCTGACTATTTTCCTTATGATCCAGCTTGCGGAAAGATTCTGAATGACATCAAGGCATACTTCATGACGTGTACACAGTGCTCGAAGAAGGACTGGCCCTGTCTCATGGACAAGCATGGCAAACACCATGTCGTGTCTTCTGAGATGCTGAACACCTGGGTCTCAGCTATGGCGAGTCAATAATTTTGTTGTTTAGTCACGTATTGATGGTTTTTAACCATTACAGTGTGCCGACATGCCAAATGTGACGATAAAATGCCCACCTCAAAGCCTTTCGTTTGCGGATTTCCATCATAGCAATGATGGTTGTCCCAAGGTCATTGCACCCACATGTAAGGGTCACTGTGAAGTCGTACCAGCCCCTGAAGTCCAAGCTCCGGGACCACAGATCATCTACTTAACTGCTCCACCTGCTCCCTCTTACTCTCATTCCCTATCTTCACCTAACGACCATCACCACAGGAGACGAAGGCACTCGTTTTCCTCCCCGGCTCCTACTGGAGTTGAGGAACCAGTCTACCCCTCTGTTACCAGTTGGCTCTCTTCCCTGGAGATGAAGCCTGGTGCAGAGAAGTGCGACTTTTTTTCAATCCAAGCGAAATTTGGCACTCAAAGCTTTCTTGATATGAACATTGATGATCTTGCAGGGGTCCCACACAATGAGTATGGGACCGCCAGCTTCAATTTCAACATGGCCAAAGTCATGTTTCTTTGTAAGTGGCTCAAGGTGTTGATGAGCTAAAGCCAAAGCAATGGGGCTGTGAAGGAAAACATAGTAGACGAAACTAATGTAGTCTGGCCTTTGTTGAACCCTAGAATACCTATGCGCAATATCACTCCTTATATTACTTTTATCTACAAGCTTCAGAAGTTCAGAAAGGAAAGCTAATAAAGCCGTACATTATCTCGAGACATAGATGGATACATGCACGGTACATTCTATGACTAATCAGTACCCGGGGAACATATATAACCTGAGTGAACCATCCACCCCCCCTGAGCCTTCTCTGGCGTTATTGATGCAAGCACATCATGCAAAAAGAAATGTACACTGTGTACATTTTTATGGTCAATGGTCAAACAGAATGTGGCGCCATTGCGACAAAGCACAGATTTGACATAGGAAAACACCTCTTCGATAGGGTTGTAGTCGGGGGAGTAGGGTGGTAAGTAATATAAACAAACACCTCTGAAATGCAAGATTTAGTTGCTGACTGATATTCAATAGAAGAAAATTGTACTGCACTACACACAAAGGCATAATATCATCATGGTGATGTATTCCACAGTTGTCCATAATGAGGACACTGTGTGGTGCTGGCCAGGTGTTCATATGGGGGAGGAGATGCTCCACATAGTTGACAAATGCAGGGCCATCATAGGCACCCTCACGTATGTCAGAAAATATAATGCCTTCCTTCAAAAGTGCTGGAAGTAGAGAGAATCTGACACTGGTGTTATTCAAGTCTAAGAGAGGATAGAGAGAAACACACCCTGTTCCGCATACAAACCGAGCACTGACTTTTGCATGTTGGCCTTTGGGGGCCCATCCAAAGAGTCTATATGTTGTATGACAGTCAATTCAGCTCTCATCAAAAACCAGACGTTCAGGCAATTCAGCTCCAATTTGAAACTGAAAGTGTGAGTGCGATGCTGCAGTGCACTCAGCTGCAGCTTTCAAGAGCTAATAACAAGCATCAGTAGATCACAATTGTGCCAGCTGCACCACTCACCTTTTTATGTGAGATCCCAAGTTTGGTCAGTGCATCCCATATCGTAGATATACCTACGATTATACCATGTTGCTGAAGCAGCTGGGTTTGCATTTCGTCCAAATATATGTCTGGGCTTCTTTCCACAAGTGAGAGCAAAAACTGTAAAAGTTTAGCGCATGAGTAGACTGATGTGGCAATAGGAAACTTATATCCAACTCCTCCACATCCATCACTCTGCTCCTCTTCTGCGGTTTCCCCAAGCTATCACAAGCAACCTCACCCGTTTCCATCCACTGCTTCAGGACACATTTGACAACCCGCTTCAACATGTTCAGACTCTGTCCAATGTCAGTAACCTTCAACTTGAGAGTGAATCTTTGATGAATCACACACTCCTGAAGGTCACTAGAGTATGTCCTATGAGAGCATAAGTGAGGAGGGGTGTTTCATGGCATCCGACGAATGATGGGCTTGATGGGGTTCTGGAGGACAGTGATGAGTAGTGTCACATGCTGTGACAAGGTGTCGCAACCATCACCAAACCAGTGTGGAGGCCACCGTTGGCCACACACACA
Source organism: Ramaria rubella (assembly GCA_015039355.1). Lineage (NCBI taxonomy): Eukaryota > Fungi > Basidiomycota > Agaricomycetes > Gomphales > Gomphaceae > Ramaria > Ramaria rubella. The sequence goes on along the minus strand of MU134298.1, from coordinate 311,435 downwards.
GTAAATCACTCTGAAAATTTCAGAGAATGTGATTATGATATAAATATATAGTATGTTCAATCCACAGCACTTATAGAAGCGCATATAAGTAGCATAGCAGCTGACAGGGTCAGCATATAGCTAGAACAACAACTAAGTAAGCGAGCATGATAAATCTAAATCCTTTTGGAATTGTAAAGTTACATAGTATAGAATAAATAATCTAGAAAACTGGACAATTCCACTGAAAAATGCACTGGGTATAATTTATGCAATGTCTCATATTTCAATATTAGTTACTTGATTTTACAGAGAAAAACATAGATTATATGTTAGCTACAGTATAGTATATAATACATGCAACACGGTATGTCTTAAATCTCAGCCGTCATGAAGATATCATGATGTTGATGTTTGAGAGGGAATTGGGATGGATCTTAGTCATCTGCCTTATGTAACCGAAACAGCTGTAATAATATGCAATGATTAGTGTGCTCAGCCCTACTTGGCCCCTTGATGAGGAGAGTATGGCTGTGCCATCCACCAAGCCTTACGTGTGCGTCTAAACACCATGCTTGTCATTGAAGGCAGCAAGTAACCTTTTGTCTTCAAAATTGTAAATAAATACTTAGAACTATCTAGGCTAGATTTCCATTAAATCCAACCTCAGATTGTCAATGCAAAGGCCGTCGTCAGGCCAATATGGATCCCGGTGAACATTGGACCTCAGACCACTGTGAATACAAGCAAGCTATGGAATACATTCAAATTCACACTTATCAATGTGCTGTCAACAAGCTTGAAGGGATTTGACAATTGATCACCCTGGTCAAAAAACCTAAGATATTCTTGATTTAAAAGGTGTGAGGGTTGCAAGGCATAGAAACACACTGCCATTTTGAACATTGTTCAACATGGGACCACATACATTCAATGGATATACTATATATAGACTTACAGTCAAACCACCTTGTGTGATGTCTACACCAAGGGACTCAAAACATCTTAGTTATTTTTCATAGTAAACTAGCTGTGTATATGTCAATTCTCTAGACTCAAATTGACTAATACTCCCTTTATTCTATCATGTTCATCCTCATTTCCCAAGTCACTGTCCTCTGGAGTCTGGATCCTCAACTGTTGCCTCCCAGATTTCACCCTAGAACCCACCTGTGACTGTCCAGTAAAACCTTTCAGGGCATAAATATCATGCAATTTGACTTGAATATTGTGGTTGACACAAACATTTGTATTGCACCTACAAGGAGGGTGTCACAGTGTGAAACTTCATTGATGTGCCATTCCAGCTCAGTTTGTTCATCAATAATCCATGTCGCTGACAAGCATGATACTCAACAGCACCTACTACACTACAAAAGACACTCACTGCACATGCGCCTATCATCATCGGCTTTCGCCAGACCATCATCTGCTGTGCTACCTCCAGTCTGCCAGATCCATCATCTCCACACTCGTTCCATCTTCATCAATTCTATTTTCGATATGCCATCCAGTATCGCTGCCACCACATCCCATGATTTGTTTCAGATGACCACCAAGCCAGATGTACACGTTGGACCACACATTGAACTTCCTAGTCGACGTTCTCCCCTTGATGTTCATTTATCCAATCCTCCTCCACATGTTGCACATCATTGGTACTATCCTCTATACGTCGAATCTCCTGAAGGCCCATACCAAATATTCCCCTCTTATCCTCCTTATCACATTCACAATTGCATATGGGTATTCGACCCTGTCTTCCATGCTCCCTTCCACGTCATCGGTTTTGACCCAAGCTACGAACCAGTGAATGGTTGGCATCGTATCGTACTCAGGAACTACTGGGATATCAAAGAGTTTGGTCCAGGAACAGAGATTTGCTACGGTTATGTGCCTAAGGACTTCATCAAGCAAGACTTGTCTTCATTCTCTCTCTGGAGGAGATTTGTGTCCAAGTGTTGTGCACTGGAAACAAATCAAGGTCTCCTGAGTTGGGGAATGCTTGGGGCATCCTCTGGAAAGCTATCATGTTTACATTGTGTATGGACTTGTAACATGCTTGTTTTATTCAAAATGACCCAGATATGTTTCAAAGCCAGACAGACATGGAAAAATCAAAATGTTCATAGCATGTATTCGATATTATCACAGGATGTTTTGTGCATGCACTGGAAAAGGCCATATTGTGAACACATCCTGTGATAATATGGAATACATGCTATGAACATTTTAATTTTTCCATGTCTGTCTGGCTTTGAAACATATCTGGGTCATATTGAATAAAACAAGCATGTTACAAGTCCATACACAATGTAAACATGATAGTTTTCCAGAGAATGTCTCAAGCATTCCCTGGCTCAGGACACCTTGATTTGTTTCCAGTGGTGATTGGTTCACATGTTTCTGAATCGTCTTCAAGTCAAGTAACTCTCTTACTCATCCTCAGAGATATTTGACAATCAACTGGAATCCTATTGGATGGCTATGACTCATTTTCCCCACATGACTCACTCACTTCTTGGCTGTACTTCTATTTCCAATTGTTCCACATGGTCTATTGTCTGTGACTCACTTCTATTCTATTTCTGGCTTCTATTTCCAATTCGTTGCCACATTTCCATTGATTTCTTCGACCACCTGACTCATTTTTCCATTTCATTACAAACCACCTTCCTATTTTGGTTTTCTGCCTCTTGCCGTTAGTCATTTCTCCTGTCTGCTGTCGATGACATCGTTGTATGGCATACTCGCATCGTTTGTTGTTCTGCTCATGTATATAAGGCCTGTTTCACCTTAGTGTACCCAATTCACCTCTTTCAGTTGGATTCACTCGTCTAAGTCTCAGTCTAAGTCTTCTAAGTCTACTACTACGTCTACTACTTCTACATCTACATCAAGGCCAGCTTTGTCAATCACATGACATTTGCTGTTGTATCTCGTCTTCGCTTACGTCATCGTATTACGTCATCATCATCGTCACTGCTATGTCCTTATCTTCGTCTTTGTTCTACCTTTGTTGCTGCTGATAGCAAAGCGCACTGAGCCGAACACCAGTGTAAGTAGCCATGCAACGACGACACTGCTACCCACTGTCTTTTGGATCCATTTTCAAAAGTAAACTGACACTGTCCACACATGGCTCGCCTCAAGCGATACACACTTTCAGAGTGGGATGTTAGATCCCAGATCTGACCCGTGTTATTCCGACGTTTCACATATTCCGATAAGCCTTTTCCACTTATTTCCGACATGTCCCCATTATTATTCTTAGTCACAGCTCTATCTTGATATTATCCCTGTACGTCTTATCTTGATTCCTGTATTCACTCTGATTTTGGAACTCCGTATCATGCACCCTTATCTTCCGTTCCCGATTTCGGAATCCTGCATGTCTTAAATACATTTTCTCTTCATCAAGCTTCTTTAGCTTGTAAATCATATCATATTGCTTCACTACCTTTTCGTGTCACTATCTCTCGTATCACCTTCTATCTCTTATATTGTATATCTTATACCTCTTCACATCTTGCATCCTTCATATCTTGTTACCTCAACTTGTTACTCCAATATAACTCGTAACATCTTGACATATCCCACCCATCCTCTATCATTCAACCTTTATTACACTTCGTCGCTCCAAACTTCTACCTGCAATAAGGCCTTCAAACCTTGTTCGGTACCCCAATTATTCTGACCACTCTGATCATTCCAATCATTCCGACCCTACTTCATCCGACATCCCAAACCCTCCTTGATTACACTCGCCTCCCAGAAAAGCTAGTCTTTACTCGATATTAATTTATCGTTACCGCTACCTTCCCGCATTAACTATTCCATTCCCGAATACCCGAAGCCCCCGCTCACCTCCGATAAGTCTCAACGCATCATTGGCACTGACCTTCCGAATAGACCCGATAAATCGAAAACCCGATAACACTCCGGTCTTCAGTCCGAAATACCAGGGCACTAGAAATCCAAGAGGGAGCAACCCATAAGTTGAAGCCAATGCCCGTGTAGATCAGTCTTCAGATCTCCGACTTCCGAGTCATCCAGTATTTCCGTGCATTTCTGAATATTGTGACTACCAACCTCAGTCAAGGAGAGCTCCGACCAAATCCGACCCCGACGTCAAATCCGGCAAACCCTAACAGTCCAACATCGAATCCGGCACGCATCCCTAACACAGGAGTGGACACTTCTACAGCAGCTCTGGCTGTTACTCAATGTACGTATTTGTTTCTCATGTGGAATTTAGCATGCCAACTGACATTTCCATAACTTAGCACTTCTTACAGGTGACTAAACGAATGTCAACCTCAACGACACCCCAGATATTCAAGGTCATCCGTATGATGGATGTTCTCACTGCCACCCTTGATAAATATGCCAGCAACAAGATGCTCTTCCCAGCCATCTGTTCTGCTGCTGCCCGAGGCCGTGAGATCATCAACAAGTATTATTCGCTCACGGACGATTCTATTGTCTACCGGATCGCAATGGGTACGTATTTCAGACCACATGGATGCTGTGCTTACCCTCCGCCAATAGTGCTTCACCTGAGATACAAAACAATCTATTTCCAGTGCCAGAAGTGGCCAGACTCCTGGGTGGACACAGCTGTGTCCCTAGTTCGCGAAGAGTGGGAAAAAAATTACAAACAGGCTGGTGAGGACCAACTGTCCCTGCCTGAGGTATGACTCATTCCTCTGCACATCAACTTCCCTGATTATTTTGTGTCCAGAAGGACAACACAGGCTATTTTGCCGACCTCAATACATTCGGCGCCTTGGAGGGCATAGACGAACTGGACGAATATTTAGGTCTTCCAGCCCAACCTTCGATCTTGGACCCCTTGCAATTCTGGCAAGCTCAGCGCATCACAGGCTCACGTCTCACCAGAAGGGCGCTGGACTTCTTGTCCATCCCTGGTAAGTTCTGGGACCTCTCACATGGTTGGCTGTTGCTCATATATATGCTTAGCTACATCTACAGATACCGAGTGTGCTTTCTCTGGTGGTGGGTGGACTAACGGTCTCCTGAATGTGTCACTCCCTTTCGGACTAATCCACACGTGCAGCGAGCATATTGTTGTCGTGGGCAGGCGTCGGTGGGGTAATTCTGGAGGAGGTGATAATCTGGGGGTTTAAAGAGAAGAAATCACGCGATAAAACAGGAAATAGAGTTCCCCATGGGCAAGATGTGACAGAAATAGATTAGTTAGATAACTATATACATTTTTGCGAGTTTCATCTGCAGGTATCCGCATCTGTGTGGCAGGTATCCAGATCACAGATGGTGGCCTGGGTGCAGGTCTGGTTGTCTGGAAATCAAATACCTGTAGGTGCAGGTGCAGGTCACCTGTGGGTGCATCCGTGTCATGCCTTAGCCTCAGGTATCATCTCATCAACCAAGGCCCAAGATGCAAGGACGGTTGCTGCACATGTGGACTTGTCGGAGAGTGTGTGTCTCATTCTAGAGACAGTGAGTCCACTGCCTGAGAAGGCACATTCTGTGTCTGTTGAAGTTGCTGCACATATAGTCAGTAAAAATGTTCAAGGGCATCCGCTGGAACATATGTCACTTACCTGGGATTGACAGGTGGTCTAGCACCATGTGTGCCAGTCATGAGCCACCCTGGCATTGTGTTTCCCAATGCTGGAGGGGATTGGCAACCGATGGCTGTGCTGGGAACCCTAGGTATTCGTCGAGCTCATCAACGCCATCCAAATACCAAAGGAATCTAGCTCGGCGAAATACCTAGGAACCGTAGGCTAGAAAACATGTTATTGAGTTAGTATATACACCACAGAACAGAGAATATACATACTTTGGTGACCGTGGTGTGTGAACCACTCTGGGGCTTATAGTGGTGTTCCCATTGTTCACAAACAAGACTGACGGTGGTGTCAATCCACGACTCAGGCCACTTTTGGCATTGGAAGTACAGAGTCTTGTATCGAGGGTGGAGAACTAGAAGGGCAAAATAGATGAGCGGGGGGGGGGGTGATATTAATAAGGCAAATGTCACTCATGGCAACCCGGTAGATGATTGACTCGTCTGTGAGGGAATAATACTTGTTGAGTATGTCACAGCCTTTCGCTGCAGCTGCACGTACAGCAGGGAAGAGAGAGTTGCCAGATGAATACTGATCTAATGTGGCTGTGAGTATGTCGATGATAGGAATTACCTCAAAGATGCGAGGGATCTTTGAGGAAAACATGCACTTGGTGGCCTGTAGGAAATGCTGCACAAATTGGTCAGTGGCTTGTTATGCTTGGTTATCGACACTGAGGGAGAACGTACATCCAGCAGTGGCCATAGTTGGCGCAAGAGAAGCCATTCCTGCTCTGAGAGAGCAAACTGTTTGAGATGGGCAGTGTGGGGGCGGTTATGGTCGGGGAGAAGGGTAAGGTGATCGATGGCCGGTTCCAATGAGAGGGCACGCTCGATCACCTCTGCCACGGTGTTCCAATGGGTAGGGACGCTAAGGATCATTGTGCGGGCAGGGACAATCAGTGGCTTCACCTGGGCACAACAGGCCTCCAGATCGACACGTATTGTGTCGTTATGGAACACTTTTTTGGCCAGTTGCGTGAGCTGCATGGAACAAACATGGGTAAGTCGCAAGGCGACAACATGACGGCACACACCTTGGTCACTGCAAATGCCCCTAGGCATATGTCTGCAGCTGTGAGAGGATGTTCATCCCCAACACTGGCTTGTACGTTGGCAATCTCGCCATCATCGGCAGCCGCTCAGTCTGGATCGACATCTTCAAGAGTGTCAATATCCTCCTTGTCCAAAGGTTCCATGAGATCATCGAGTGCAGCGGTATTGGGGTCAATGTCCATTTCGTGGTCACCATTAATATCATCCCCCATAGAACCAACCTTGGACCTCTTGTGAGCGAACTGGGACAGGATGGCCTACACAGCCTGTTAGAAATCTCTGTATATGTAGTGTACACAAACACACCTTGACACACAGGTTCAGAATGTGTCCAATGCACTGGACACGTGTTAATGATCCCTGGAAACCAGGCAGCTCAAACTCAAGGCCATCAAGCATTTTGTTGTTGTTCGATGCATTGTCGGCCACAAGTCCAAGGATCTGTACTGCAAAATGAGTACGTGCCTCATGTATTCGCACGAGTGCTTACCTTGTCTTGTATACCAAACACCTTGAGGCACTCAGCAAGCTGCTCTGCAAGGTACACACCTGTATGCGCCCAGGTGAGCCTTAACGAAGTAAGCACAAAGTGAGCGTGAGGTTTGCCCGAAAAAAAGGAAACGTACCATATGAAATCCAACACCATCGTGATCAAGTCACCTGCACTACAGTGAGTCACCGTTACTCCCAAATATGAGAAAACATTTGGGGCCACCCAGCCATTGACCCTGAGGTGCAACTTGCCTTCATATGCCTATATAGCAACATTAGTAGATAGACAAGAATAGTGCCATTTGCACATACCTGGAGCACCCATGCTACCTGCACACAAGAGATATCAAATGCCTCCTGTACGTCCCGTGATAATGTGCGGGGGCTGGGGATTTGAGCAGGCTCAAAGAGCATCTTGAAGATCTCTAGGAGCTCGGGATCTTGGACGATGGCATAGGGCTGATGCCTGTGTGCTACCCATAACACAAGCAGGTGCTGGAGTCGCCCTGTGCTATACGTAGACCCGTGCACAAAGCTCTTGATGCTGTTCTGACCAGCTTCATGGCTGGGCGCACACCATTGCTTGTGCGACACCAGATTGCTGGTTGAATCATCCATCCGAGATCAAGTGACACATTTACTTGGGTTCCTGGGGATCTCATTAGTGATGAAAGCTTGTGAATGACACGAATGACACTCACATTTTGCAAACAAACAGATATTTCACTGAATTCCCTTCGACCTTAATCTCCGGAGGCATCTTGTAATGGTTATATACATCAGACGTCCAGGTAAGTTGTTGCTTTGCTGCAGCACTACGTTAGTACAAGTAAATAAGTACAATATATGTGATACCCACCTAGCACTTCCTCTGGTGTTGACGTAGCGACACTGTATCACGCTTTAAATCAGCCCTTGTTTAATTCACTCGCCTTGCCCGACTTCGAATTGCTAGTCATGTTTGCAGATGTATCTTCAGATTCTGAAGTATCGTCCATGCGTGCTTGGCTACGTGTTTGTTTGTTGCTTTTTGCCATAAAGTGATGCAAGGAGAGGAGTCGGGAATGTAAATGGAAAGTTGCTGATTGCCCATGACACCCTGGCTGACTATAAGGGCACCCAAGAACAATAAATGGGCAAAGCTCCTTTCCAAATAGTATGGCTAGACAGGAGTGTGGTATGCAAACATACCACATTCCGTGTCTGGCCAGGCTCTTTGGACACGTGGATGCTGGTGCTAAGGTTTGACGCGTTGATTCTTGGGTCACGTGACACGTGTCATGCCTGGTGTATGCAGTTTGCTGGACAGTGGAGGAAGGCCTGCATAAAAAATAATAAAAATAAAAATATTCAGCACACAAATACCTGTGTAATTGCCTGTGGGCTCACGACCCAGACCTGGATCCGTGGGACACCTGTGGCAGGTATTTATCCAGATCCGCAGATGAACAACCTGTGGGTTTCCCACAGTTCCATCTGGGAAATACCCACAGGTTATCCGAAATCATGGCATGCCTTACCATCGGCGACCTGCCTGCAACTCAGACAGGATTCTTACCCCACCCTTTGGGCAAAGCACCGCATCTCACGGCAGTGCAAACAAGTCATTGACCCACAGAGTGGTTCAACACCTGCCAGCTCAACAATCCAAAATTTGTTGAGCAGCTTACGCTTGCGCACACGACATTTGCCTTGTCACGCAGCATGCCATCATCAAGCATGCTGACCGCAAGCAGCGATTAGCGACTCGAATGCCAGCATTCGAGATTGCACATGACATGCCTCCCAATCTCAGGGATGCGTTGCGCATGATAGAGTACTCCCCTGAGGGAGTATCACCCGCTATCCACGGGAATGGTGACAACACCCTCAGTCTAGAGGATGTTGATGTATGGGTATGGCCTAAGTTAATTAAGCCAAAGAAAGACAGTCTGGTCTTTCTACAAAAGTTAACAGACCTGTTTACAGTCCATGGCCAGTGGGCCGATCTTGCCGGTTCAATCTGGCAGCAAGATCTCCCGACGCTGTTGTCTACCAGTGTCAAGAAGGCGTTCAAATGGAAACATTCTCACGAGAGTATGCCTCTCGATGAGCTAGCCCAATGGCTAGGCACCTATGCGGGTGTAGATCCCGATAGGGCTCTCATCAATATTGAGCCCTACTTTGTGCATAAGCAGAGCAAAATCTGCTATAATGAGACTGCACAGAGGGTCCTTGTGAAGGCCGGACATTTACCAGCCTTCACATACCCATGCCCCCTTGTCCCCCAGGCTTTTGGGGACAACCGTCGACATCGGATGATGATTCATCACTCAACAGACATGGTGGAGGGCCTCCCCGCTCGAAGGCACGTATGGACGTGCCGACGACAGAACCTTCTGCCTTGTCTGCCCCCACATGCACCTGCTATTACAGCAAATGACACCACCATGGAAGTCAATCCATCCGACTCCATTTACTACAACAACACCATCAAAGTAGCCATGCAGTCGTCATCGACTGCACCTGCACCCATATATACTGATCCCCCATCAGCATAAAATCTCCCAAACCTTCCTGAGGGTTGGTCTGTGGGGAGGATGTAAGAATGTAGATTCTTACAGTAGCATATATGCTACTAATTAGGGTATATAAGTCACCAGAGTGGCTTATGGGTTGTATTATATAAGCCGCCCACTAGGGGCGCCTGTTGGTAGTGGACAACTATACAGTTGTCCACAAGTAATTAGATAAGCAATCATAACTTTACTTGTAACCACACTAGTCACAGACACCAATAAATATTGGCACAGTCTGTTTAGTGTTTCGTGTGATGCAATAAGTTTCTTACATTCTTACATTACTTTAACATTCCTTCTTGATTTCTGCCACTTCTTCCAGTCTTCCAATTACTTCCAATTTTTCCAATTTTAAAACCTTTTGATTTTCTTACACTAGCTATATGACTTTTGATTTTCCGATTCCTTCCGACTATTCTATATTACTTTTCACCTTCCAATTTCCTAGATTACTGCATGGTCTTGTCTTCATGCACTTCAGCCTCCTGTTCAGGCCCTTCCACCTTCTCTGTTTCCTCCCCAGATTTCTTCCCTGAATCTGCATTTTCCAGATTCTCTGCTTTCCTGCTACCTTCCGTCTCTGGTTTCTTGGCATTTTCCACCTTTCCCAGAACCACATTCTCTGTCACCTCTGGAATGACATCCATGTCCATTCCGTCTCCTTTTCCTTTCCCCTCCCCTTCCTCAACTCCTTCTCCAGTTCAGCCTCTGCCACAACTTCCTCCACCACATTTTCCCACTCAGCTTCTGACTCCATTTCTGATTGCAGTGCCGATGTCCCATGGTACCTTTCCCACCACTTTTTCTGGAACTTGAACTTGATTTCTGAAATCTTGTGTGACATCTTCAACGATTCGTTGAGAGCTGCCATCCCTTCCACATTGTACCTTAACCACTTGGCAAGGTTATGAATCATTTTTCAGAGCCTGTGGATTTCCTCCGTGAGCCCTGAGTCCTCCAACAGTTCATCCGCCTGGTCATTCTCCAATGCCTGCTCCTTCCCTTTCCCTTTCCCCGACGTCATCCCAACATCCCAATCTGCGGCCTTTTCCAACTGCTGTTTTTTTGTCGCTGGCCCCAGCCTGGCCTCCGTGTTTTTCGAACATGTCCAATTCTGCACCGGTAACAATGTTTTTCCCACCATTTCTGCCATGAAATTTGGGTCACCTGGCTTTGTGCATTTCTTTCAATCAAACCTGCATTGAATGCAGGCCTGTTTTCTCAACTTCCTGCTCTTCCACTCCTTGTTGACACATTCCAAGCCCCACATCTGACAGAGAATGCAGTGTTTGTCGTAGTCGTTGACATCTGACCACATGTCTTTGAGATGCCATTTTCACCTGCTGATGTTCTCCAAAAAGGGCTCTTGATGCCTCTTGGTCTTCCAATCCTGGTCACCTTTCTCTGGCTAATTCAATTTTCCATCAGCATCCTTATCAAGAAAATCCCGATAAAAGCTGACTTACCAATGCTTTCTTCAACCAAGCCTCCTCCTGGATGGTCCGCATCTATTCAGCTTTCCACCAATCCTTGTCTTCCTTCCGCTTTTTCCAATCGGCCTCTTCTTGCTTTCACCAATCTTCGTCCTCCTTCTCTTTTCTTTTCCGATCATCGTCCTTCTCCTGCTTCTGATCCTTTTCCCGCTTTTCCACCACCTCCTCTTTCCCATTTCTCCTGCTTTGCCTTCACCTTTTTCCACAACTTCTCCTCCAGCTCCTTTTTCTTCCACTCATACTTCTCCATCTCCATGACGATCTCCTCATCAGAGCTGATCTCAATGACAGATGGAGGGGGCGAGAGGGACTGTGAACACAATGCCATTTCAAGTTTAGTGGTGGTGGTGGTGGTGGTGGTTCAAGGTCAAAAGTGTTTTTGCACTTTCTCAGACCACTTTCCCTATGTATATCTGATCGGAGATCTCAGCCTTTATGGATAACCAACACCCAAACTTCCCATTATATTCAACAGCACAATCGGCCTCGAGGGCTTCGCTGTAAAATGGAGATACTGTTAGGTCCCAGATCTGACTTCCATTATTCCAATGTTGATTCCAATAAGCACTTTTCCACTTATTTCTGATATACCCCCATTTCATCATTCTTAGTCACGATCCATCTCAATCTTATCCCCATACATTCTATCTCAATTTTCATATTCGCTCCAATTCCAGAACTCCATATCATGCACTCTTATCTCTTTGTTTCCAATTTTTGGAATTCTGCATATTCCCTTAAATATGCTTTCTTCACTCAAGCTTTCTTTAGCTTGTATATCTCTTATCTCATTTCAACATACCGATTTCTTTCTGTATTAAAGTCCCTATATATCAGTACCTTCTCTATCTTTCGTATATTGTTCAAACATATATATCCTTATACAATTGATCATTACATCAATATCCCAAATATCCTGACTCCGACATCTTTCCAATTCTCCAAAATCCACTCTTTTGATTATACTCACTTTTCCGTAAAGCCAAACCTCACTTGCTATTCATTTATTGTTACCCTTGTTCCTTTTCCACATCGATTATTCCAAACCCAAATCTCCAAATTCTTCCACTCATCCGATAAGTCTTGACTTACTGTTTGTCATTGATCTTCTTCTGTACAGACCCAACTATCAGAATTCTGATAATCCCATCCGGTCATCAAATCTAAAATACCAGGACACTAGAAATCCAAGAGGGTGCAACCCATAAGTTGAAGCCAACACCCATGTAGATCAGCTTCGATTTCTGAGTCTTCCAATATTCTGTGCATTTCCGAATATCATGACATTCTGATCCCAGTCAAGGAGAGTTCTGACCAAATCTGATTTATGTCCAAAACCAGTCCATAACACAGCATTGAAATGGCCTTCAAGTGGAAGTGTCCTCCTGAGGACACTTCCCTTGATGAACTTGCCCAATGGTTGGGCATTCATGCTGGGGTAGACCCCACTGTTAAAGGCCGGATCGGACGTGAAGGTGGGGTTTGGTTGGAACTCTCCTTGACCAAAATCGGAAGTCGCAATATTTGGAAATGCATGGAATATTGGATGACTCAGAAGTCAGAGATCTGAAGACTGATCTATACGGGCTTGGCTTCAACTTATGGGTTGTGCCCTCTTGGATTTCTAGTGCCCTGGTATTTCAGACTGAAGACCGGACGGGATTATCGGGGTTCCGATGGTCGGGTCTATTCGGAAGGATCAGTGACAAATGATAAATTAAGACTTATCGGAGATGAGTGGGAGGTTCCAGGTACTCAGAATTGGAATAGTCAACGTGGGAAATGGATAGGGGTAATGATAAATGAATATCAAGTAAGGGTTTAGCTTTACAGAAAAGTAAGTGTAATCAAAGAGGGGTTTTTGGAATGTCAGATATGTTGGGGTCGGAATAATCAGAATAATCAGAATACCAAACAAGGTCGAAGGCCTTATTGCAGGTAGAACTTGGAGTGATGAAGTATAATAAAAGGTATAATGATATAGGGTAGACAAGATATATCAGGTGTGCAGGATATTGCAAGTTATATTGAGATAATGAGATGAAGTAACGAGATATACAATGAGATATGTAAGAGAGATATAAGAGATATACAAGCTAAAGAAAGCTTGAGCAAGGGAAAGCGTATTTAAAGGAACATGTGGAATTCCAAAATTGGAAATGGAAAGATAAGGGTGCATGATACAGAGTTCCGCAGTCGGAGCGAATACGGAAATCGAGATAAGATGTACAGGGATAATATCGAAATAGAATCGTGACTAAGAATAATAAATGGGGAGATGTTGGAAATAAGCGGGAAAGGGCTTATTGGGGTATGGAAAACGTCGGAATAACGCGAGTCAGATCTGGGATCTAACAGTATCTCCCTTTTACAGCCGAGCCCTCAAAGGCTGATTATGCTATTGAATATCGTGGGAAGTTTGGGTGTCGGTTATCCATAAAGGCTGAGATCTTGGATCAGATATAAATAGGGGAAAATGGTCTGTGGACGCAAAAACACTTTTTGACTCCCCACCACCACCACCACCACCACCACCAGCTCAAATGGCATCATGTGCTAGGTCCACCTCACCCACACACTCTATTATTGACGTCAGCTCCAGCGATGAACTCGCCGCAGAGGTGAGAGAATACAAGTGGAAAAAGAAGGAGTTGGAGGATAAAATGTGGGAAAAAGCAAAGGCAAAGTGGGAAAAGCGGGAGAGAGAAGCAGAGGAAAAGCGAGAGCGGGAGTGGAAGGAAAAAGAGGAGCGGGATTGGAAAGAACAGGAGGAGCAGGATTGGAAAGAACAGGAGGAGCGGGATTGGAAAGAACAGGAGGAGTGGGATTGGAAAGAATAGGAGGAGCGGGATTGGAAAGAACAGGAGGATTGCGATCAGAAGGCGAAGGAGAAAGAGGATGAGGATTGGCAAAAAAAGGAGGAAGCCAACCGAAGGAAGCGGATGGAGGAGGCAGATCGGCAGAAAGCCGAATCAACGCAGATGGTGCGAGAGGAGTTGAGGCGGGAGGAAGCCCGACTCAAAAAAGTGTTCATAAGTCATCTCCTTATGATTATGATCAGAGGAGTTTTGACAGGAATTTCAGACTAGCCAGAGAAAGGTGATTGCAATCAGAAGGCTGATTGGAATATGAGGGGTACATCAGAAAATGCCAGAGGCCAAAAATATCACCTCGAGGACGTATGGTCGGAGGCCAACGAGTTCGACGACTGATGCCTGCTCTGTTGGACGCAGGGGCTGGAGTGCATTGACGAGGAGCGGAAAAGCGGGAGGTCACAGAAGCGGGCATGTATCCAGTGCCAAAATGATCGGAAGAAATGTATGAAGCCAGGCGATGCAGATTTCACAGCAGAGATGGTGGGAAAGTCGTCATTGCTGGCTTACAAGTGGGTTTGGGTGGAAAACACGGAGGCAGGACCAGGACCGGCAACCAAAAGACATCAGGCAGAAACGGCCGCGGATCGAGAAGTCGGGGTCACATTGGGGAAGGAGAAAGGCAAGGAGCAGGCAACGGAGGATGAGGCGGAGGATGTGGGGCTTGTGGTGGAAATCCATGGGCTCTGCAAAATGATTCACACGCTCATGAAGTGGCTCTGCTACAACTTGGAGGGAATGGTGGCCTTCAACGACACGTTGAAGACGTCGCACAGGATTGCGGAAATGGAGTTCAAGTTTCGGAAAAAGCAGTGGGAGACATACCACAGGGTGTTGGCGCCGCAACCGGAGTTGGAGTTGGAAGCTGGGGAATGAGGCGGGAAATGTCGGGCTGCAACCTGAGCCAGAGAAGGAGTCGGAGAAGGGGAAAGGGAAGGTGAAGGAAGCAAATGGCGATGGAATGGACATTGATGTTGTTCTGGAGGTACAGGAGAAGGAGGTTCCAGAGAAGGTGGAAATTGCCAAGGAACCAGAGGTGGAAATCAGCCAGAAACAGAGGTGGAAATTAGCCAGAAGGCAGCGGATCCAGAAGATGCGGATTCAGAAAAACAAGTTGAAGAGGGATTGGGGGAAGCGGTGGGGCCTGAACTGGAGGCCAATGGGCCGGAAGAGGAAACTATGCGGTAGATAGGAGTTGGAAGGCGAAAAGTAGTATAGACCAAATTGGAAGTGTTTCAGTGAAAGTAATATAGTTAGTTGTCAGAAAATGAAGTTTTTTTTTTTTTAAATTGGAAAAACGAAATGATTAGAAAAACTGAAATAATCAGAAAAACTGAAATAATCAGAAAAACGGGAAACGGTGAATCAAAGATGTTTCGTTAAGTTCAAGGATGTCAGAGAATCAGGGTACATTGGAATCGGAGGGAAGTCGGAACACGACTTGGGATCAGGATTGGACTTGTAAGTAATCATGAAGAAGTTCAGCAGGGTCAGAAATATCGGGATGTGAAAGGCATAGATGTTGAAGGGGTTTCGGAATTGCGATGTAAATAGAAGCGTAGTAAGAGCAAGAAGGAATAGAAGTGTTGGGTTGGAAGTGTTGTCAGAAGAAAGTCAGAATAGGAATGAATGATTGGGAAAGATTGTTGTCAACATAGTGGCTACTCTCCCTTCAAGGTAGACGTCCCATCGTCTACCTCAGGTGTCGGAAAGTAGAGTACAAGGAGTTGGAGTGTCAGAGGACCGAAGGATTCATCAGGAATGTATTGGCTTTTCCAGGAAATGAACGGTGTTACTTGGAAATTCCTCGATAGTGGTCTTGATGTTGTCTAGTTCAAATTGTTGTAATCACAGATTACCGGAGAATTCGGAGAATATCGGAGGGTTTGGATTTGAAAGGGAACAAGACATGAATGAATTGGAATTTTTGGGATGTTTCACCGGAAACCAATCAAGGTGTCCTGAGTCAGGAAATGCTTGGGGAATCCTCTTGAAAGCTATCATGTTAACATTATATACAGACTTGTAATATGCTTGTTTTATTTAATATGGCCCAGATATGTCTCAAAGCCAGACATACATGGAAAAATGAAAAAAAATTATAGCATGTATTCTATATTATCACAGGATGTGTTCAAAATATAGCCTCTTCCAGTGCATGCACAAAACAGTCTGTGATAATGTGGAATACATGCTATGAACATTTTAATTTTTCCATATATGTCTGGCTTTGCAACATATCTGGGCCATATTAAATAGAAGAAGCATGTTACAAGTCCATGCACAATGTTAACATGATTGTAAGGGAATTATAATTCCCTTGATACATACATATACCATTGATAGTAGTATATACCACTATATAATAAGTATTGTAGAGACATAGGCTATGCTTATGCTATAATTGTGTACATATATGTCCACAACTGTACTATTTGTAGTGTGAGAATAACCTTAGGTTATTCATCATCCTCACTTACTTTGTAAACATCACACACCACTTTATAGAACTGTTTGGAACGGTTCTTTTGAGCTTGTGTGATAACCACAACTTGAGTGTAAACTCCTTACACTTTTTTGAACCCCAAGAACTAGCGTAGGCTAGATCTAAAAAAGAGAGCGCAGAAAAAGCAAACCATATGGTTTGCTAGAGAAAGAAGCAGAGAGTGCTTCTTAAAGAATGTCTGCAAGACTCCAGGTCAGAACCAGGAGTCAGACAAGTCACCCGTCGAGCGAAGCCAACGTGAACGAGATCACAGACGGCGATCTGAGCGATGCTTCGAAAGAAGCGTCAGCGACGTCAATGTCCAGCACACCGGGGAAACGCCCAGGCAGCGCCAATTGGAACCAATCAACTGGTTCCGATAGGATGGAGAGGGAGGGTTTAAAACCCTCCACACTGTCATGCACCAATGCGTGACAAGCAAGGGACCAAGGCCCCATGCAAGAAGGAGAACCCCGCAGACGCGCGAGTATGACACCCGCGTGAGATGCTAAAGGAGGAACGCCTGGGGTACAACCCAGGCAGCAGAGTGACGCAAGCCACTCTAGCAAAACAATAGAAAATCGGCATGTAAGCCCCGAAAAACAAGCCTCAGAACGAGACTATTCAACAGAGGAAGAATTCCTCGAGGACGAACTCATGGAGAAAATCCTGCGAGAGATGGATGATACCCATCAACAAATAACGTTCACCCATGAACAGAGCAAACAAGCAGCTACAAAAGCTACCGAAATACTGGTCAGACGTGAGGAACGCCTGAGGAAAATTATAGAAGAACTACGCACAAAACAACGCACGTGAATGAAAGAAAAAAAGGCCTTTCGCAAAAACAATCCCAATAGGGATTGTACAGATGAAGAAGGCGAAGCACAACCTCAAAGGGGAATGGAACCCCCTGGAAAAATACCTAGAGCTCGGAAATGAACTCAATTGGAAGACGACCAGTCTGACAGGGAAGTAACGTGTAAAGCGCCACGAGATAGAGTGAGGGATAGACAATCCCTCTTTGAAATTGTCACTGGACAAATTCAGTCAGATGATGACATCACCAAAATTAGCATTGCGGACATGCAAGACGTGCTTGCAGAACAAGCAGACCATTGGGCTGAAGCCGAACGAAAGGCTGCCAGAAGGCATTGCCGTGCTCTAGAACTGAGCATAGAGCTAGCGGAAAAGGCAGTGGCCGTGCAGTATCCTCAGGGCAATGGACCTGAAATGAAAGAAGCAGTGCGTGCCACTAGGATAGCACATAACAAATACAGCTTGTATGAACAAGTCTCAAATGCCAGACTGGCTGGTGATACGTGTGAAATTCCAACTGTAGCCAGAGGAATACGTCAGGCCCCAGCAGGATCTGATGTTGATGCCCCCCAACGAGCCCCGAGTATATGGGGCATACCAGAGAGGTACCAATAGGTACCACTCACGGAAGTCAGTCGCCAGCCGACTCACTTTAACAACCGCCCTGACCATACGAACGGGATAGCAATGATGGTGCGCAACGTGCTCCATGAGAATCGACACGTGAGTGTCGAAAAATCCACCTTTGCGAAGGCAGGAATAAAACTGCCTCACCCTGAACCATACGGGGGAAGTGCCGATCTCGAAGAGTTCGAGACGTTCATCGCAGGAATACTGTGATGGTTAAGTATGAATAACCTACTTGGACCATCTGAGACTAAGGCTCAGATAGGATACATGGGCACTCACCTTAAAGACGAGGCGTCCGAGTGGTTCACTCAGACAGTAGAAAGGTGGGACCAAGAGATTTGGGACTGGACCCTCGAGTCTGTAGTCGCTGCTTTACAGCAGCGATTTCTACATACGTTGACACATAGACAAGCGTCAAACAAATTTGACTCCCTAGAGCGAGGAAGTCGTACTGTGGATGAAATCCTCAGTGATATTCTAAAGTACTCAGCACACATGATAATGCCGCCGGATAAGTACTCTATGAATAAAAGATTCTTAGCTGCGCTAAGAACATTTTTGAGGATAGAAGTCCTCAAACAGGGATACACCTTAGAGACTCATTCCTTAGAGGAATTGTCACATGAAGCTCAAGTAATCAAGTCAGCATCCCGCTATGACTATGGCACGTGAGTGAGTACTACCACGGCCAGCAGTAGTACAACAGCAAAAAAGAGTCAGGCTATGACAAAGCCTGAACAGGCTGCGAAGTCGCAGCCTAGTACAAGTAAAACACAGTCGGGTAAACCGACATACAAGCCACGAACCGTACCCACGGCACCAGTGGCCACTGCTGGAAATAAAGCAGTGGCAAATAATGCCCCTAGGCAGGGCGCAGCCAGAATAGGGAGAACACGTACATCAGATGTATGTTGCTCCAAATGTGGCCAAACGGGCCACATAAAAACTAATTGCCCCAAGTTACGGGACAAGCCGCGCATTGCAGGTGCGCGAATAGAAGAAGACCTCGGAGACAAGGTAGAACAAGAGAACTTAGAGCTGCCAGATGGCCCAAGTCAATCAGAAGAGGAGGAGTTACCTCCTGAAAAAGAGTACCCCGACCAGATAGTCAGAGACTGGCAAACGGAACCTACAGAAAAGTTCCAATGGTCAGACGACGAGTCCAAGGAGAATCGGACTGAGTATCGTGCCAGCACAATACATGCCGCAGGATACTGCGACAGACGCAGCATATATGCCATGCAAATACAAAATGAGAGCATAAACTCCCATGTCCAACCTGTCTGACTAGCCGTGGGCGGTATAATAGACAAAAATGTTGAGCCAGTCTATGACCATAGGGCTCGACACAAAGATCAAACACGGCCTAAACGACCGCATGAAGAAAACCAGACTATCTCTGGTTACTTTGAAGTTGGACGCACACGAGCCCACTGTATGCTAGACAGTGGGTGTGAAGGCATGATGATATCACCCAACTTCACACATGCAACCAAGAGGAAGATGTTTGAACTTGAATGTCCCATAGGCTTACAACTAGCCTGTGTTGGTAGTAAATCTACCATAAACTATGGCGTCAGAGACACCATAATATTTGGGACTTAAACCATCGAGGAATACTTCGATGTAGCTAACATCGATTATTACGATGTTATACTAGGAACTCCATTCCTGAGAAGGATGGGATTGATCCTGGACTTTAATGGTTCAGGACAAATACTAATGGGGAGTGAAAAATCCCCAATGGAGCAAACATGCTCAGTAATGAACGCAAAACGGAAGCCAAAAGACCCCCTCCTAAGCCGCTGACAAGCATGATACTCGACAGCGCCTACTTCACTACAAAAGATGCTCACTGCACACGCGCCTATCATCATCAGCTTTCGCCAGACCATCATCTGCTGTGCTACCTCCAGTCCGCCAGACACATCATCTCCACACTCATTCTATTTTTCATCGATTCTATTTTCAATATGCCATCCAGCATTGCCGCCACCACGTCCCATGATTCATTTCAGATGACTGCCAAGCCAGACATACACGTTGGACCACGCGTTGAACTTCCTAGTCGACGTTCTCCCCTTGATGTTCATTTGTCCAGTCCTCCTCCACAAGTCGCACATTGTCGGTACTATCCCCTATATGTCGAATCTCCTGAAGGCCCATACCGAATATTCCCCTCATATCCTCCTTATCACATTCACGATTGCATATGGGTATTCGATCAAACCTTCCATGCTCCCTTCTACGTCATCGGTTTTGACCCAAACTTCAAAACCAGTGAATGGTTGGCATCGTATCATCCTCAGGAATAACTGGTACATCAAAGAGCACAGACCAGGAACAGAGATTTGCTACGGTTATGTGCCTAAGGACTTCGTCTAGAAGGGCTCGTCTTCGTTCCCTCTCTGGAGGAAATTCGTATCCAAGTGTCGTGATTGGTTCACATGTTTCTGAGTCATCATCAAGTCACATGACTCACTTACTCATCTTCGGAAATATTTGACAAGCAACTGGAACCCTATTGGATGGCTATGACTCATTTTCTTCACATGACTCACTCGCTTCTTGGCTGTACTTCTATTTCCAATTGTTCCACATGGTCTATTGTCTGTGACTCACTTCTATTCTATTTCTGGCTTTCTATTTCAAATTCGCTGCCACATTTCCCTTCATTTCTTCGACCACCTGACTCATTTCTCCATTCTATTACAAACCACCTTCCTATTTTGGTTTTCTGCCTCTCGCCGTTAGTCATTTCTCCTGTCTGCTGTTGACAACATCATTGTATGGCATACTCACATTGTTTGTTGTTCTGCTCATGTATATAAGGCCTGTTTTCGCCTTAGTGTACCCCAATTCACCTCTTTCAGTTGGATTCACTCGTCTAAGTCTCAAGTCTAAGTCTTCTAAGTCTACTACTACTACTACGTCTACGTCAAGGCCAGCTTTGTCAATCACGTGACATTTGCTGTTGTATCTCGTCTACGCTTACGTCAGTGTATTACGTCATCATCTTTGTCACTGCTACGTTGTCACCTTCGTCTTTGTTCTACCTTTGTTGCTGCTGATAGAAAAGCGCACTGAGCCGAACACCAGTGTAAGTAGCCGTGCAACGATGACACCGCTACCCACTGTCTTTTGGATCTATTTCAGAAAGTAAACCGACACTGCATATAGCTGCGGCTATAACCAATAAAACTCGCAATTGAAGCGAGAAGGGTGAGCTGCCAACGAGTGACTCACCCATAAGTTCGCCGCATTTACGGCAAGAGGGGGAGGGGATGGAAGAAAATAAGGGGCGCACGTGCCACTTAATGGCTGTCAAAGCGAAACAGGGGAGTTTAACTCCTGCTGATTTTCCAAAATTGCAAGAGCAATGGAAAATAGAATTCGCCAATATGTTCGGCCAAGTACCTCTACGGTTGCCACTGTGGAGAGATATAAATCATGAGATAAATCTCATAGACGACCACAAGTGAATAAATTATCGCTTGCCTAAGTGTCCCAGACACACTTAAAGAAGAACTCATTCAGAAGATTGAATGATACACCACTGCAGGGTGGTGGGAAAGGGCATCAGCTAAACAAGCGATACCCATGTTAAGTATCCCAAAGAAAAGTGGGAAACTTTGAACCGTGTTCGATTTTCGTTTGCAAAACAATAATACAGAGAAGGACATCACGCCCTTCCCTGATCAAGACACCATATGGCACGATGTAGCGCATGCCAAATACAGATCCAAAATGGATATGTCAGAAGTGTATGAGCAAATACGTGTTAAAGATGCGGACATCTGGAAGATGGCCTTTTTAACAATATTTGGCACATTCATGAGCCGAGTAATGATGCTGGGGGACTGCAACACCCCCTCAACATTCCAATGTCTAATGACATTTATATTTCGCGACTTTATAGGTCGCTTCGTCCATGCATATCTGGACGATATATTCATATTCTTGAATACAATTGAGGAACACAAACAACACCTAAGAAAGGTGTTTGAGAGGCTAAGGGAGGTACAACTGTACCTCTCACCATCCAAGTCGGTTCTCTATTCTGAAAGAGTAGACTGCCTTGGTCATATAATTGATGACAAAGGCATACACGCCGATGCTGACAAAATGGCCAAAATACGCGAGTGGCGCCGCCCTCAGTCATACGTTGAAATTCAATGTTTCTTAGGACTAGTGCAATATCTAGCACCATATATGCCAGATATAACAGC
Organism: Ramaria rubella; assembly: GCA_015039355.1. Classification (NCBI taxonomy): domain Eukaryota; kingdom Fungi; phylum Basidiomycota; class Agaricomycetes; order Gomphales; family Gomphaceae; genus Ramaria; species Ramaria rubella. The sequence continues at coordinate 289,204 of MU134298.1, read as the reverse complement.
ATATACTACACCCCTTTCCAGCTGTGCCCGGAATAATAGGATGTTCGTATGGATGCCCTGATTAGACAAGTGCTTTGAGTCAATCAAAGCATTAGCTTGCAAAGCTCTGATATTGAAGCCCATAGACATAAATAATCCAGAGACAATCTGGGTCATATGTGACAGCTCCAAGACTGGAGTTGGCGCAGTATATGGACAAGGCCCTGACTGGGAAACCTGTAGACCCGCTGGCTTCTTGTCTAAGAAGTTCACATCGGTGCAGCATAGCTACCGAACACATGAGCACGAAACAATAGCCGTGCTCAAAGCTCTCATGAAATGGGAGGATAAACTACTAGGATGAAAGTTCGTCCTAGTCACTGACCATAAAGGACTTGAATACTTCAAGACCCAGCCGCATTTGTCACCAAGACAAGTGCGTTGGTGGGAGTTCCTCTCCTGCTTTACATACAGTACACTCCACATGGATGGAGTAAAGAATAAAGTAGTGGATTGCTTATCCTGCTACTTTGAATTCAATGGGCCAGAAGATGCACATCCAGAACATGTCTATGTCCAGGCTGACGCCAGACTAGACCCAGACGGGGAGCTACTACCCGTCGAACGTTTCGTTGAAATATGAGCAGCAGCTGCACGCAAGTCTGCCCGAATACAACAAAAGCAAGAGGATAGAATCCTCGAAGCAAACAAATTAAATGAGGAAGCTGAGCATCCTCAAACTTCGCCTAGAATACTAGATGAAAATGACATCAAAGATGTCATTGCCCTGGACTCAGGTTCAGAAGGAAAATCACTACGTGAACACGTAGAGAATAAGATTGATTTAGCCACACTTTTTCGCAATGGCTATGAAAAAGACACGACCTTAAGAAAGGTCTTAGCCAACCCTGAAGCGCATCCTCACTTTGGGATCAAAGATGGATTAATTTGGACCAAGAATAGGTCCAAAAGAAGCGTGGTATGCCCACCCTGTGAAGCCTTCCTGAGGGGGAGGAGACTAGTCGAGGTCATAATAGACCACGCTCACCAAGCCGTTGGCCACTTTAGCCAATTTAAAACAGCTAATTACGTTGGCCGTTATTATTGGTGGCCAACAATGACAAAGGATATACAATCCTTCCGCAAAACATGTGGACCTTGTCAACAGAACAAGGTCAATAACCAGCAGTCCGCTGGGCTGCTGCATACATTACCAGTGCTGGAAAGGCCCTGGCAATCTATAGGAATGGACTTTATGGGCCCACTCCCAAAGTCAAGGGAATTCGACTACCTGCTCGTAATAATCGACAGATTAATGTCACAGGTACATTTGATACCCACGACAGTTAAAGTAACTGCGTGGCAGGTCGCGTGGTTATACCTACAAGAAGTTGTATGACTTCACGGGACAGCAGACTCGATAGTATCAGATCGAGACTCAAAGTTCACTTCCATCTTTTGGAAGGAATTACAAAGGCTAATGGGGACTAAGCTCCTCATGTCCGCATCATTCCACCCAGAAACAGATGGAGCAACAGAACGAGTGAATCGCTCTATAGGCCAAATATTGCAAACAGTAGTCCACACTGACCAAAAGGATTGGGCAGAAAAATGCCCAATGGTTTAATTCGCACTGAACAGCAGCATCAATGGATCAACAGGATTTGCACCATTTGAACTGAACGGTGGATATCTGCCCAGAATTGGACAGATGCTAGAGATTAACACCACGTATAGAGGTGTTAAACAATTCGCACAGCAAGCGCTGTGGAACCTAATGGAAGCACATGACACTATCATTGAAAGTTGTGTGTCACAGACACACTACACTAACCAAAAGCGAAGAACAGGCAGAGGATATGCGCCTGGAGACTTAGTTTACCTGTCAACTAAGAACTTGTTCTTGCCCAAAGGGAGGGCAAGGAAGCTTATGCCCGAGTTTATTGGACCATATAAAGTACTAGACGTACATAACAAAATGTCTAACATAAAGCTCGAGCTACCGCCCAAGCTCAGTGCATGAAGGATCACCCCTACGTTTCATATGGCGTTAATACAACCATATACAGCAAACAACAATGAGTTGTTTCCAAAGCGAGACAGAAAGTCATTGTATGACTTCAGACAAACCGACGAACAAGAATGGTTCGTCGATGAAATACTCACCCATAGGTGGATGAATGAGAAAGAACTAGAGTTCCAAGTACGTTGGACTCTAGGAGATGTGACGTGGGAACCACTTGCTGAATGCAAGGAGCTAGAAGCACTAGATGAATATCTAGAGCTGCAAGGTGTGAAAAAGCCTCACAAGCTACCCAGACACATCTAGCGTGTCTGATTACGTGACTCAATTAGAGTCCCGCACACGGCCAAAAAGGAATAACGCCACGGGCGTCTTTTCTTCTTCACCCGTCCCACTACCACAGTGGGACAACATTGGGATGAATCCCGACGCTCACATGAGTGATGCACATACCGAGCCTGCTGCAAAGCAGGCTACAGAACTATCAAGCATGGCCCGATTGCTCGCCAACTACCAGCGTAAAACTGAGTGGCAGATACATAGTCTGCCACACACTATCATTCTGTCGCATAAACGCAACTGTGGGCCATGCGAGGCCCACATAACTCATGTACTTGCCGCCATACAAGCCGACGAGATAAACTTCAGCAAAGATGAAGTACGGAATGCCGTGTATGAGGCATATCCAGATTTATCACGTCGGTACATTGACAAAATTGACGAGCTAAGGGAAAAGCTCGTATACTGTGAAAAACGGTATAATGACGTGCGCCACGAACTAGACGCGGCACAAGAAAAAATATGTGAACACAAATCGCATTTAGACGAGATGCAAGCGCAGCTCAACGAACAGGCTGTGCAGCTCACAGAGCTGCACAAGAAGGGTCCTCCAACCCTTCCACAGATGACGGTGCAGCCGTCCACTGTACCTCAATTGGCTGTAGACGTACAGCCACACGGAGACGGCGGTGAGCCATCTCAATCACCTGGCCCCATGTCGCCCTCCCGGGCGCACTACATAACAGGGACAGACATCCCTATCTGGCCTATCACTAAGCCAGGTATTCCCCTGCCCCCACCGGGTCATGCATACACCCGTGACCTTACTACGGGTGCACCGGTACTGTATAAGGTACCACCATATAAGCCGTGGGACGACACATCCACAGATGGCGATGAGAACGTCGTCCGCATGACTCCTTCAAAGGAGCTGTCCAAGCGTGTGCTTAAAAAGCACAAGCTACAGAATGAAATTGCCCCTGCCATAGGCGATTTACCATACTCCCAGATGGGGATGATTCCCTGTCCCCTAGGCAAAGCGCCCACACCTCACGCACGCACTAGAAGCCCATGGTATGACACCGGCGCCATCAATAGTCCTCTGCTGTTGCATGAGTACGAAATGGGAGTCCTAATCCCGTACCCTGAACATACCCCCGCTCAGAAGAGAGCTGTGGCTTGTATAAAAAAGAGCCATAAGGAGAGCACCCAGGTGGAATGCTTTGCAGTCCACCCCGACACCCCTGCTGACTTAAAGTCAGCACTAATGCTCTGGATTTATAACCCAGAGGCACTCCCTGCAGCCATCAGGGAGGAAGCTGACATGTCACTAAATCTAAGTGACATTGACGTTTGGGTGTGGGTGAATAAGATCACCCCCCAAACTGATAGCCTCGTCTTCTGGATGATGCTAGAGGTGATATTTTCCCAGAAGGGAAAATGGGAGTGCCTCGTTGGAGCTCAGTGGCATATGCCACAAGGAAATGGGGATCTTAGATCCTCAGCACTGAATAAGTTTGGTTGGAGCAGTGATGCCCAATCCACTAGCGAGAAAGATATCGCATTGTGGTTGGGCCGTCATGGGGGAGTTGACCCCATCCGTGCCACGGACTTGCTCAAACCCTACTATGAGAGGGTGAGTTCTAAACTGCACTACAGCAAGGCAGCGCAGTCAGCACAGCAATGTGCCGAGGAACGCAAGGCATTTAGCCTTGCCACTTTACCTGACCCGAAAGGGAAAGGTAAGGCTACTGAGGGTAACACCTCTGTGTCGCTACACGCACGAATCAACTATAGTGACATAGTCGTTGACGCAGTGCCTAAAGTCACTGCTGCTGCTCCATCCATTGGGAGTAGCTTCACCGCAGCTAGTACAAATACTAGCTTAATGGGTAATGAAGATCTTGGGGTTGATATGTCCGAGATATATGAGGATAGGCACCCTCCAGATGTGGAAATGGGTCCCCCATCCCCTACTGCCGGCAACAGATAAAATATCCGTTTAACATGATGTATGATACATTGTCAGCCTCCCCGAGGTTTTGGCCTGAGGGGGAGGGTGTAAGGGAATTATAATTCCGTTGATACATACATATACCATTGATAGTAGTATATACCACTATATAATAAGTATTGTAGAGGCATAGGCTATGCTTATGCTATAATTGTGTACATATATGTCCACAACTGTACTATTTGTAGCGTGAGAATAACCTTAGGTTATTCATCATCATCACTTACTTTGTAAACATCACACACCGCTTTATAGAACTGTTTGGAACAGTTCTTTTGAGCTTGTGTGATAACCACAACTTAAGTGTAAAATCCTTACAATGATAGCTTTCCAGAGTATGTCCCAAGCATTCCCCAACTCAGGACACCTTGATTTGTTTCCAGTGTTTGGACAAGCATTTTGAAAAGGAAAAGGAGTAGAAGAAAACACATGGAAGAAAAAGGTGTTGGAAAAGATAGAATCGGGATGTGTTGGTAGAATTTGCGGGTTTTGTCGGAAATATTGGTAAGGTGCTTGATATCTGGCCTGGGATATTGTCCTAATGGTTTGAAAGGTCAGAATATTATCAGAAACATGGGTCGGAGGATGTAAGGATGGTGTATTCATGGATACAAGGGGTTTAACAGCACCATTCGAGAGAGATCATTATTGATTCTGAAGGCGGTTTGTCGGTTATTGTCCCATAACGCAGAATTCGGTATTGGTGATTAGACTTGGAGTCAGAGTAACTGCGTTGCATCTTGAATAGTCAGATTTGGAAAATCTGGAAGTCGAAGGTTGGAAAACTAAATCTTGGAAACGGAAGGATCTCTTGAAGGAGATTCAGCGTTCAGAGTTTTCAGAAATCCTCCTGGAGTGTTCTCAAGGAAGTACAGACATACTGTGCGGAATGTGTCAGATGAAATCCTATAGCTAGAGCCTCGTTAACATGTTCTCAAGGTGGTTCTGGCTTAACTAGATGTGAGGAAAATATTTTTTTTTTCCATAGTGAGATTCTCTCCCTCTGATAGATGTGATCTTGTCGGAGTGTGTAGCAGAATATTGATGATCACTTGTTGGGAATTGGAAGAATCGATGTAACGGATTTTCCCATCAGAAATGCACCAAGGTTTCCATATGGTCGTGTTGCGAGTTGAGGTTTCATCAAGCATTGACGTTGGATGTTATGACGGGTCAGAGGACATTGCAGCAAAGCAGGATTTTCGGAGATTTGGAAAAACACAGTATTTGCAGGTTTCCTGGAGACATGTCATAGAATTGAATCTTCTTGTTGAGGAGTGCAGAACTAGGTACTACCCAATGCCCTGTCAATCAACGGATTGTAGTGGGTGGGTTAGTGGTGTTACAGACTGTTTCGTCGGTTGGTGACTCTGTAATATGTTGCTGCTTAAATAGTGCTCACAGACTGTGCCAGATAACTTGGCATAGTGGCCTTTTAGCCCAGTTGAAAACAAGTACTTTACTACAAGAATTTACAGCCTTTCACAGTACTGTTAGATCCCAGATCTGACTCATGTTATTCTGACATTCTATGTATTCCAATAAGCCCTTTTCTGCTTATTTCTGACATGTCCCCATTTATTATTCTTAGTCACGATTCTATTTCAATATTATCCCCGTACATCTTATCTTGATTTCCGTATTTGCTCTGACTTCAGAACTCCATATCACGCACCCTTATCTTCCATTTCCGATTTCGGAATCCCACACGTTCTTAAATATGTTTTCTCCTGATCAAGCTTCTTTAGCTTGTATATCTCTCTTATATCGTATATCTTATACCTCTTTCTCATATCTTGTACATATCCTTCACATATCTCATTATCTCACCTTGTTATTCCAATATAACTCGCAACACCCTGTACACCTGATACATCCCGCCCATCCTATATCATTAAACCTTTATTACACTTCATCGCTCCAAACTTCTACCTGCAATAAGGCCTTCAAACCTTGTTTAGTATTCCGATTATTCCAATTATTCCGTTTATTCCAATTATTCCAACCCTACCTCATCCGACATTCCAAAACCCTCCTTGATTACACTCGCTTTCCAGTAAAGCTAACCCTTACTCGATATTGATTTGTCGTTACCCCTATTCCATCCTGCATTGACTATTCCATTCCCAAATACCCGAAACCCCCACTCATCTCCGATAAGTCTCAATATAAGGGCAACCTCTGGGGCTAGTGGAATATCACACTAGAGCCCGGCAGATGGGAATCCGAAGTATATAAGCTCAAGGAAGGCTACAGGCAAGGATACATACCTGGCAGATGGGAATCCAAAGAGAAAAGCCTAAGGACTCCCACTGCCAAGGTGACTACTAACTAAGGAAAGACTCCGAACAGACTGAACGTTCTGGGCGCTTAAAACGGAAGTCACGTGACCTGTGACATAGCCCAGATTCCAACTTGCACACGTAAGCGGGCGCTTAAATCGCGAACAGAAGCGCCAGCTGTAGAAGTGAGTAGGAAGGAGGAGGGGAGGAAGGAAATGGGAATATTAGATAGAAACAACAGGGAGAAAAGAGAGATAAAAGGGAAATGGGGATAGAAGGGGTGAACATGAATAAGAGAGGAGAATAGGAGAAGGAGAATAAAAAGGAGGAGTATGAGGGGTTCCCCTTACATCACCCCCCTTTTAGAGTGTGATGTCCCGACACACTGGCACCTACTGGGGGTACAAGTGCCTTTTGATGGAAGGTGTCAAAATCTGTGGCACGAATGTGACAAGGGGCACCAGGATGGAGGAGGTGGAAGTCAGCAATGAGGTCTGGGGCTGCTAAATCTGCCTCAGGGATCCACTCATCATGCTCATATCCATACCCCTTCCATCTGACCTTGTATTCAAGCTTTCCACAGTGGAATTGACTCTCCAAGATCTGTTCAATCTCGTAGTGCTCATCTTCCCCTACAAGGACTGGGGGAGGTGGGGGTTGAGCTTTCTGACCAGGGATGGGGTCAGGGGGGCAGGGGAGGAGCTTCACCACCGGGAAGACAGGGTGGAGGCAACTCATAGACTTGGGGAGTTGGAGACGGTAAGCATTGGATCCAACCTTGTGTTCCACTAGGAAGGGGCCTAGGTTCTGATGTGACAATTTCTTAGAAGGGCAAGTAGTGCTAATGTCACTTGCATCTAGGAAGACTTTGTCACCAGGAACAAAGGTAGGGCTGGCTCACGACGACAATTGTAGTATTGAGCCATATCCTCTTTTGCCTTATAAGGGTGGCTCGAGCTTCAGATAGGGAATCAGCCATTCGTTGTTTGAACTCATTCACAGCTTCTCTCCTAGACAGCTGTTGGTGAGGTTTGAAGCCCATTCATGGATGAATGGACGTGGTTGTTGTACTGGAACTCTGCAAGGGGAGGGAGGTCATCCCAGTCATCCTGTCGCTCGTTCACAAATAGACGGAGATACTGCTCTAGCTCTTGGTTGACACGTTCTGTCTGTCCATCAGTCTGCGGGTGGTATGCAGTGGAGGCAGCCACCTCGATACCCAGAAGTCTGTATAGCTCCCGAGTGAACTCACTGACAAACTGTGTACCTTGGTCTGAAACCACGTGGAGGGGTAGGCCATGGTGTCTCCAAACATGATCCCTAAAGAGACGAGAGGCTCCCAATGCTGTAATTGTGGTCAAGGTGGGGATGAAGTGAGAATGTTTGGATAAGGAATCTGATGACCATCACTGCATCATACCCATGCGAGTTGGGGAGTTCTACAATGAAGTCGACACTGACCGTCTCCCAGCACTGCTCAGGAATTTCCAGAGGGTGCAGTTCTCCAACAGGCAACTGACATTGAGCCTTGGTGCGTAGGCACAGGTCACATGCCTTTGTGTAGCTACCAATGTAGCGAGACATGTGAGGCCACCAATAGTTCCGAGAGACAAGTTCCAAGGTCTTCCAACGTCCAGCATGGCCAGCAATACGAGTGTCATGATGTTGGGAGACAATTTGACGTCGTAAGTCATGCTGATCGGGGACATATACCTTTCCACAGAACAAAAGTGTACCATCCCTCTCACCCCATTCTGATGACTTCACAGACTTCCCAGTAGTCTTGCGAAGTTCCTTGGCAGCACGTGCAACCGACTCCTCCAGCTCTCCCTCCTTGGTGCCCTTACGAATGTCCCTTAGGATGTCATGTTCTTCTCCTGTAAACTCTAGTCCTTCCAGTGCACGGATGACAAAGAGTTCTGGTTGGAGAAGTACCAAATTATCATTGTCATTTGAGCCAGTGCCATGATCGGGTCGGCGTGAGAGTGCATCTGACTTGCTCATTGTCTTGCCAGGACGATGGTACAGGTTGAAGTCAAACTGAGACAGATAAAGAGACCAGCATGCTTGGCGACAGTTGAGCTTTTTGGCTGTGCAGAAATATTCGAGATTTTTTGTGGTCTGTCCAGATCTCGATATGATGCCTTGCCCCCTCAAGGAAGTGTTGCCATTCTTCGAGGGCACGCATGATGGCGAGCATTTCCTTGTCATGGATCTCATAGTTGCGTTCAACCGGTCTGAGACTCTTGGAGAAGAAGGCTATGGGGTGCCACTTGTTATCAACCTTGGACTGTTGGGAAAGAACAGCACCGGTTGCAAAATCGGAGCTATCTGCTTTGACACGATATGGGAGGTTGTCATCTGGGAATGCAAGGATGGGTGCAGATGTTACCAATTTCTTTATAGTGTCGAAGGCAGCCTGCTGTGAAGGTTCCCATGTCCAAGGAGTGTCTTTGCAAAGCAGGTCGAACATTGGATGTGCATGGTGTGAGAATTTCTCAATAAATCAACGGTAGAAGTTGGCAAAACCAAGGAACGATTGTACCTCCTTCTTGTTGTTGGGTGTTGGCCACTCGGCGACACCAGCAACCTTGACGGGATCCATTTCAGCCTTCCCATGGGAGATGATGAGACCTAGGTATTCAATCTTGGTCTTGTCAAAGTCGCACTTGTCAGGACCCAAATAAAGCTTGTGTTCTCTGAGACGCTGTACCACTTTCCATACGACTTCATGGTGACTCTCTAGATCTTCTGAAAAGATCAGAATGTCATCCAGATAAATGCACATGACACCTTCAGCAATGAGGTTATGGAAGATGTCATTCATCATAGTCTGGAAAGTGGCAGCGCTGTTAGTGAGGCCAAAGAACATCACTAAAGGTTCAAACAGTCCCCGATTCGTTCTGAATGCCGCTTTCCACTCGTCACCCTCTTTGATTCTGACATTGTTAAAGCCCCAACAAACGTCAAGCTTAGTAAAGTAGTGGGCCCCTCATAGGCTGTTGACAAGGTCAGAAATCAAGGGAAGAGGGTAGCGATTCTTGATTGTCATTGCATTCAGCACCCGATAGTCCTGGACAAACCGTAGGGCACCATCTTTCTTTTTAACAAAGAAAACTGGTGAGGCCATTGGTGACTTTGACGGTCAGATGCGTCCTGTGCTCAAATTCTCCTCAAGGAATTTGCCTTGGGTGAGGCTCTGGGGTTGGCTCCGGATTCTAACTCGATGGCATGATCCCATGGTTTGCGTCCTGGAAGCTTGTCAAACGACTCTTTTGCAAAGACATCTTCGTAGTCGGACAGGTAGTCTAGAAGAGTGTCTGAAGGTTGGGAATTGTGCCAGGCAGCTTCTGCAAGGCATTGGGATGTTGTTGACGAAGCACAAATGAACTCAGCTTGGGGAGGGAGCGTAGCGACTAGGATGTGGTCACCCTCTTCTATAGCTTCATCAGATGTGCCTTCAGCCACTTCAGAATCACCCCCATACTGCTGACTCAGGAGGAGTTCTTCTTCGGCTGTTGATCCATCTGAATCATGCATGAGAATGGGGCAAGGACCAATACGGCAGGTGCGCAGTCATAGGGCTCTCTGATGTTCTTCCTTGATGATGTTGCAACATGTATGGCACTGGGGAGGACAGCGCATCATCCGTACTTCTTGAGACTTCCAGTCAACTTCTGGGTTGTGGTCCCGGAGCCAGGTGTAGCCAAGGATCATACGTTGACGCCCTAGGTGGGTAACAGCGAATGCAGCTCTCTCGGAATGGTCCTTGTACCGCAGAATTAGATCAACGACTTCAGTGATGGATCCAGATTCATTGGGTGAGCCATCAACATTGTACACCAGAATAGGATGTGAGAGTGGTCGTGCAGTGAGGCGGTTTTCCTGAACAAATCCCGAGTCGAGAAACAAACCAGTGGCACTGGAGTCAAGTAGAGCACGAACCAACTTGATCTCTGCTGTATCTGTGGTTTGAAACTCGACTGGGAGAGAGAGGGAGTTTGGGCTTGGGGTGGAAGCAACAACATACTGTGCAGGAAGGTTTCATTCCCATTTTTTACGATAGAAGTGAGTATGAGACTGGGGAGGAGTTAAGGGTGGTATGTCTAGTATTTCAGTCTCCGTAGCTGAGGAATCAGGTTCTGAATCTGTGTATTCATTGTTTACCTGATTATACAGCAGTGGAGCGAAACGATTGGGAATTGGCAGCAGGGGCACACTATTCACCTGCTGCGTGACACAAAATCCTCTTCTCCTTCCTGAGGCTCTGGATTGTCTTCCTTGATAGGGCTTGCAACTCTAGGATCAGTGGATGACAGCAAGTGGGCAATCCATTCGTCCTTCTCTTCAGCAGTCATGGTCTGAACATCAAAGGCCTGAGGACATTCTCGAATGAAGTGGCCTGGTTTTCCACACCTATGACAGACAAGGGAACTGGGTTGACAACGGTGAGCAGCATCTACCTCCATTGCCACTGGTTGGGCACCCATGGTAGCAATAGGTGGGACTGCTTGAAGCTGTGGTGCTGATTCCGATTGGTGAGGTGGGTGTGGGTTTCAGTGGTTGACACCAACAGAGGCAGGAGAGGGACAGGTAGAAGTATTCAGTGTAGGGTGTGAGGCGCTTTGAAAGGCTTCATTAGCAGCATGTGCTTGTGAGATCGTCCTAGCCACTGAAAACCATTCAGAAAGGTCATTGTCCGATGGGCATCCTTCAACCATATTAGCAATCCAGCTCTGGATGGAAGGGTCGAGACCATGGCGGAATTTCATGATGAGGGAGGCCTGTTCTCCGTATCCAGACTTCTCAACTAGCTCTTCAAACTCATTGATATAGTCATCAACGGTATGACAATTCTGATAGTATTGACGTGACTCAAGTTTGGTCCAGTGACAAGCATGATACTCGACAGTGCCTACTACACTACAAAAGACGCTCACTGCACACACACCTATCATCATCAGCTTTCGCCAGACCATCATCTGCTGTGCTACCTCCAGTCCACCAGACACATCATCTCCACACTCATTCTATTTTTCATCAATTCTATTTTCGATATGCCGTCCAGCATTGCCGCCACCACATCCCATGATTCATTTCAGATGACTGCCAAGCCAGACATACACATTGGACCACGCATCAAACTTCCCAGTCAATGTTCTCCTCTTGATGTTCATTTATCCAATCCTCCTCCACATGTTGCACATTGTGTACTATCATCTCTATATCGAATCTCCTGAAGGTCCATTCCGAGTATTCTCCTCATATCCTCCTTATCGTGTTCACGATTGCATATGGGTATTCAATCAAACCTTCCATGCTCCCTTCTACGTCATCGGTTTTGACCCAAACTTCGAACCAGTGAATGGTTGGCATCGTATCGTCCTCAGGAATAACTGGTACATCAAAGAGCATGGACCAGGAACAGAGATTTGCTACGGTTATGTGCCTAAGGACTTCATCAAGCAGGACTCGTCTTCGTTCCCTCTCTGGAGGAAATTCGTATCCAAGTGTCGTGATTGGTTCAAATGTTTCTGAGTCGTCATCACGTCACATGACTCACTTACTCATCTTCAGAGATATTTGACAAGCAACTGGAATTCTATTGGACGGCTATGACTCATTTTCATCACCTGACTCACTCGCTTCTTTCTTGTACTTCTATTTCCAATTGTTCCACATGGTCTATTGTCTGTGACTCACTTCTATTCAATTTCTGGCTTCTATTTCAAATTCGCTGCCATATTTCCCTTCATTTCTTCGACCACCTGACTCATTTCTCCATTCCATTACAAACCACCTTCCTATTTTGGTTTTCTGCCTCTCACTGTTAGTCATTTCTCCTGTCTGCTGTCGACGACATCATTGTATGGCATACTTGCATCGTTTGTTGTTCTGCTCATGTATATAAAGGCTTGTCTCGCCTTAGTGTACCCCAATTTACCTCTATCAGTTGGATTCACTCGTCTAAGTCTCAAGTCTAAGTCTTCTAAGTCTACTACTACTACTACATATACATCAAGGCCAGCTTTGTCAATCACATGACATTTGCTGTTGTATCTCGTCCATGCTTACGTCAGCGTATTACGTCATCATCATCATCACTGCTACGTCTTCGTTTTCATCTTCATTCTACCTTTGTTGCTGCTGATAGCGAAGCGCACTGAGCTGAACACCAGTGTAAGTAGCCGTGCAATGACGACACCGCTACCCACCGTCTTTTGGATCCATTTCCGAAAGTAAACCGACACTGGGCAGTAGTTTCTTCATGGGAAAGGAAGAATGTCGACCTGAATGCCTTCTCGAAAGAGACCCAGGTAGAATGGGTAGGGCGACCAGTTCTAGTTTCCATTTTGAAGATGTGTGTGGCAAAGGATGAGGCACGACCTGATTTCATGAATGACAGGGCCCAGAGGACCTTTGCATGATCATTGGCGAAGTGAGTTGGGCACAGGGCAAGATAGAGTTTACAAGAGTTCAAGAAGGCTCGTCCTTTTTCTCTGTCGCCATTAAAGTCAGCAGGAGTGGCAGGAGTGGCGTGTTTTTGAGTCGCAGGGGGGGAAAGGGATGCAGTCATAAGGCTAGTGACATCATGGTTCAAGGTGTGCACCTGGACATCTGTCTGTTGAACCTGTTGTGCCAGTAATTCCTTCTGTTCTCTCTCAGCACACAAAGCAACTTCTAAAACCGCAACACACTGATGCAGCTCATTGTAAGCCGCTTGAAAATCAAAGGGATTCGGGTCTTCTGGTATGGGTGTAGACATGGTAGAAGTGGATGGAGTATTAAGGAATGTACCAGAGGGGTCCTGAGCTGCTATGCACCTGAAGATATCAATTCAGAGACGAAGGTGACAGTGACCGGTCCAGTAAGTTGGGAGGCTTTTCTACTATAAGGGCCACCTCTGGGGCTAGTGGAATATCACACTAGAGCCTGGCAGATGGGAATCCGAAGTATATAAGCTCAAGGAAGGCTACAGGCAAGGATACATACCTGGCAGATGGGAATCCAAAGAGAAAAGCCTAAGGACTCCCACTGCCAAGGTGACTACTAACTAAGGAAAGACTCCGAAAAGACTGAACGTTTTGGGCGCTTAAAACGGAAGTCACGTGACCTGTGACATAGCCCAGGTAGATTCCAACTTGCACACGTAAGCGGGCGCTTAAATCGCGAACAGAAGCGCCAGCTGTAGAAGTGAGTTGGGAGGAGGAGGGGAGGAAGGAAATGGGAATATTAGATAGAAACAACAGGGAGAAAAGAGAGATAAGAGGGAAATGGGGATAGAAGGGGTGAACATGAATAAGAGAGGAGAATAGGAGAAGGAGAATAAAAAGGAGGAGTATGAGGGGTTCCCCTTACACTCAACGTATCATTGGCACTGACCTTCTGAATAGACCAACCAATCGGAACCCCGATAACACTTTCTGGTCTTCAATCTGAAATACGAGGGCACTAGAAATCCAAGAGGGCACAACCCATAAGTTGAAGCCAACGCCCGTATAGATGAGTCTTCGGGTCTCCGACTTCTGATCATGAGTCATCCAATATTCCACGCATTTCCGAATATTGCGAATATCGATCTCGGTCAAGGAGAGTTCCGACCAAATCCAACCCCTATGCTCAATCCGGCCTTTAACAAGTGGCATCCCCAGCACATCGGAACAATTAGAAACAAGTGGCATTATACGCAAATGTGATAACGACCAGGATTTTTCGCTCGATGGGAAGAAACGTGATTGGCATGAACAGCCTGCTGGATGGTGCGACATAAAATGTCTTCGGTAACAGGAAATGGAGACTGGCGGAAAGCGGGAATCCAAAAGGATGGTGTTTAAACATAATGATCGGTTGAAAACGTTTGGGAGAATGATATTCGGGGGTTTTTGGGATTGGAGGTAAGATCGGAGATGATTGTAAGGGATTTGGCAGAATTGTCAGAAGGTAGGAAGGATGTTTTCAGAAAGTGTCTGTGATGATCTTGGTAAGGCACGAAAGAAGATATGCACACAGATTCATGCTCGAGGGTCTTTGAGCTGTCAGTCTTGGGGATTCGGAAGGTCCTCTAAGGGGACCTTGATGTCAGAATCACTTAGCGTGACAGTTGTAGTTCAGGATTTTGCTTCCCTGGTGAAGGATGATGCCTTCAGGCATTTTTCCACTTTATGACTAGGTCTTCCACAGTAGAGGCATAGCTTTTGGTTGATGTGTCATTGTCTCTCCTGTAGTATTAACTTGCTGTCTTGTCCGAGGATGTTGGAAAGTTTCGGTATCGGTAAAATCAGGGTTTGGACGGAAGTTGTTGCCGTTTGTTGTGAGTCATCACAAAGATGGTTGGAGGTCACATTGTCGATGTTGCTTGGGATTTGCTCGGGTTTGAAGTCTTCGTCTATGAGGCACTTGTCGAAGAAGCTGGAGTACTCGTGAACATTTGATGGGTTGATGACATTCTTGGTAGATCTGTCGGTGTCGTCAAAATCGGGTGTTTGAATTCGGGTGTTGGAAAACATTGTAGAAATCAAGAGTGTTAGCTTGTATATACTGTTAAAGGCCAGATCAGACGTGAAGGTGGGGTTTGGTTGGAACTCTCCTTGACCAAAATCAGAAGTCGCAATATTCGGAAATGTGCAGAATATCGGATGACTCAGAAGTCGGAGATCCGAAGACTGATCTATACAGGCTTGGCTTCAACTTATGGGTTGTGCCCTCTTGGATTTCTAGTGCCCTGGTATTTCAGACTGAAGACCAGACAGGATTATCAGGGTTCCAATGGTCGGGTCTATTCAGAAGGATCAGTGACAAATGATACGTTAAGACTTATCAGAGATGAGTGGGAGGTTCCGGGTACTTGGAATTGGAATAGTCAATGCGATAGGGGTAATGATAAATGAATATCAAGTAAGGGTTTAGCTTTACAGAAAAGCAAGTGTAATCAAAGAGGGGTTTTTGGAATGTCAGATATGTTGGGGTTGGAATAATCGGAAATGTTGGGGTCGGAATAATTGGAATAATCAGAATACCGAACAAGGTCGAAGGCCTTATTGCAGGTAGAACTTGGAGTGATGAAGTATAATAAAAGGTAGAATGATATAGGGTAGACAAGATATATCAGGTGTGCAGGATATCGCAAGTTATATCGAGATAACAAGATGAAGTAACGAGATATACAATGAGATATGTAAGAGAGATATAAGAGATATACAAGCTAAAGAAAGCTTGAGCAAGGGAAAGCATATTTAAAGGAACATGCAGAATTCCGAAATTGGAAACGGAAAGATAAGCGTGCATGATACAGAGTTCTGGAGTCGGAGTGAATATGGAAATTGAGATAAGACGTATGGGGATAATATCAAAATCGAATCATGACTAAGAATAAAAAATGGGGAGATGTTGGAAATAAGCAGGAAAGGGCTTATCGGGATATGGAAAACATCGGAATAGCGCAAGTCGGATCTGGGATCTAACACCCACTAGGGCTCTGGTGAATATAGAGCCCTACTTTGTGTGTAAGCAGAGTAAAATCTGCTATAACGAAACCACACAGAGGGTACTCAACAGGCTGGACATTCACCAGCCTTCACATCCCAATGCCCCCTCATCCCCCAGGGTACTGGGGAGCCCCTACAACGTCTGATGATGATTCATCAGTTGATGAACATGGCAGCAGACCTCCCCGCTCAAAGACACGTACGAATGTGTCGACAATGGAGCCACCTGCACCACCAGCACCACCTCCTGCATCCACAGCGGATGAAAATACTATGGAAGTCGATCCAGCTGACAGTTGAAGTAGCTGCACAGTCATCTACAACTGCACCAGCACCTGTGTATGCTGATCCCCCATCAGCATAGATTCACCTGAACCTCCTGAGGTTCAGTCTGTGAGGAGGATGTAAGAATGTGAAGAGATAGTAGCATATATGCTACTATAAACTATACAAGTCACTATGGTGACTTGTGGGCTGTAGTATAGAAGCCACCCACTAGGGGCACTTGTAGATAGTGGACAACTATACAGTTGTCCACAAGTAATTACATAAGATAGACCTTTTTACTTGTACACACACAAACTGCAGACACCAATACACATATTGGCTCAGTCTGTCTAGTGTGATGGTAAGGAAATCTTACACTTTGCTGAGTCTTTCCCCTTCCAGCAAGTCTCAGCAGTGTGTCCAATTTTGCAACAGGTGTCACATTTGGTTTTCAACCTTTGTGATATCTTTTTTCTTTGTGCCTCTAGCCACCAGTGCTGAGTCTTCCCATTTGGCAAGGTCCCACACCTCCCTGGCTTCAGTTTCTATCTCTTCAATGACATCCTTCACAGACAATTGTACCTTGGAGTTCATCATGAATGTGATTAGGTCCTTTCGAAGCCAGTCATAGGAACTGTCACTCAGCACATTCAAAAGGAGGACAATTTCCCAATCATCAGCAGTGGGTGGTTTATCACTGAAAACAACACCAAGTGCATCACAAATTTCAGTAATTGTCATGCTGAATGGGACATCTAGTGAGAAGTGATTCCTTATAGCTGACTGCATGCTCTTGAGCTTGGCAATGATGCCAGTCAATTGTGTCTTTTCCTTAAGCCTTTGCCATGCTTCAGCAGCCTCAGTGATGGATTCCAATTCACATTGGAGCAATGCATCTACAATGGTGCTGAGGGCACTGACGATTTGGTCATTCACTTTGATCCACACCTCTTGCAGCTTTGTGTCAGGTGGTTTCTTTTGGGAAGTACTGTCAATGCATTTCTGAGCCTTTTGGGCTTGGAGGGCCATCCTCACCTCATGTGACCATCTGACCCAGTCACCTTCCATCAGCTTCTCTATTTTCAATGAAAATTTTACTGAGAATCCTTGTGCCATAGTAATGAGTAGAATTGATATTGTCAGGTATGTTTGGCTGTAGTAGTGGCCTCAGGTCCCATAACATATTGAAACTAGACTAGGTATTAGTCTCTTTACTCAGGCCCAATATAAGATAGCGACTGAGAAAAGAGGCGACACTGGGCACCCACATATATCCACACACTCTGTGGGTGCCTGGGTACGCACTGACCAAGCTGGTTGTTACAGCCTCACCAGGTGTCTAGCACAAAATGGACTTTTCTCAGTTGAATTCTTCCGAGCAAGCGGCAATGAACAAAATCATTGAGAAAAAGCAGGTATAGCTGTAAACCATTGGAAGAGACCTCTTACTCACTGAATGTATTCAGATGCAGGATTTTATGCGCCTCTACTCGGGACTCGTCGACCGATGTTTCAATGCGTGCATTCATGACTTCACCAGCAGAACCCTCATGTCAAAGGAGGTCGGTGTTTTGCGAGCGTGGTACGCGAGTTCCATGGTTGACATCAGGTGGTAGGAAACATGTGTGCAAAACTGTGCAGACAAATTTTTAAAACACTCTGAGCGAGTCGGGGCACGCTTTGCAGAACATAACGCTGGTTAGTTTGTACCTCTTTCGATTATCTAGTTGTCATAATTGAACCTACATCGACAGAGACAATGAATCAACAGTCCCAATTACGATAATACTGTGTTCTTGCTTCTCGGCAATACACATGACACTAGGCTGGGGTTAGCCAATAGCATTCATAAAGGCCCGGACAGCGGGAACACATCTATTATACGGACTCTCGTAAACATGTAGATTTCATTTCAGGAAAACTTCCCAGCAAACTTCTTTCAGGTGGTATTCTTGTTGAGATGTTTGTCCTCGATAATAATTACAATACCTACCATTTATGTATTTGCTGAGAACTCGTCGGGCGTATCTGGGTATCACGTGGCGGATCTTCGCGTATACTTATATATAAGTGATAGGATTTGACTTCGTTTGCTGCCGTACGCTGATAGGGGACCATGTCGTCCAAATCCCTTTCAACGATTCTTTCTCTCCCTAGCGGTCGAAAGGTTAATGTTCCGACTGGTCTCTACATCAATGGCAGGTTTGTCTCCAGCGCAGATGGTCACGAGAAAGACCTGGAGTAAGTGGTTATCAGCTACAAACGGACTTGTACCAACGCCATATTGATGTCTCTTCAAGAGTAATCAACCCCTTTAATGAAGGTATACATCTTTCGTGCAGAGCAAATAACCCAGTATTCATAACCTGAATCTCACCATGCAGAGCTTATCACAACTGTCTGTGCTGGTAGGCACTTCTCACCTATCACACAAACAACCAGAGAAGACAATACCCTCCAGCCTCTGTAAAAGATATAGATCTTGCGGTTGCTGCTGCCAGGAGTGCATTCCAAACCACCTGGGGCAAAAACACCCCTGGAACTGAGCGGGCAAAGCTCCTCAATCGTCTCGCAGATCTCATAGAACGCGATCAACAGGAGTTAGCTGAACTTGAATCTTTTAACAGTGGAAAGCCTGTCAAGTTTGCCAGGTGGGTGTCTAATATAGATATGTATGATATTTAGACTAATATCTCTGTCTTAATCAGGGATGCTGATATAGCGGATACGATTGCATGCTTACGATATTATGGTTGGGCTAAGGATTTAAAATCAGTATCAATAGAGAAATGACGCCTGCTTCGTATATAGCTGGTTTCGCAGATAAAGTACACGGAAAGGCAAGCATCACCAGGATTTCAGACATTTCTATGAACACAGACGTACCTTTTTTTAATTATAGACAATCGAAGTCAATGATAAAACAAAGTTTGTGTTCACAAAACACGAGCCTGTCGGTGTTTGTGGGCAAATGTGAGGGAACCAATGATCCTTGAGAGCATGATTTTATACAAGTGACATAGAATCCCTTGGAACTATCCGATAAACATGTGGTATGTTATATTTGTTATTCCTGGCTTCTCACTTTATTTATAATTGGGCAAGGTCTTGGAAGACAGCCCCAGCCCTTGCCTTGGGATGCACTATTGTAATGAAACCATCGGAAAATACCCCTCTGACCGCTCTCGTACTTACTGATTTCTCTAACTTTTAATATATAGTAAAACATCTGAACGCCCCTTTGTTATTTAGAAACTTTGCGAGCTAGTCAAAGAAGCGGGGCAAGTTGGATGTTTTTTTTAGGGGCTTTTGTTTCATATCGTATTACAGGTATCCCGATGGTGTCCTTAATTGCGTGCCTTCTTTGGGCAGTGTTGGGGGGGCAGCCCTTGCATCTCATCCCGGAGTAGACAAAGTACGTGCTCGAGCCCCGCATACCTGGAGGATCCCGCATAACAGTACCGGCCAGGTGGCTTTCACGGGATCGACTGTCACAGGGCGCAAAATCTTGGAAGCATCAGCACACAGCAACCTCAAAAAGGTTTTATTTGACCTCTCGTTCTATCAGCATCATTGGATTTATCTTCTCGCACCCTAGGTTTCACTAGAACTTGGTGGTAAATCCCCTCATCTTATTTTTGAGTCTGCCGATATCGACCAAGGTTGGTTCTATCTACCTAAATTTCGCCATCGACTAATTAGTCAACTTTTAAGCCGCGCATTGGGCCATCTTCGGTATAACATGGAATAGGTATTTGTCTAACAAGAAACCTGGGAACTTTATTCTTGTTGATTACCAGCTATAGCGGGCAGGATTGCACCGCAGGGTCCAGAGTTTACGTCCAATCCTCCATTTACGACAAATTCGTCCAGCTGCTCGTTAAGAAGGCGAACGAATTTGTCGTTGGTGACCCCTTTGACGAAGCTACTGCAGGGGGGCCTGTTATTTCCAAAGTTCAGTATGATCGGGTATGGAGCTACATAGAATCTGGTAAAACAGAAGGTGCAACAGTGGTGGTCGGTGGGGAAAAGCGAAAGACAAAAGGGTTCTTTGTGGATCCATGCGGTATGTACGTTTACCCTTCTTACGTTTGTCACTGACTTCGATGGCTAGTTTTCACCGACATCAAGCCTGAGATGAAAATAGTGAGTGAGCTCCAAGTGTTCTGCAACGTTCGCGATGACTTAACGCCAAGTAGGTGAAAGAAGAAGTAATTAATTCCGCTGCCTTTGAGTAGGTCTGCGACATTCACTCTTATATACCAGATCTTTGGACCTGTGCTCGTTGTTGGGAGGTTTGACACCGAAGAGGTAAGACTTACCACCCATCGGTCCTGTCGTCGATCCTTGACAACCCTGTAGGAAGCGATCACCCTTGCTAATGACACCACTTACGGATTGGCGGCAGGACTTCACTCAAATGACGCCTCTCAGTGCCTACGAGTGTCTAGTGTATGGGGATACACTTTTTTAGATTGATATTCGAGGTATAACCAAAGTTCCTTTACAGGAGCTTCAAGCAGGAACGATCTGGATCAATACTTACAACGTTCTGCATAATAATGTGCCCTTTGGAGGATTTAAGCAAAGTGGCATTGGCAGGGAGTTGGGAGAATACGCCCTCAGCGAGTACACCAGCGTGAAGGCGGTGCACTGGAACTTCGGCGAGAAGCTTGATTGGCCTATGTAATTTGAATTCTGTTCTTCTGTCTTGTACATGGTGTAGCTCGTGGACATTTCTGTACACCCTGAAATTACCTCTAATATAACAGGCGAAGGCCCGACTGCGTTCGATCATTGCTGCTTACATACAACATCCTGCACCAACCAATATGTCACTCATCGCTCGTACCCACTTGTTACGCCAGAGCATAAGCCGCTTGCACATTCAACCCGTTAGATATGTCCACATAGAAAATACTGTGGGCAATGTGAGTGCCATGCAACGCACATATACGCCCGTCACACTGAAACGGAATCTCGCAGAACATGCCGTTCTCCTATAGCAATCGCAAGACTTTCGCTATCAAGGCACGTAAGAATACAGCTTTCACAGCGTTGTCTCTGAACATTTTTATAATAGCTCACGTTATTCATGCTTGGAGGCTTTTCAATTCCTTTCGCCGCCGCCGCCTACCAACTGTACGATACCTCTCTTTACATAGGAACTCACCTCACATTAGCACTTAGGAAGAAAGCAGCTGCTGGTGCATAGAAGTAGTTCACCACTGTATGCAATAAACGCCGTTCATTTACTATGGCGTGGTTGTCAATAGCTATTTGCTACACGGGACGGCAAGTTGAAACAAGTATATATCGCAATTGCGATCATGATTCTACCTTTTCAACACGACCTAAAGCCATCTCCTCGACTAGTCGCATTTCTGCATCTGCCTCCGCTTCATCAAACTCAGCAAGGTTCTTAGCTGCTGCCTTTCTCGCAGCCTTCTTCGCTTCGTTCTGACTTCTACATGAGCAAGTTCTTGTCATAAAATCTGGATCGCCTTCCAGCGCATCCAGCGCCAAGAAAGACGCTTTACGAGCTGCAAATTGGGCGGACGGGTCTTCAGCACTGGCAAGAATAATGTCATGACATAATACTAGGTGCACAATGTAAGTTGAGGGAAATACAAAACAAACGAGTCTCTCACCATCACAAACGACGGAGCCAGGGTTCTCTGTCCCCGTGTGTTTGATGATCTCAAACTCTTGGCAACCTCTGGACTGGAAAAGCTCGAACAAGATTTTGGTAGGATGATGCGATAGTGTCTTGAGAGTGATATGTTTATCAAAAAAAGGCTTCAATATTCCGTCGAAAAAGGCTTCTACGCCTTCCGGTGAAAAGTTATCCGATACGTAGATCGCGCCTAAAACCGATTCCACTACATCGGATAAGACCTTGTGCCAACAGTTAGGTTTCCCGTTAAGTTTTAATAGGGTTTTAAGCATGTATATATACCTTTGGTTGCTCGACATCCACCCAATATTGTCCGGGTAGCCTGCTCTCTCTTTCGGCCCGAGTATATTCCGCCTGACGCGCTCTATCGAGGTCTTTAGAATAAGCCTGAATGCTGCTCGCAATGGTGTGTGATTCGAAAAGTAGATGCGCATGAAGACCAGAATATACGCAGACCGCAGCCAAAGTCGAATTCGAAACCATTGCTCCCTATTCTCATCAGCGTGTGGGTGATACTCGATAATGAAGGGGAGGCGTCCTACTTTTAGTAATGTCAACGCCCCGGGAGTGAGCTGCCCGTCTCTGTCAAAAATATATCGAATAACCACTACAGGTCACATTCAGAATATAAAACGATAAGAGGCAATGTGTACAGCTTACGGAAGTCAAGGATCGCGTCACCAATGAATTCTAATCGTTCGTAACACGTCATCTCATGCCCTTGGAACGATGTATGTGTCTAGTAAGACGAGCATTGAGTGGTGTTGTTGGACCCGAAATTGATATTTAGGTTACCAGAGCTTGTGCTAGTAAATGAGGCCTTCCGAAAGGATGGCCAATCGCCTTCTCGATGTGCTCAACAGTGCCTGGCTTGAGCTGAGCTGAGACATCTGGCGGGGGAGCCAGGGTTTTCCTAGCAAAGTCCGTCCAACGGTCAATGTGCGGCACAGGAATATTCATCGCTTTTGTAACACGCAGAGCTAGCTCACGCCCCGCTGTGATATAAGCAGCACCGATGATGGCCTCGGCAACATCAGCAACCCCCTTGCAAAATGACAATTCGTCACGCTGACACATGCGCGAGAAAGATGGTGGCGAATCACCTTATCGCCTAACCATTGCAGGTTTGCATCCTCTTGAACGCGTTTACTTTTTTTCCCAGCAGGTAAGACGTCACCAGGTGCTTGATTAACACTTGCTTCCTGGTGAGCCTCCTCCTGTATGAATTTTTCGATCTTGGACGTATGGTCATTGCCTGTGCTTGTTACGAATACCAAATTGGAATCCTCTGCCATAACGTTCTCGGGATCGTCAGGGACAGCTCTCCGAACAGCATTCAGCTCGTTTTCAGATTCAACACCGCCCTCCAAATCTCCCATCTCTCTTATATTGACATCGAGACCTGTGGCAAAGCTAGGGGATTCTTGATCTTTTCCAGTAACTTGTGGTTCTTCATCAGCTATCGCAAGTTTTGGAGGGCGGAAGATGCGGAAGTTAGGCGGCTGCCAAGCTTTTGAAGTGAATGGTTTGGATTGAATGTACTGAGGTAGTCCACTCCGATCCGCATTCTTAAGCAATGATCTATTACTTATGATGCGTTGTCTCGCGATATGCAAAGCACCTTCATGCTGTGTGGGGTTTGTGACAAAGAGATAGACGGAAGACAGGTATTTGAGATACGCATCCCCTTGGGAATTAGATCAGCCGATGCCTGATGCCTTAAAGCACTCATCTCAACGCTCACCTAACAGCTCCAGACGTTCGTAATCAAACTCAACGCTGGCTGATGGAGCAGACACAGCAGTGTGCAATAGATGCTCCATAATACAATGATCAAAGAACTTAGCATTGAGTTCCTTGACCAGAAGTATGTCCTCCAATCGACGTGTGATTGAAGGTAAAAGTAATGCCATGCGGAGCGTGCTGAAGATAAATCATCAGTTGAGGCGCATAAATAGATACTAAATTAAACCTAGCGGGTATAGTCAAACGACAACACAATTCTGGGATTAAGTCTATATGACACTCAGGACCGCTCTAAAATAAAACCAGACAACACGCATACATTTGGCAGGGTTCTTTTTCGACGCCGTGAAGGGACGGGAAGTTGGATTCAAGAGGTTCGTAGTGGCAGGGACCCGAGAAACCTCAATGATTGGTTGCGAAAGGTCTTGCAGCTCTTCAAAACCTTTGCGGCGTGCTCTACAATATTCGACCAGACTTTCATAAGCGGCCTCACGCTGAAAAACATGTCAGTGAATGAGAATTGAGAAGAAAGAAAAATAGGCAGATGACGACGACAGAAGCAAACAGAAAGAGCTAAGAGGAGGTGCACATGGGAACAAAGAGCAGACGAACCGGGCTATCAGCTGGTTTGCTAAGCGGTGTGAGATCTGGGCGGATCCTAACTGCATCATACCGTCGGGTGAATTCAACCCATCTATCTTGTATTACAGCATCTTGGATATCTTCTGTAAGACTTGCGACTGACACCCTCTGAAGGGCAACCACCCAATGTGTAGCTGCCAATGAGACCAAATCCCAGGGAATGTGTTCCGCGATGTCCTCCATGTCCCACCTCCCTTTAGGCCTTTCGAAGTCGAAGTTCCAGGTTAGAGCGAAAGGGGCGATGAAATAAGCCATTTCATCCAGCTTGCAAATGAAGGGTTTGTTAGACACTGCCCGACATATACGGATGGTATATTTGTGCAGTAATTGCAGCTGTTCCTCGCTGACCTTGAATGGGGACCCTGGTCTGAAATGCACGTTAGATGGAATGCCGGCAAAAAAAAGTTTGAAGCTGTCGATGGAAGGCAAAGGGAGACGAGTCAATATTAACATTGGTTGATACGTGCACGGGGGATCTTCCAGACGATCAGTATATATTATTGTTGGGTATAAATGACCAAGAAAAACCCTCGTCGAATTAACCCAAAAGTCAGGTTTTCGACGGGGATAGCAACGCGTTCCCGAGCCTTTGTTCTTGACAAAATGGAACGATGCCGGTTCATCATCATCTTCTTTATCGCTTATTTCCTCAAGCACAGCAGGCGACACATAGGATTCTCGTTGCTGTCGAACAGTCACTGGTGGCGGTCGAGGGAAGAGCTTATAATCTAAATAGCCCCCATAAAATAGTTCCTGACATGTCTGTAGACAAGCGGCGCGGCGAGCAGCAGATTGAGTTGGATAAGGTGGACCTGTGACGGTCCCGATAGGTGCTCCGGATGGTAGTACAACGGTACATATGTGCACATTGCGTGTACCATATCCGCGGCGTTGTTGAAATTCAAAAAGTGGGCGCGAAGGGGGTATGTCCCCATTATCGCTCTCAAGAGATGCCGCGAACCGGTAGACCACGGTCGTGGCATTATGGTGGTGTATGCGTGCACTAGTAGTCGGGTCTTTCACGAATGTATCCGCTTCATCGTCATCTTCATCATCACTATCAGAACGATAAGGGTCAGGAGTTTCGACGAGTGATAAAGGCGGGGATGAGCTTCCAGGGCTGTCAACGACAGAATCAACCCATTTTTGCATTCGTTTGTCCAGCTTTGCGATCCCGGACAACACACGGCGATGCACATCGTTACCTCTTTCGGCCATGTGAATCAAGTGACTATCACGGCCACGGGACCTCGTGCGAGCGTAGGCATATGAAACTTGACTTTCAAAGATGTTGAATCTATCAAGAATTTAGTAGCTCCTTCTTCATGAATAAGTTGGTGTCGCTTGCCTGATTACACAAGAGCACGCAGGTATTTCTAAGTCCTCTGCGAACTTGGTTGCGATGAGTAGATTGGTTGTTCCTGTTCGAAAATCTTCCAAAAGATCTTGCTATATGAATACAAAGTGTTGAGAAATTGCGCAATAGGGGTAATGAATAATATCCTCACCTGAGCATGAGGGTCAGTAAAGGCACCATGTCCTGTAATCACTTGTGGCCGGAGGAACCCAACATAGTCGCTCAATACGCGCAGGATATCAAGCATCGCATGAGCAACCACCCTCCTCTGAACTAGGCATAGTAGTCGGATATGAATATCATACTTTTCGCTAATCAGGTTTAATATTACCAAATACGATGCCACGGAACGATTCACCCTGAGGTTCACATGCCTTCAAGATCTGAACAAGTTTAGCTAGTTTGGGTGTCACATTGTACCCTCGTGAAGTGTAATCAAGATTCGGCATTGCAAATATCCAGTTCTTTACCGTATTCTTAACTTTTTCCTGAAGCATCGCAGCCTTGATGAGAGGATCTCTTCGTTCATCGTCGTCATCGTCAACGTAACCGAGGGTAGTAATTTCATCCATCTCACGGAGAGCCTTGCGCCAGAGGAGGTCACTCGCGCACGATCCAAGCTCGTAGCCACTAAGCGAGGTATTCCGTCAATGAACGACAATGGCAAACCGGTGCAAACTCACACATATTTAGCTCCTTTAAACTGTTTCCTAAAGCTTTGCATATTCGGATCAATTTTTCGGAGTTGCCGTAACAGTGGCGTCTCGAGCCTGCCCAGCTTAAGATAAGGATCATAAAATATCACCAGCTCGTTGGGCTTGTCGGGTAACGCCATGATTTGGTCTCGCGCGACGGAGGACACCCCAGTCATTGTAGCATCCAAAAGTTTCTCTAGCTTCAGCACTCCAAGGTCATAGATAAATTTCGAATCTGTTACTGGAGTCATCATCCCGAATATACGAGGTCTCTCATCACGGAGAGCAGATCTATAGAATTCCAGCATAACACGAGCCATAGGATGAGGGTCTCTGGCGGTTTGAGCGTCGTCTATAATGATCAAGTTCACCTGCGCGAGGGATAATTTTCCATGGAGGAGTGATCCCAAGAAAGCCTAAAAATATTTAGGGCATTGTATGTTAACGTGAATAGTGTATCGACCACACTTGCCTTCGCAGAGATCATGATCAGATCTTTATGTAAGAATTCCTGCCAAGGATTAGTGGCGGAGCCATGCCACATTTCAGTGTATGCGCCCATACTGAAAGGCTCAGTGTGTTGCAAAATTTGAGGCTGATCTTCTGCTAATGCATCATGGCTAACAAAGGTGATCAATCCGATGCTCCATGACTGCACTCATAAACTAACGTGACCACGAGAAGAGAGATACGCTTAGGAAGGCCACTGCGCTTCCGTTCAGTTTCTATCCCTACAACCCACTGCAGTAATTTCATGACAATAGCGCCTTTATCTGTCATAAAGGACGTGAGTGAAAAAAGGCGTTAAGACAACATAAGGTATGCTTACGTTCAAGAGTATCTAACACAGCCAATGCTGAGAGACCAATCTGTTGTCAGTTCATATGACTCAACGAAAGAAAAAAACAGTCGTACTATTGACTCTTTGAACGCGCTCGGAAACTTCCTCGATGTATGATTGCGAGATGGTCTGGGGAGCCTTCGAGGCGACATGTGTCTTTCCAGGCAAATCTGCAAGAACCTCAGGAAGATAATTGGCCAAAGAGTCACTCTGGTCTACATAAGTAGAAACGTCCTGTCTAGCTCGCTTGGTAGGGCGCGCTACTTCGATATCGGTTGTGTTGTAAGCCTCATCGACAACTCTGGCATGTTTTCCAGAGACGGGAAGCGAAGATCTGTGTGTTGAAAGTTGTGTCCGAGAGGTATGGGAGGCAACAGGGGCAGAGAACGGGACAGAGGTGGTTCCAGCAAAAGGCTGGTCACCTGTGGTGCCATTCTGAGCTTCCTGGTTACCACTCGCCTCAGGCTCTATTCTGGATACGTCTTCCTTACGCCAGGCCTGTTTCCAGATATTGAACATGAACCGTTGTAAACGAGTGGCCCCGATTCAAGATTGGGGCGGAGACGGAATGAGCTGCTATCCCATCTTCCCTCGTCGTCCGAGCCCACGGGGATGTCACGACGTACCGTGGCTGTGGAACCTCGGTATATGTCCTGGAATGTTCAACAATAGCTACCTTCTTGACACACTGGATAAAGACATAGTTGGCTTTGCTCCTAAATCCCGTCAACGCATTCTTGAGGCGCCATGTCTACCTTCACGTCTTCCATCCATAGGTTCGTGCCACATTACTTCTTGTTTTCAATGTCGCATATAGCTTCAATTCTTCTGTAATATTTAAGCTTTCATGCGGCGTGAAGGGGCGCAGAGTGCAGCGATAGCTACCCTGCGTGCTCTACCTCGTAGTCCTAGCCCGCCATCCGACACTCATACTTCCGATGACACTGCTACGACTAATCAAAGAGCGCGCACGCTCTCAAGATCTTCAGAGAGTTCAGCGAGCACATTTAGTCCTGTATGCGAAGAAGTTACTCAATCGTCATCCGTTACGACCTGGCGCGAGCCCCAACCATTCGAGATATTTCGCGCAGTTGAACGAAAGGACATTGTTTTCCTCATGGAGGTCCGGTATGGACCTTGATAAGTCATGTTCTTCCAGTTTCATAGCTCATGCGCCCCTCCCAGGGATCGAGCGTTTCATGTATGTATCTTTCTGGGAGTGTTTCCCACTTCTTCACTGTTTGACCAGTTACTTTTGCGTCGTACCGGAGATGCAACCCCTCTACTCCACGCCATGCGAATAGGCCATAGTCACCGTGATATTGCCATCCTCCTTGTCGGCGCACTTAGTCGCTTTGTTAACCATTTAGAGGACGAAGACCTCCAAAAGCCTCGCACTAAAGCTCTCTTGAAGGCTCTTAGTACGTTTGCACACTTATTTTCTATATCACGTCTTCCAATGATCGCTTAAAGGAGTTAACCTCAAATTAGCCATTGATTACGGCTTGCAGCAGAGCCAAGGAGACCTTATTGCTTCATTTATGCAATGCCTGATAATGAGTGAAGGCGATAAATGGGTGTGGGCGCAAACATCTACTGTCGCATTAGCTTTACGTGCCGGAACAGAAGGCAAACCGGTACAGGCGGCCGAGCAAGCGGTCAGAAAGTTTGCCACCAAAGAACTGGGGAAAGCAGCCACAATAGCTGCACTGGAGGACTAGTATGTATTACTTTCTTTGTCTTTTAAGCGTGATGGATTGATTGGACTATTGTATCAGTGTTTCGAACGCCACTGTGGATTTACTTATTTTAGCCGCTTGGACCAGCGCTCTGACTACCATTGATGCGGAAGCGATTCCGGTAGATGTGATCTTGCGGACATTAGTCATTTGTTTGTCTAACAGTTGAATTAACAGTCGTACTATTTCGCTCGTGATGACAGAGTTTACAAGGTATCACATTTCTTCCACTACTCCACATCTGAACGGCTGAACTATGAAGGCATTCGTCGAGCGTCTCTCAATAAACCGTAGTGCAATATCGCAATCATTGACCAGACGGTTAAAATGGCAGATGCGTGTAATTGAAAGAGTCGTCGAAGGTCGCACAAGCACCTACAGGGTACGTAGAATGTTCTGATGTTCAACAGCCGAAGATAATTGTTCCATCAATGACGTTAGAACAAAATGAACGCCCTTGCTGATGAACTCGACGAAGGAGAGGGAGTCTAAAAGCATCAGTGGCGCCACTGTATGCTCATTCCGTATTTCTGATTAATTTATGCAGATGAACTAAAGGACTTCATCTCCATCATGGACCAACAATCCATCGTCTCTATCGCGAATTTACTTTTCGTTTCGTTTGTCTTATTTCGTTTCACTTGCTTCTATAAGGTGCCATGTGGGACAAAAACCACATCCCAAACCTAGGCGTATCATGAAGCATACAATGACAACGATGGGCTATCCACTCGTTACTCCTCTTATCTGGTTCCAAGCGAGAGAGCTTGTCGCTTTGCATAACTCAAAGACATACTTAGCAAAAGAGGTGACAGTACTTATTACAAGGATTAGCTTTCTACTCCACGACCAAGCGGGCACTGTACTACATATCTTCACAACATATTTTAAAAGATTATTTTCATTCCCGTCGACTGAAACCATGCCGCTACTAAAGCGAGACCAAAAACTGCGGGTAGAAGATCCAAAAGGACAACTGTGCAAATCCAGATAGTAGCCAATGGTGGTCCCTATAAGTCACTGTTTGAATGAATGTATCATAATGACAAAGTTATTACCTGTCGGATAGTGACATGCCAGGGTGCGCGATTGACCAGCCAGATGAGACGAGTTCCAGCAGCTACGGAGGCCAAAAACAATCCTATTTGCGTGAAAAGCTTTGGTTTATGCCGGTTGGCTAAGTGGTCGACAGCTTTGAAAACTGATGGATAGAGGTAGCACATTTCACCTACAATAGAATATAAAAATTGACAAAACTTTGCACAGTAGAATCAGTAGAAACCTCATTATCTCATGAGAGAGCGTACCTGGCACAGCGGATATTAGCCGTTTAGTGTAGTCTCGTATGGAAGGATGTTGGCCGTATTGTTGATGTACAAGACTTGAATTAATAATCAGACAAGTACAACTTTTAGAAGAGATGATCCTCACATGTCCATCATAAGATACAGGAACGAAAAGGGTATGATGAGGAGGATAGCATTAAAGACTTCGTCTGCTAAATCTGGTGATTCGTCTTTCTCTTCCGCCTTCTCAAGGACGCCAGATTCATTGATAAGTCTCCATTGCTCGGCTTCCGGGATTTCCTCGTTGGTAGCCCCGTCAAAGCTCTTGTGGTTCCTTCGTTTTGCCATAAGTACTCAGCTCCTGATCAGGCTGTAGAGCGCCTACTACTAATGTTATCCAAGACGTACTTATGACTCGGAGTGATAAGGAAGTACTATTCGCTACGTTAGAAGCTCAGGGGCAGGAATTCCTGAAAACCTTTATGGACAATGGAACAAAAAGGAAGAGGACCGGGAATCGCGAGGACACGGAGTTATCCCGCAACGTTCGACACAAAATTTCAACATATCACTCGGGCGAAGTGGAGGCATGGACAGGGTTCGCGTCATCTGAGGATGGCGACTCAAACCACGATGTAACTATATACGAGTCGTCAGGGGCACCAACAATCGGTACGAAACCAGCTTTTGTTGTTTCTAACGCGGATTGATGTGAGTTCGTTCATGTTGGCACAGACATGCATGAGACGCGTAGGCCAAACGTCGTAGTGTTTGCTGAAGGTGCAGCAGTTACTCGCATACCTGCAGCAACCAAAACACAAGGTCGCACGTTTATGGTGATTTTGTCTGCATTCTCTTAATACTGTTTGTTGAACACTCCGAATAGTCGTCAAAGGTGTCCAAGCTGAGGCACTCCCCGGTTGAAGCAAAACACACCCTTCCAGACAAGCAAGAAATCGAAAGCGAAGCGTCCGTTGTGACAATTTAATGTAGACGTGGACTCACTGTCTGTGTCTGCCGTCTTTTACAGTTCGAACACACGCAACGATGCACTTTTGCACCGTCTGGTCCACACCCAGCTTTTATCGGGTTCGCTCAATCCTGATTTAAACCTGGCTCCGGCGAGGCAACGTAAAGCGCTTGCAGGGCGTGTGCTCGAGCTAGCCGATGCTTCAAAGCTAGGTAAGGGTGAAAGTACCGTTCGAGATGACGAGAAGAAGAAAGCTAGCAAAAGGGTTCGAGATGGGATGGTAGCGAAACAAAAGGAGAAGGATGCCAAATCTTTGAATGAGGTACGCAAGCAAACACCATCTCAAGATGACGTTCTCATGCCATATTGGCAAGGCAAAAAATGCAGGAAACTATCATCCTGCTCTTAAGAAGCTCTTTGCAGCGTCTAGTGGCAGCACGAAATCGCACACAAGAGACCGTGGACTGAGGATGGGGATTGGGAAGTTTTCCAATGGGATGTTGAAACTCTCATCCGAAGAAATTGGCAGCATACGGGATGTTCGAACTACACGTGGTCGCGGAAAAGCAGGCAGAGCAGGGAGGGGAGGGAGAGGAAACAGGGGAGGTAGGGGAAGTGGATGATAAATGACAACATCAGCGTAGGTGGCAAAAGCATTTCAAGCACCCTCTTGTTGATATATCACAGATCAGGTTTGGAGTGCATACAAGATGTTCAACCTCTGCGCTACCCGGCTCACTTTTTTTCTGCAGTATTTGACGATTCATGTTCAAGCGACAGGCTCAAGGGACCAGTGAGCCATTCAGTGTTCCAATCGGGTGGTTTACGAAGAAGAGTATACTTGTAGAGTGCTTTCGAACTTGCATAGCCACCTGACAATGCGGACTATGATAATGCTGGTCGCGACTGCATCAGTATTTTCAAATTTCAAGCAGCCCATTTACTGCCGACATCTTGCTGGAGTAGGGGAGCTTGTTCACAGTTCCTTGGCAGCTCGTATTCCTCGGCGAAGTTGGCCTAAACCGCGTGTTCTACGTACGATTTTCGCCGGGTCTCAGTTTTGGCAAACAGATTATGGGAGGCACACATGGCTCATTAAACTCCTACAACTCGATCAAATAAGAGCCGTCAGCCTGACGAGTGGTCCTTGCTCTAGAGTTTCGTCTTCTTCCTGAGTAGCGGTCATCGAAGTCACCCACCCTGAAAACAAAGCGTGAGTTAATAGAAGTGCCTGCTTGATTGAAGAAAAGAACCTGTGGAGTTCTCTTCCATCCTCGTCCACAAAAATGACATTGGCGCCCGCTGGTACAACGTAGACCTCTTCCTCTGGCGTTCGTCTATGGTGATGTCTTCTAGCCCTTCGCCTTGCTTCTCGTTCTGCTAAATATTGTTCATATGGTACAAAACCGTCACGCTCATTACCAATCTACGTTTGCAGCATGTGAGAAACAATTCGCCCCAAGTCATGTATCGCACCTCAATTTCAGTATCCGGATCAGCTGATATTATAATTGGTTGTTCTTCGAACGAAGAGGCTGATGTATAGCTTCGAGAGCCCTGGAATCGGCATAGTCTAATTGTGAGTCTGAAAAACTGCATATATGGGACTCACTCCTGAAGAATAGCTGTCAATGGACCTCGCTCTTGATCCCGATCTACGACCTCTGTGCCTTTCATGGCCGCCTTCGTCCTCTACTTCGATCCTCACACCGCCAACAGTAATAGGTTCTCCTCTTCTCGCACGGAATCTTCTAGGCTCTCCTTGAATAACTGGTGGTTCCTGTGTATATTCGGATATGTTTTCGTGTCTCTGGAAATCGCGCGGTTCTTCCATAAAGACCTCGCCAGGAGGCGCGACAAATGATGGAGCTGCCGATGAAATTTGATCTAAGGGAGGGGGTATCGATTCCTGTGGGTGGAAAGACTCTTGTGATGGCACTCTGTGGACAAATTGTCCCGGCTCTTGCAGAAATGAACCGTGTGGCGATGCCCTTTCAACAAAGCGTGTGCCCGACCCCTGCCGTGGATATCTCACTGGAAGACTATCCGATCCGGTGATGCTACTGTCCGAATAGTCATCTATCACTCTCGCCCTGCGCGATGGCGGGACTACCATTGGCACTCGTCCCACCTCTGTTGGCGGGGTACTATACTCTCCGAGGTTCACCACATTCCTCTGCTCCGGAATCTGGTCACAAAATGAGCCTGATTATAAGGATGTGCTCACCTGTCGACCACCCTTAGGGAGCATACTCCGCCACCGTGACCCAGATCTAGCGATGCTGGGCTGTTCATAATCAGAGGAGTCGTACCGTAAGATACGGGGATCTTCTCCATACTCTGGCTGCCCACCACGATCCCTGCGCCTGAAAGGCTGAAGGAAGCGAGGCATTCTCATGTGGTGTGTCGTTGGTGCTCTACACCTTCTTTAAATAGGTAGTCAGAGTAACCGGTAACCTCGTGGTAGTCGCGATGCATAGACTTCTAGATGCCCCCCATTTGCGACTCCAACACGTGTTGAGGATGAGGCTGAAGGTCACCTTGCATGACTATTATAATTATTAACCCGACAATTCGTGCATGGCGCGTGCGAGCACAAATTAAATGATTTTACACGTATCGACTAATCTCCTGTAAACGTAGTTGTTTAAGAGATCCCAATGCGCTTGACACCTGCTCCATGGTATGGGCAACCTCCCCCAGTTTCACGTGATCCAACGGAGGTTGGTTGGTTATAGACGCCAGTCGCGTTGAAAGGACGTGAAGGGATTGCTCCAGTGATTGAATTGATTTGTCGAGAATGGGCATTGTCGAAAATAATCCCGGAGTCTGCAAAGGCATTGAAGACTGAATTGGTAGGCTCCTAACACCGAATTCTTGTTGAGGCAATGCAGGCTCTGCTCGAGATGTTCCAACATTAAGCTTTTGAAAACAGATAATCAGAGAGTAACCGGGGATTCAAGAGAAAAGGGAGTCTCACATTCTCGTTGGTCATGCCAGGAGCACCGTTAGTACTTATTGATATGGGCGTCGTGTTGATGTGTGGAGCTGTTCGGGGAGGTAAAAATTCTGTTACAGCTTCTGTTCCTTGGAGAGGCACCAATGCGTCCAAACCATGCGCATTTTGTTCGAATATGTAGACCTGACCGCAAACCACACATTCCTAGCGAGGAAGGGGGTTAGAATGACGGGGTAGAAAGAGATGACTGATGACTTTTCTTGGATCCTTCCCCCCGCCAGGTTTTGGGGGTCGCACCAGAGGGACGCCATAGCAAGACTCGTTTGGACACTCTTCTGCCAGCATAGCCCAACCACGCAACATCCTTTTGCCAATTTCGGACGAGGCCATATCAGATTGGGCACGTCGACGCAAAGTCTCTTCCGAATCCGGGGGAAGAGCAAATGTTGGTGAGCTCAGTGCGCTCGAAACCTCAGTAGGTGGCGTTGACACACGAGAAATCTTTTCGCTGGATCTGCTAGACGTACTCGACAAGCAAGAGACTTGTTTCGTGAGTGCGGATGGTGGTGGATCTGCCAAAGCATTGGTTTTCCATAGCTACCTATCTAATTTGAAGGAGACACACCGTTTAAGTTGGGGTGACACTGGCTGCAGAACAGTCGTGGTGGTGATTGCCCAGAGGGAGTTCGGAGCATAGGGATGGAGCAAACGGGACAACCATCATCAGTCAAGATATAGCCCTTTAACATATACTCTCCAAGCTTGCTTGACACATCTGAAATTCTGCTCATGTTGCCTCGAATTATGTGACGCACGTGATCCAACGCGCTTTTGAATTCCACGTAGCACTAACGGCACTGTGACACTCTGCTGGCCATAACACTCTCAGCCAGCTGGGTATGAGCCTGTGCTACTTATGCAAGACATGTATTATTATCGCCGTTCTGGCTATCTTCCCTGCGCATGCCTTATGGTTTTGGGAACAACCCGCCGAAGTCAAACACGTCCCTCGGTGGACTTCCCAGAGGAAATTGACCTTTCGGTTAAGTTGTGTGCTTCAATGTTCGGTGGTAATATGTTAATGCATTAAAATTTGCAGAGAGAAGACAAGAGATTTATGGACTCATGCGTTCAACAATTACATGCAACACGGTGGGTTTCGGGAGGCCTATTAAAACGAAGTTGAACCTCACGAATTATGTAGCATACCCTATGGACGAGGTTAATTGCAATTTTATTTGTAGAGTTTACATCATGCTTATCACCCGTTCACAGTTGCGTCCACTGTCATGTAAAGGTAGAGGTCCTACGTATGACGATTCGTGAGCCGACCTACCACTGATACGGTGACACATGCGGGCCACTTATGAGGCTTCCTCTCCCACTAATTCAGGAACGATTGGGTCGTCAACGATGTTGCTGGAAATTTCTCGGTAACACTCATCGATGCTCTTGACACATTTGTTGTCATGAACGATCGTCGGGGATTTGCACAAGCTGTCCAGAACGTGCTGAATGCTGTCCATTCGTTTGATCTGGATACTAAACCGCAAGTGTTTGAAACAAACATTCGAGTTCTTGGTGGTCTTTTATCTGGTCACCAATTCGCCTCAAACCCTAATCACAACTTTCATTTGAAATGGTACAGGGGAGAGGTATATAAAAACTTATCCCCTTGATTTTCTCTGAAGTTGAGAATGTGTAGCTTCTTAATCTCGCATATGACTTAGGGCTCAGACTGCTACCCGCTTTCAAGACGCCGACGGGAATACCATATGCTCGGGTAATTCGTACAGTCAATACTTGAAGTGAACTGAGCTTACTCATTGGACTGGCGTAGATAAACCTTCGCCATGGTGTGCTACTTCAGGAATCTACAGAAACCTGTCAGTCACCAATGGTCAATTGTTAGTTTGGGACTAATAATCATATTCACAGGCACTGCTGGCGCCGGCTCGTTGATAATCGAATTTGGTGTTTTAAGTCGCTTAACAGGTGACCCACGATTTGAAAAGGCTGCGTACAAGGCGTTTTTTGCAATCTGGAACAGGAGGTCGGACTTGGGCTTGGTTGGTAACACGATCAATGCTTGGACTGGGGTAGGTATGCAAGCATCTCCGTTACGTGTTTCAGTTGCTGAGTCCTCAATTGTAGACATGGCTTTCGGACACCACGGGAATTGGCGCAGGAGTTGACAGCTTTTATGAGTATGCATTGAAATGGTATATCTTAAGTG
Source organism: Ramaria rubella (assembly GCA_015039355.1). NCBI lineage: Eukaryota > Fungi > Basidiomycota > Agaricomycetes > Gomphales > Gomphaceae > Ramaria > Ramaria rubella. The sequence continues at coordinate 252,727 of MU134298.1, read as the reverse complement.
GTGGGTATTCAGGGGGACAACTCTAACACACGAAAACAATTGACAGTGTTCACAGGGGAGGTTGAGTTCTTGGATGTGTGGAACGAAGCATATGGCAACATAATGCGATATGCTAGAGGCCAGGAAGGGTACTGGGTTAGTCAACAAACTTTGCATTGTTCGAGTACAGATGCTTTATGTGTGTCAGTTTCGTCAAGTGAACATGAGAACCGGCGAAATGGTTTACGCATCAACGGATTCTCTGTCCTCCTTCTGGAGTGGACTGCAGGCAAGCGTTACCATAACATGATACTCCTTTCTGACCACCTATCCCTTAGGTGCTCGCAGGTGATCTACAAAATGCAATTAAGTCTCATTTGATTTGTGAGCAGCTTTTTAAACATTCCGCTCCTACAATTGGGTTACGTCCTTGAGACAGACTGGAACATTTGGCGACGATTCTCTGGTATACCTGAAGTGTTTGACCTTAACTCTCGCCTTCCCTCGGCTTGGCAATACCCTCTTCGGCCTGGTAATTTTCATTCCATCGCATCACCATCAACATGTACTGACTGCCTTTTAGAATTCATTGAATCTACGTATTTCTTATATCTTGTGAGTACAAGAACTCGTTCATATATGTTTACCAATCCACGTCTTGGTCGATATAGGCTACTCGCGATACATTGTATCTCGATGTGGGAGAACGGGTTTTATCAGACCTCATATTACGATCCAAAGTGGATTGTGGCTTGGCTTCCATTGCCAGTCTATTGACGAATAAACGCGACGATAGGATGGAGTCATTTGTTTTAAGTGAAACACTAAAAGTACGCTTCCTTACTATTCCCATTATCGCAGTCTGACATTCCTTAGTATCTTTATCTTCTGTTTGATGAGAACAATCCGTTGCACTCGGACGATTCAAACATGATATTCACTACTGAAGGTCACCTTCTCACTCTCCAGCGCCAACATATTAAAACACCCTCTCCCATCCGTCGAAAGTTGCGCCGAGCCGAGAATCTTCAGTGTCCAGCCTATAACCCCACATTATATCCATGGACTTCTCTGAGCGATCAACATGGGCTTACTTGTTCGATCCGCAGCCGCGAAGATGCTGAGTTCGCCCGGTTGACTGTGGGCAGCGACGAACATTCTCGGGCTAGTGAGGATGATTCAACGTTTTGGATGAAAGAGGGCTGGTGCGAATCACCGCACGTAGACGTCTATGTAATTATCTCTCCCTCGCTGAACCCTTCCCTCGCTCACATTTTGCCAGTCCTGGGATTTCGTTTTCTCTGCGGATGGAAGTTTAGCCATAGAAGATCCGACACCTGACAAGACAAAGCTTCATGAAGTCAAAGATGGCTATATGATAACCAACATGACGGGGCTCAGAACCCACATTACTAGTCGATTGGATGGCAAAGGATACGACATCACGAAAAGTACGTGACAGATGTTTGTGTATTGCATCGCGTTAAACTGCAAAGTTTAGTTGGCCCATTTGCCGTTCGCACTGGTCAAAAAGTTTATGTGAATGACTCTGCCTTGAATTTCGGGTTGAACAGTAATAATGAGTTACACCGAGATCCTGAGATTCGCTTGCGCTTTCGTCTAGACGCCAAGGATATAATTTTACCACTCGAATCTGGGTTGGAGGCTATGGGACAAGAAGTAACAGTAACGGCTTTCACATCCTTGTTTGCTGGAGACCCAGCTATCGGGCTCACAAACCCCCAAGGGCACCAGACCTTACGTTTCAGCGACATGAATCCATTGCAAGTTCTCCGCCCTGAAAGCAGTAATGGTCAAGGTTGCTCTATTTACGCAGAGGGCTCTGTACATCAAGACGCTGTGCTGCTCGTCGAGCGCGGGGAATGTACGTTTCTTCAAAAACTCCTAATGGGAAAGGCGGCAGGCGCCGCAGGCGTAATAGTAGCCTCTGATACCGAAAATCCTATCAACCCGACCGCTGAGTCCAGCGAGTTGGAGTATGCCACCTCGGATCTTTCGAGTGTTGCTCTAGTCATCCTCTCTCGATCAACGGCCCGCACAGTGTCCGACCTGCTGGATTCTGCATATTCTCATGGCGTCGCTGTTCTCATGTCAGTGGAGCATCAGGAAGGATCGATGTCTCGAGAGGAACAAGGTGAGAACTGGGATGGAGGTGCTCAAAATGGGCAAATATTATATGTCAATGGACGAGCTTTAATAAACGCTGAGTTATTGGTCTAATGCTGTTGCACTTAGGACAGGAAACGACCTCAAGGCATTAGCTACAGGAAGTGTGCGAAAATCCAGAACAAGACAAATGCCAATGACCGCTAATCTTCAGCGTCCAACATTGTATAAGCTGGGGCATCAAGTTTTGCGTGCCCATTGAGGAACGGCAAACCAATGATGAACAAATATTCGAGAGTTTTCCCCCCTTGCGCCGAAACAAGCTCACCCGCGGCCTTTGCAGAGCCACCTGTAAAGTCTCAGTAGAGTGTCGTTTGGAAAGGTAACATAACGTACCTGTTGCAATAAGATCATCGACAATGATAACACTACTCCCTGGCTTGATGGAGTTCGCTTGCATTTCGAATGAGTCCTGGACAGCATTTATAAGTAATCAATCAATCAATCAAACAACAATGAGATAAATCACTGACCGTTCCATATTCCTTTACATACTCTGCTGCTGTACACTGGCCTGGTAGCTTCCCTTTCTTGCGAACAGCTACAAAAGCAGCTCCCAAACGCAAGGCGATGATTGGACCCAGCAGAAACCCACGAGCATCCAACCCAACCACAACATCAATATTTCTACCATTATGGGGTATTGTATGGGATGTGATGTGATGTATGAGGTGAGTGATCAAAGTCTCGAACGCAACAGGATCCCGCAAAATAGGGAAAATGTCGAGAAAAGTGATCCCCTGGGTGCATCAATCGCTATAGTCAGTTGTAAGATAGCTCATAGCAAAACTACCTTTTTTGGCCAGCCCGGGTGCACACCCAGCAGGCTTTTCAGATACTTAACATCGGCCATGGTAGTGTTAATAAAAGGGAATTATCCGGCGGAACATAAAACTTCCATCTTTTGACAGGAAAGAAAACGCCACAAATGTAATCGGACGTAGCCCATGTGCATGGATATTTGAATCAGAGTGTAAATCATGATCGGCCAGCACCTGAAGGCCTGATGCATTGCCAACATATCAATGAAATAGTAGCATATATCAACATATGCGCATGAGTGTGGATAGCCATATTATAAAAACATGCCAAATCAGCAAGGCTTGGCCACTCAATTTTAAACCGAGGCCTGAATCTCTGGCTCTTTAAAGTCCTTCACGACCTTCGTCCCAGTCTCCTACCAAAACAAGTTAAAAAATGAGAAGGACAATGAGAAAGGGGACTTACATCAGTCGACTCTCCATGAATCTCCAGTAACTTGGAAACATCAAACTTGGGTGCCTTCAGAATCTTCGCCTTCCGAACATAGACGTTCTGTAGGGGATAAATGCTGCGAGCCGCCTTCTCGATCTCACGGCCAATCGCTTCCGGAATGAACTTTTGGACAAGTGAAAGTAGGTCGACGCTGGATGCTTCGCGGTTCATGATCTCGAACATTTTCTTCCGAATCTCTCGGATTTGTCCGCTTTGCGCATATGTTGTCTTTTTGACTTGATTTGGGCGCCGTTTAGTAAAGGCGATGGCAAAAAGACGAACAAGGTAGCCATCCTGAGTCTTGACGTCGACGTGTGCCTCGATGAGGGTTTGCCACTTTCGAACAAGTGAACGTAGCTTGTCGGACGTAAAGTCCATCCCATGGAAATTCGTAAGACAGTTCTTTCCTTGTACTTCATCAATGCGAAGCTTGATCTTGCGGAATGCCTGCTCCTCATCCTTCGACAAGTCAGCAAGGGAAACTTCGATTATCCGTCCTTTAAGAGAGTCATTGGCGTTCTCTGGCGAATGACTGAGTAGCCTCCACTGAAAGAATGATACAAGAACGTACTCAGTCCTTGTGAACGGTTTGCTAGAGTCTTCCCAACGTTTTTGACATCGAAGATGTTAGGTGCCTTAATGTCATACCAGTCTAAATGTCGATACATGAGAAGGTGTAACACCATCTCAGATGAACTCACCTTTGCGAGAAAATGGGTCGACAACCTTCTTCTTCAGTCCCTTCTTACCCTTGGACAAGCGTTTGTTCTGAGATATTGTGTAAGTGCTAAAACAATCTAACCCCATACATTATAGGCTCACCTTGCCGACAGCCATATTTAAAAGAAAGGAGGGGAAAGACTTGAGGAATGAAGTATCACGTCGACGCCTCGCTGGGTTTGGAAATTGAAGGTCACGTCAACGCCTCGCTGAGTTTGGAAATTGAAGGACTCTAAACCTTATGTTGAAACTGTAAAGCTGCTTAGACGCCGTTATCCTATTTCGTACCCGTCGTTCAGGAGTCGTTTAAGCTCAATGATTGTTTAATGCTTGACTTTAGACGTGGTACTGCGTACAATTTTGCAGCGTCATACAGGTACGTATTCATCAAATCAATATAAAATATTTGCATGAAAGTTCTCTACAGCTTTTGTGGAAGCCAGTGGTCGCGCAGCAGCTTCGCAACCCCGGCGCGCCCTGCGTCGCATAGAGGCTCCTCATTACCATCATGAACGATTGGCTCCTCTACTCCAAACAGAACTGATCGACCTTGTGCAAAGACAGCTGAGTCCATAACGGATGCGGAGGTTCCCAAGGAATACATCGTGATTGACGGTGGCAATTCAGAGGTCAAGTCTATGTTGCTCGTCATCGCATCTGGTCTCGTACCAGTGGGTCGTCGTCTCTCATCGTCATCGTTTATGTTGTCCCACCTCTCGAAACCATACTCATCCGACCACCGCGTCAAATCGTTATCACAATGTTCTAGACCCTCCGAGGACTCTTCGAATATGTCGACGAAGCGAAGGTTTGGAGCAACTCCGTATAGCTGGTGTTCTTCATCACCGGCAGCGAGATTCATAATATCTCCGAGGTCGTCGTCTCCCCAGTAGACACGTTCAGCTTCGATATCTTCAATCTCTGCAAAGATGTTGAGGGAATCGTCAATGTTGTATCTGTGTGGTTGATCAAGATGTTCAGAATAGTCCTGATAGTCTAAAAGCTCATTCAAGTTCGAGATCGTGTCGATATTATTTATGTCCTGTCTTGCATCACTGTTTTGATCTGACTCGCCTTCTCCAGGGCACTGTAGAGGAAGTAATTCAGATTGAGGAAACACGGAAATCTGATCTATTTTGTTCCGAAATCGGAATGAAAATTCTAGATTGCTCATTTTGTCTCCTTGATAGTGACTGGTTGGCTTGATGAGTTTGTGTTTATACTCCGAAAAAGGTCCCAATGATGTGGCCAAACCCTGTTGACATACTGATTGTGAAGGGGCGATCAACGGGGGCTCGACTTGAGTATCATACGGTACCGCAATGTTCGTGGGATTACGATGGGCACCTTCGGGCTGCAATTCTTCCCTCGAGTCTACACCAAGGCGCGGTGTGTCTCTTCGTTTGGGTATTCCTTTATTTGATTGAATCTCCATAAAGAGATCTTGGTCAGGCCTTGGTTTCTTTATGCTTCCATCACTCCTTCCATCACTCGAAGGTAAGGATCTATCCAGCTCAATATCCCATACTTCTGAGTGTCTGGCATCGAGTGAGTCGGTTTCAGAGGGCCTATCAGAACCATCTTTCATATGGACGGGGTTGAAAGGAGATGGTAGTTTTGCATCGGGCGCTTGTTGGTGCTTGTCAGCGATATTTCTATCACCATCAGAGGGTGGAATATTATAAAAGAATTTAGACTTATGTGGGCTGGAGTGACTCGACTCGGATGACAATAAGACATGATCGTGGCACTGTACATTGTGGGGACCTTTACATAGAAATGTCGATTCTGAAAATGTGTAATCTGATCACTAGTTATGTGTAAGTTGGTATTGCAAAAGAAGTATCATACCTTTCCAAGTTTTCTTCTTCTTGTCGTCTGTTTGCATTAAAATCGAGGCCTTTCCTTTATTGAAAACTCCCATGTTTGATGGTGGTTTGAGCTGGCAAAGATACATCATGTACAACAATGCCAGAAGAACAGACCGGGAACCTTACAGTCAAACGTTCCTTGCCTATATTGGTTGCCAAGAAACTACGCATCAGAGTAAATTCAAAGTCTACTTTTGTTTTCTTTCTTGCGCCGTGTCGATTTATTTTCTTGCCCTTTTCATCGCATTCATTCGAGCTCTTGTCACCGTCATGGTGGAGTAAACCGATGGGCTCCACCATGGCACGTTTGAATCGCTTGCGATCACGCCTTTCGATCAGACCTACGGTACATGTTAACTTCAAGATTTTATAATAATGCGTTGAGAAATAACTACTTACGAGCGGTATGTTCAACGTCACCACTAGCAGCACTTCTTCCTTTGTTGGTCAAGGTGGCTTTTGCTTGGTTTTGGACGGTATCTCCTTCATTCCCCATCTGAATCTTACATGTATCTACCACCTTGTTTGAGGAGGCCCTTCCAACAGAGGTATACTGCTCTTTGTCCGCTCGCGCCTTCAGAATAGGGCTTGAGAATCCAATACCTTGCAGCCCTGTACTAGTAGCGGGGAAGGGGTCGCCGCTGTGGTTTTCGGCCCTAATGCTTTGGAGATGGGACTCATCAAGCGCACGACTCTCACCAGCGAAACTACACAGTAGATTCTGTTGTGAACGAAGAAATAACTCCACCCTACCTTTCGCCTTTTCTTGATAAAGCGGAAGGTTAAGATTCGCAGAAGTCAACAACATAGTTCCCTCCATCGCGGCGAACGTTGAAAGTCCGAGACACTGCTGTTTATGTGTCATCAATTCAGTCATCAATTCAGTCACCGACCTAACAACGTAGTACGGATACAGACGACTAGACAATGGTGTTCACCCTGTGTACATGAAAAACATATTCCTTTTGTAGTAATGTTAAACATGCAAAACCCAAATCAGGGTCTGACGACTTACTGTCTGTCCGTCATGTCCAAGAATGCATGCCTCTGTCTCTCCCGCTCAACGTCTTTGTCTGTCCAACCCCGACGTGACTTTTCTATTTCCAAAGCTTCACGCTTTTTACGATTCAGGCGCAAATTGGTCCACCGTAATAAGAAACAGATAAAAATTTGGGATGATAGAAGCACCAGAATAGCGATTTTCCCTGGTACATAGGCAGGGGCATCCTTGGGTTGGAATGTTTCCGTTCCTAATATGGAATATATATGGCGTGTCGTCGTGTTAAAAAGGGGAGGAAAACAAACCGGCGATATTTCCAAGGCCAAACGCAACCAAGGTCATGGCATTAATCGTTACTGATCAGCAGTTGCCGTAGTCAGAGCACAGTGGTGATCTAATACTCATGAGAATACCTTTCTTGGTGTGACCGCTGGTATTACTTGCATTCCAAGCATAAATTACTGACAATGCGGATCCGAAAGTGCCAATCAAATACACAGCAAAAAGCAGAACACCTTCCAAACGAGTCAAATCAGTTTCGTGGTGGGGATAACGAACTCTTCGAAAGCAAACCTTTCATTGATGTTCCTTTAAGACCTATCAACATGGCAGCTCCAACAATGGTAGGAACCTAAAGATAGCTATCAGACGCTGTCAACTGTCAGACACAAAAGATTCACCAGTGCAAACACTATAGGAATCATTCTCTCATTCTAAAGGAAGCCATAATAAACAAAGGGTTTAATGGCAGTGAAGCTTGAAACACGTACCTTTTTATCTGAGAAATAGCCGCACAGAAGGGTTGTGATCGCAGCAACTGCACCTCCGGGTGTGGAAAGAATCAAGGTTTGTTTGGATGTGTAGCCAAATCCCTGCAGAATTGTGAGACCCATGCAGTAGGAAGTCAGTTAACCTATGCACCTCAATGATCAGATTACTGAAGTTGCTCAATCCGCCATTCGGGATACTGGCTGAAATTCGATGAGAAAATAAGCAAAGAGACTCAGCAACGATGCTTACTTGTCAGCGTCGTCATAATAATGAGCCACGTGCGGATATCAGTAAGCGCTTCCCAGACCTTAAGACGAGGTATGCGCCTCAGCAGTATCCATTGTGAGGGGGTATTATGTCCGTCTCACCTGTTCCTTCTTGAAATTTTTATTTTCTGTTCCTCCTTGATCATCCCGAACACGCTCTAGAGCTGCAATCCTCTCCTCTTTCGTGAGAAAGTGAGCATGGACGGGTGAATCAGGAAGCCAAATCAATACACAGATGCCGACAATGATGGCTAATCCGCCAAGTAAGACGTATATGATCTTGTATGAAGGGATAGATTTGGAAGTCGAAAAGGACTGACATGACTTTCATTATGAGAGCCAATACAGAAGGAAAAGGATACACACAACACCATAGGCCACAAAGCCACCGAATATTTGCGTCAATCCGTTCTGTTATTGCATTTCACTGGTTACACCAATCTCTATTTTGCGGGTAGCACAAACCATGACATAGAACCAGGATATCCTACTGGCCTAATATTCGATTAGAAGTCATCTTGTTCTATTTTTAGACTTTGTGTCCTTACTTGTTCAGATTTCTTATAGAACATCGAAATGAGTAAAATGAGGATAGGGGCTACACAGCTTTCACACATCCCTAATCAAGGTGTTGAGTTCAGTTGTTTCAAAGAAAATGCGAAAATAAAATTTACTTACCAAGCAGGAAGCGCAATGCAAAAAAGCTCCGGAAAGATGGCGCCGCTGCGTGGAGCATAAGGATGGCACCCCACAGGACAACATTTCCACCTAAATATTATGCATAAAATGACTATTAAGATTGGCTGTGGTGAAGAGCGAACCCAGATATTTCGCAATTCGCGTCCGTTGCGAAATGAACATGGTAGGAAACTCCCAAACCAAGAAACCTGGCCCGGACAAGCACATTGGTTGTTAATTTTTTTATACTACTAGGTTTTCAACGTACCGGCGTAGAATGCTAGGGAGACCAAGTTGTAGTTCTGTCCTTTGATAGGTAATCCCATGATACTGTAAAAGGTTCAAAGCGGCTTCTCGTACTTTCACAAGTATGTACCTAGCATAGTTAAGAGATGTCTTATCCAAGAACTGCGTGAAATATACGGCTGCGCATATGGGAGGTATAAGGAGGTCCTGAGGTATGCGTGTATGCAGTGAGACATTAATTAGAGATCCCTTTCCTTACTAGTTTGCGTCTCAGCTTCAAGTTGTATTCCTCGCTGAAAACCGTGGTACGTTCGGCACCAACTAGCTGCAGAGCTTCGTCACCGTCAATGATATGCGAACTGACTTCGGAGACTGGGCGCTTCTCGTCCAACACCGATTGCGTGTCTTGCTCCTTCTCGGCATCAGGCTTCTCGAGGTGAACCGACATACTTGTTTATAGGATCGAGGAGAACGACCTAACACTTCTTAGTGGAGCCTCCACCATATTTAAAAGAATTTTATGGAGTCTTGTGATCTTGGGACGGTAGCAATATAGACAAGCATTGGGACCAAGGAAAAAAAGAGATATGCCGTCGATATGCTTGTGACCCTTCGCGCGCAAGATCCACTCTTCCTTAAACAGATAGAGAAGTAACACGACTGACCCTGCCGATTCCCACGCCAATAATATTGCTGCCGTTTGCTTTATTACATACCTAAGGCCTTTTCATCCTTTACAACTTCTTGATATTCTTCTCTTCCTTGAATCATCGACAATAATATAAGAGACAACTTGAGGGAAATCACAGCTTCTGTATAACAATTGCCGACGCGGCACCTCCCTGATAAGAGACGCGTTAGAAGATAACAGGAGATAGTGCCAAAGAATACGTACTCCATTGCAGATCCCAGCAGCTCCATATTGCCCCTGCTTTAGTGCATGCACCAATGAGACTATGATGCGTGAGCCCGAGTTACCGATAGCGTGGCCGAGCGAGACGGCACCGCTATAATTGCTATCAGTCAGTGAAGTGATATCGAAAGAGAAACGCACCCGTTAACATTGATCTTAGCAGGGTCTAGTTGTAATATTTTCTCAGCTACTCGGACAACTAAGGAAAATGCCTCATTGATCTCAAACAGAGAGATATCGGAAGGTTTTAGTCCCGCTTTTTCGAGAGCAAGAGGGAGGGCAAGTGTTGGTGCTATTGGAAAATCAATTGGTGCCATAGCAGCGTCAGCGTAAGCTATAAGCAGTATAAGAAATTAATTTTTGTAATTTTGCTAACATAACGCACGTACAAATTATCTTTGCAAGTGGCTTCACACCAAGTTCGGCCGCCTTTGCAGAGGACATCAAGATTATTGCCGATGCACCGTCATTCAAAGGTGAAGAGTTAGCCGGGGTTACAGTACCATTCTCCTTTTGGAAACTAGGTTTGAGAGTGGATACCTTGTCGTACTTGATGTTTTTATATTCTTCATCCTCCTTCACCACGACACTGCCCTTCTTAGACGTTACAGTGACTTCAGCGATCTCAGCGTCGAATGCACCCGACTTCCACGCACGCTCTGCACGTTTGTACGATTCAATGGCATGTGCATCCTGGTCTTCTCGCGATATAGAATGCTTTTTTGCTGCGGCTTCGCCACAGTTACCCATGTGAACGTTATTATAAACATCCCAAAGGCCGTCATTAATCAGTGAATCCTTAGCTTGATAGTGACCGAAGAGAGGCGGAGTACGTTGCATGAGGAATCTGGGTAGCTATGTTAGATACCCTCACTAGTAATTATTCAGAGCTACTCACGGAGCATTACTCATGCTCTCCATCCCACCAGCTGCAATGACACTCTTATGACCAAGTTGGATGCTCTGCGCAGCAAACATGACAGCTTTCATACCGCTAGCACAGACTTTGTTGATGGTGGTGGCGTCGGTCGACTCATTGAGACCGGCACCTAGTGCGACTTGTCGCGCGGGAGATTGACCACTGCCGGCCTGAATGACATTCCCAAAAAAAACTTCCTCGACTGAGTTCGCAGGAACCTTGTAAGTGTCAAGGGCATGCTTGAGCGCAGTGACACCGAGCTGTGGCGCCGTCAAACTCTTTAAGGCACCATTGAAGGATCCAACAGGCGTCCGAGAGGCCGCGACAATAACTACTTCGTTAGGGGTGGAGAAAGACTGTCTACAAATAAGCGAGATGATTTTTTGCATGAAAACCATTTACACACCATGAGAGATCGAACAAGACGAGGCACGCAACGGGTAGACCTAAACAAGACGGGGAGGCTTGAGGAAAGCATTAGGTTTCCAGGGTCTGCCTTATATGAATTCTTATGGCGCTAACTCTTGAGTTCGGTGATCGTACGAGAAAAATTTTTATGAGGATCAATACAATGCAAGGCGTGTAGCAGTACGCCAGCGAATAGACACAGATCAAGGGAGGAGTTAACAGGTTCAGGGAGACTATACACAGATATGTTCCGAGACTCAGTGATCACATGTTAACTCAGGATTAGAAGTCATACAATTCCGGTCGGTTACTCTGAAAGGTTACGCTTTTCGTCAGTTTCTTTTTGGGCACAGCATTGACTTCCGGCATAACCATCCCCACGGAATCCGTTAAAACGGGTCCGATGGTGCCAGTTCCTCTGCGTTTCGGAAAGCCGACGTTTGATGCCACCGACGCCGTTGTCCGCCGTTCATTGACGCCACCCTCCACGTCAAGATGAAGTGTTTCAATTATGAAACGCTTACGAGTGCATTTGAAAGCGAGGTTGTTTTCTCCTCCTCCGGCAGCGAAGGACGAGGATGTTGCAAGGCCACGCAATTCTGAAAATTTATCGCCAGAAGGTGTTAAGCAGTGCGGCGCGGGGAGGCTATGGATGTTGACAAAGCCATGATATGATGGGAACATTGATAGGAGTGAAGGGTCGGCTTGGAGTCAAAGTTATTCTGTGCTTGCCATACTTGTTGAAAGAGGAAACATACAGGAAAAAGATCGCAATGTAATACACCCGTCCGAAAACCACCCAAGCTTTTGTGACCAACCAGGTCCACCCCAATCATCTTGTGATAGATAGGATGGTAAAGTTAATAGTGCACACATCTGCGATGAAGAACTAGAATTTTGGCGAAACCGAGCACGTAAAAAGTGCAGGAAACGAAGGACGTCCTAATGTTATTGAGATGGTTCATGTGGGTCAGAATAAGATCAAGTGCGTACAGAAGGCAACATATCACCCCACTGCGGGCAACCTAATGATGGAATGGAAACACGGATAGGTGTGCTTAGGATTATCGTAGTGGTCAGTGTCTGTCATGAACATGCTGTGTATAGCATACCTTGTGTTCTGCTCGACCTTACAGAGGGCATCGTCTAAGCGAGCTATAGTCGAGTCTAATGTGTTCACGCTTTGAGGCGACGAAACCGAAAGAAAGGAAAGCTGTTTAGATGTGACAGTCGAATGCAATACTTGCTCAGGGATTCGACACATTAAGTCGAGCGGGTGGTGATAGGCATTTTCAATAGACCTTCAAGTTTATGTCTGTTAGTGAATATTCCCTTGGTGCGCTAGTATAAACTTACTCTACATCGTCTATGCTCGTCTGAAATTGCCTCATGCTTTCGTATCGCCACGCGATTTTTATACTAGAAATTTCGTCACCATCGTCACCACATTTCCTTTGAGATCCGGGAGATTCTTGTGAACTGAACCCTATGTCTGGCATCCACATGCATCTTGAGGCTAGGTCCGCGGCGGAGTCATTGAGGATGCAAACATTTTGCCCAGAAGCTATGCCCTGTGCAATAAAATATCGTTGCACAAGTTCTGCATATACTGTATTGGAGTCGGGCGCCAACACGACAAGGATAGATCCTAATGGCAAACCCCCTCCCAAAACGTCATCCAAGGAAGATATCCCGGTAGAAACGGTGCAGATTGATGGCGTGGAGCGGGAGGGTCGTACTCCAGGTAGCTGCTCGAGCCGAGTTTGCCCTCTGCGCTTGAAAGACATCAGTGCATCAGTCTCAACTGAGTTTGATTTACATTAAATCTTTGGGATATTGCTACTTTGCACCAATTACTTAACTCTACTTCGGAACAGTGATATATACAATACACGTCAGACCAGTCATAACTCAGCAAGTAGCATAGTGCCCAAATTCTGTACAACTTGATCCCCCATTGCTTTCTCCACTGCCTCTTCAAGATGGCGCTTTGGATCCTGCTTTCCAACATGTCGTGTCTTCAATTGTTCCGGAGTAAGCGTCGATTCTTCCTGCACCGATTTATTATACGCCTCAGAAAGTGAGAGCATCGACTGCGGAAGACGTGGAATGTCTGGGCCAATCTGACCTGAGGGATAATTGGACGTACCTTGATTGCTTTCTCATTAGATTCTTGATGGATCTTGAAGTCCTTCAACTTCAGACCCTCTGTCCAATTCCTTTTGTGTAAATTCATAAGCATGGCCTGTTCAAGCTCCGTCTTGCGGTAGTTAACGGCAATCGAGTAGTAATGCCTATTGAGTCCATGGATCAGGGATTGGATGGAGGGTTTGTTTATGTGACCGATGTTAGAAGTTGTTTGACGAGGCTCATGTCCCAGGACAACACTATGAGGGTTGATGAGTCGGAAGGCATCGATAACCACTTTGCCTTTAACGGATTGAATAGGGTCAACCACGACTGCCACAGAGCGAGAATTGAGCGACTCAAAGGACTGTGGTCCCGAGTTTCAGTTAAATGTTTTCTACCAACGTAAATACTCACGCACGTACCTGCTGTGTGTTTATATCGACACTCGACAACCAACAGCCGAATCCAGGATGCGAATGATACCAGCCGACGACCATCTCCGGACGTCCTGTTTGCTTAAGCATTTCAACCATCTTGGTTTGAAAAACGTGGTCGACACTTTCAACAGTGACTGTTGTTCCGCTTTGAGGCATGGCAAAAACATCTATCACCTGCACTGTGTACTCGTCCACGAATTCGCCAAGCATAAGACCCATAACTTCCATGGGTACGCCTGCGCGGCCATGTTTGAGCATTTTGAGGAGTGCTAGAGATGATATGTGGATAACTTCGCCACTAAGTATAAGAATAAGCCACTCCAGTCACATGAGAAACAGATATAATAAACTTGTCTGGTATTTGATGGTCACCTGCAGGAGCCTGATGTTCTCTGGCTTGTTGAGCCTGCTGCAGCATTGCCCCAAAATCCATGGTGAAGGAATGAAGAATTCAGCGCGCTGACGCGTCTACAACTTCGCTCAATTGGGTATCACTTTGCGCCCGACCGTCATCATGTCCTTCGATGAGTTTGCTCTCCTAGAACCCGGGACCTCCCTTGAAGCCAGGCTTACTGTTCCCTTACCTTCTCTCTCAGAGATGCCGGACGAGGCGTCCCAGCAGGATGAACAGCATACATTTTGTGAGCTCGCTCGGTTAGATCAGTCACCAGTGAGTATTTTGTTAATTACATGGCAGATCGACACCGAGCGAAAGACTTTGTGGAACTCCATGAACAAGTTGAGGTATGTTTCAATACGATTATTATCTGTGCTTGCTTTACAAACGTGTCAGACGAGCGTTGGCCTGCTCGACTCGCTCGAATCCTTCCTCTCCACGTTTCAACACGATCTTTCCGCTGTGTCAGGCCAGATCTCTGACCTCCAAGGTAGAAGCAAGGATATCGAAAGCCGTCTCAAGGGAAGAAGGGTTCGTTCTCACCGACTCGCTCTTCATTCTGACTTTCTACCTCATCATTGGCTACGCACAGAAAATCGAACGTCCGCTGTCGAATCTTATCTCAGAAATATCGATCTCTCCTGTCCTTGCAGAGACCATTCTTGATTCTGATGTTGGGGAACCCTGGTTGGTTGCTATCCCTGAACTCGAGTCGCGCCTCAACTCGTTGAAAGCTCGCCCTCGCGTTAAAGCTGCTCGTGGCTTAGCGGAGGTTGCGGAGGGCCTTCGTATCGTTGTACGCCCTTCTACCATGCTCGGAGTATTCTTATATATTCCTATTAGGCGGCGACAAAGATTCGGGCCTTCTTCCTCATGTTGTTTCAGCCGATTCGGAACAACATAAGCACTAACATGCAGGTCATTCAGACCTCGGTACTGCTAAAGTTTCGCCTTCTGTTCCTCTTTCTTCATCGTCATGCCACACCTGTTGCAATTGAGGTACAGAGTGCCTATATTGCAGCTGCTAGGCTATATTATGAGACGGGTTTCAGAAGGTATGCTAGATCACTAGGCTGGATAAAGGTAAGACTTCCTAGATGTGGATTTGGATCCAAATGGCGCATTAAAAAAGAAATATCTATGAGCAGGCGAGGACGATCGAGAAATCTGAGCTCCTTGGTGCCCCCGAAAAGGCACTCGAAAGACCTATAGAACCGATTCGACTTGCCAATGCGAACATAGATGGTCCAAGTATTACTTTGTCTTTCATGGCTGATGATAAGGCGTATGTGAGCAGCTCTCTCACCCCCTATGAAGATGCACTCAAATTATCTTGATGTCCTTGGGAAGAAAGAGCCCATCGAAGCCCTATTCCGTTCACTCCTTCTTGTTCTAATGGATAATGGAACGGCGGAATACACTTTTATCTCCCGATTTTTTGAGCTCAGTGTTGCGAGTCCGGCGCCCACGTCCCCGGTACTCTCCCCGCGCTCTACTGTCCGTGTTGCTCCTGGGATGGATCGTTCCAATTTTCCGGCACAAACAACACCAGACAGCGTCGTCAAGGATGTCCCGGTTCCTATCGTCACACCTGTTAAAACTTTTACAAGCAAGGAGCAACAAAATTTTCTGGATGGAATATGGAAGCAGATCTTAGGACCAGTATTGGACTACTGCCAGGTTTGATTCCTTCGTTCAATAATTTTTTATGTCTCATACCACTGTCATAAGGCTTTTACACGTGGGGTAGTTGATCCCCCGCCACCGGTTGTCCCTCTCCTTACGATGATCAGGCTACTGGAGGACGTACTAGGTGAAGTACAGAAACGTGATTGTCCTCCACTTGAAACGTTCACGCTCGGCCTCCGCCTTAGCCTCTGGCCCACGTTTCAGAAAGACATGAACGCACAGGTTGAAAGTGTGAAGAAACTTGCAGATGGGACCATTGGTGGAGGGTTTCTGAGCAGCAAATCGTTCGTGAAAGATGCTACAGTACAGAGTGCAAGTTTTCAGTGATTATACTCTCAAAAGTCAACTTAAATGTTGTAATTAGGTCGTTCATCGATATGCCGTTCTTTTCACATCCTTCATAATCTTGACTGAGAATGAGGAAGAAACCATGATTTTCTCTAAGTGAGTTTTTCGGTGACTTATATATCCATCAGTCTGATGTTGCCTTCAGTCTACTACGCCTCCGCGTGGAGCTCACCCGTCTAATCGTTTCACAGTCATCCAAAATCAAAGTCCCTGCCCAATCGGCATCGTACCAATCGTCTATGTACGAGACCCTCCTTCAGGCTTTGAGTGTAAGCGTTCTACTTCAATACCCGGAGTATATTTCACATCACGTGTTATAGTCTGGGCCCAGGCCAACGACTCACCCTAAGGCTCAAACGGAGATCGCGTATTGGCGTGAGAGAGAGGAGGAAGCACGACGTCGTATCGTATCTACACGGCGATAACGCAATAATGCTTGTCCACTCACTTTTAGGACATGTTAAATTTAACAATATACCAAACCGCAGAAGAATCACTATAAAGAAAGGCATGCATGCAAACGTACATTGATGTGATGAGAAACCCATTGAATGTGCGAAAGAGGGAAGGTATTGAAGTCCGTCGTCATGATATTACTTTACGTAGGATAAGGGGGGACTAAGGATGATCTGCTTTTGCTGCACGTGGACGACGTCAATCAAAATTTTTTCAATATGAGATCTGAAGGTATACCTTGCATCTTGTCTGTGGAGGGCAGGGAAAGAAGCTTTTAGCAGACTGCTCCCATTTTGTTTCCCAACGCCCAGCCTATTTAGTACATCTCGCACATCGCCCGGAGAGCCTTTCAGAGTCCTAGTTTGAGTGCTCGAACGCGTCAATCCAACCTGATCCTTTATGTAGAGTGAAGGTGTCATATGCTGCTCCATGGTACGAATAGACGAAGGCCGAGTTGAGTTCAATGCAAGGTTCGACGTACTGCCGCGCCCCTCTAATGCTTCACGCAAATCGTGGACACCCACTCCATGCTGAGTACGCGCGAGACTTTGCAGGGAAAGGTTTTCAATGTGCATAAGCGCAGGCGAAATCTTCAAAAAGGGTGAGACACCGTCGCCTCGAAGGACGTCATGAGTCGAGTGGCGTTCGACAGCTATAAACAACATTCGGATCGGAAAACAAGTAACGAACAGAATACGTACAATCTTTTAAAGCGGACTCGAGTGTCCACTCTAATGCTAGATGTCTTAAAAGGGTAGGCCGATCGAGACCCGTAACAACTTGTGCATTATGATTGGCGGCGAGCGTTTGCACCACGAAATCTGCATCGATTAATGGTTCAGAAGTTGTCTCATTGGGGTCGGATTTTGGTAATGCGGACCATGGCGTGGGGACCTCTGGAATGTGGACCAAGGATGTCGAGACGGCTGGCAAGGAAGGGAGAATTTGTACTGGACCCAAACGTAAAAGGGCCTAATAGTTGAGGGATATGGTAATAAATAAATACAAACGCCAACTATTCTTACCTTCTGCGCGGCCATAGACACTTCTTTGCACATCCATACTCTCCCAATGACGTCCCAAACCTTGGCCAGAAGTTCAAGTACGGCTCGTCTTTTCTCAGTGGCGTATTCATCATGGCTGTCATTGTGCTGCAAAATTGTTGCGTGCAAAGCCAGTAGCATTGGTACCCCCGTGAGTAGCGCCCTCCCCGGTAACCGTTCATGAACAGCTGTGAGGATATCAAGGAGATGGCTATAGTCTGATGGTGTCGCCGCTGGCGAACAGCCAGAACTCGATCCAGGGTCCAGAAGGCTCAACGGAACAGAGAGTCTCCTGGTTCGAGCTCCATTTATGGAGTGGCGAGATCGAGAAGGCTGTTGAGAGCGCAATTGGTCAGATTGCGACGGTGTTGGTGACTCTTTTCGTAGTTCAGCTGCAAGAGCAAATTCGTTCTTTTCGGTAGCGACAGGTGTTCCCGTCGGTGTAGCGGAAATCACATTCAGGGCAGGAGGAGAGAGCTGATGGGAAGAAGAATGAGTGGACCCAGTTGGACTGGAGCATAGGCCTAAGGAGGGAGACGTTGCCAGAGTGAATACAGATGCATGCAAAGCATTTAGAAAGCGAGAAGCGGAATCTGCCATAATGACACCCGGGGTAGCATGTCGAGACGACAGTGCTTCATCAGCTCGTCCAGTTGGCTTACTGTCATCGCCGTCATCATCTAAATTTATACGCACTGCAAAAGGCTCCATATAGATCTCAACGCAGATAAATCGGAGTAATGTTCTTGCATAGTCCGATCTGACTCCGTAGTCCGCTTCGCAAAGTAAAGCCAAAGAATCCTGCCATATCTCTGGTGAGACTCGCGTCCGTCGAGTGGCTCCGTTGCCTGCATATCCCTCTGGATCTTTCACGGAAAATGACTTTTGGTTTGGAGAAGTTGACAACGTATTGATGTGATTGGTAGATCCGTTAATAGTCAGAGTCGATGGAACGGCGGCGCGTCCACGCCCGTCGGCTGTTCGCAAGAGCCCCCTAAGGGACGATAACAGACAGCGTATGCCCTGTTCCCTGCCTCGCTCGCTGCCACAGCGTCCACGTCCAAGCAATCCATTGACTTGGACGGACACCAGCCTACCAATAAGCTCTTCTGTTAAGTCGTGAATTTGATCCTGATAATAAATGTGTGTCCCCAACGCCGCAATGCAATGTACAAGTGGGGCCAGAAGGTCATCCATCGGATCAATCGATGTTCTGCGGATGAGAAGAACTAGCAGGTATGATATAGTATCGGTCGTAGAGAGGTTGACAAGTGGTGTTGGAGAAGTGAATACGGTGCCAATCATAATTGCGAAAGCAAAATGCATAGGTGTGGGAGACGGTGCGTCTTGTATCCCCACCAAGCTATCGATGAGTGTCTTTGGTACAGCATATCGATACTGATATTGTGTCCAATCAGCTGTCGTCTGGGCAAACCAGCGGCAAAAATCCTGGTCGTTCCACCAATGTGTCTTATTGGCGTCTTCGAAGGCTGCATGCAGGACTGCAGAAACCTGGTACGCATTTGTGCGTTCCAATAAAGATTGGAACGCACGCAAAGAGGCATTCACGACGTCAGAAAAGGAAGGCCCTTGATCGCCATCGACGTGCATGTGGATTGAGGCAGCCCGACGTTCAGCCAGCGGACGAGGTCGAAACTCAGAAAGATACGCAGATGAGGCTGACGGTTGATGTTTAATGGTAGCTGCCCTTGAGAGAAATATAGTTCTGCTAGAATAATAAAACAAGTAGAACAGACAACTTACTCGTCTCTCACAACATGGAGGTCTGCTTCGTGAAGAGTTAAAAGAAGGCCGGGAATGATAATGGAAATTTGTTTGGAGAACCGCGAAGTAGAATGGTACAATGCATCGGAAGTGACCACACCTGTTAATGCTGCAATACCGACAAGCCGTTGTCTCCATCGAATGTTAATAGAATCAATATGAAAGAAAGCGGAAACCACACCTATTCCGCACTTCACTATCCCCCTTCTCGGCAGCTACTTTACTAAGGTCCGAAAAGCACTGAAGAGTGGTCATGTAAGAGGATGTCACGCTTTGGTCTACTCCGATGAGTTGACCGTCTGTGTAGGTCGTCCATGCAGTGAACTATGCGACAACTATGAAACCGCACACATGTAACAAGGAAAAGTGGTCTTCACTCACAAGACTGGCAGACTGGGCTACCACTTCCAAATCACGCGGAAAACACGACAGGGCTGCCACAATTGTCGATATCAGGGCCGAAGTGAGAAGTGAGACGTCGTTCCGACATTCGGTCACCAATGCCTTGAAGATGGTAAGCGTTACAAGCAGCGAGGCCTTGGCTTTCACGTTCCCAGACCGAGCACGACTTGCTTCTAATCTGGCTCGTTTCTCAAGCTCGCCGCCCAATTTCGCCAGCTTTCCGGGACGGTTTGACGCGTAATAAGTAAGGCGAGAGAGCTCCTGGGGATTGGGACCATAACTAGATCCTGCAGTGAGCAAAGCTGAAGGGGGTGGATAACAGGCCTGGATAAGCCGGACGTGATTTGCGGAAAAAAGTAAACGCATATATCAGGGAATGTGAGTATAAAAATCGTTAAGGTAAGATAAGCAGCGAAAATTCGTTGGGACTTGAAAAGACCAAGACTAAAGCCAAGTCAAGGAATCGCTTCTGACGTTGAGTTCAGGCGCTAATTACTTCCTCACATTCCCACGCTTTCCAAATGATCAATTAATGAGTAACTTATGTAAGCACGAAAACGACAGGAGTGTGCGAGAGGCAAAATACCGACAGGATTCATTGCATTGTTCAGGTTGTTTACGCAACAAAAATAATACTTTAAATAGTCACTCTTGATGACTTATTGGTTTACCGAAGGGAGAGAGGTTTTACTAGTATTTACTATCCAGCTACGAATATTTCGCAAGAATGACAGGCGGCTTTCTGTCGCTCGACGCTCAGTGAACCACGGAGAATACGTACTCTGAATTCCATTCATATGTCCGGTTTGGCCCAAAGATTTGGTTGATCCCGAATGAAGGATAATTGATCGCTGCAATGGCACTCTCTTGCTCGATGACGAGGCACGAATGATTGTCATAGAAGGTTCCAGGACCCCCATGATCTCTCTTTCGAGGAATTTGAAGCGTGCCATTATTAATGCTATCACAGGTGTATATCTGCAAACATGACCATGTTGGTGTTGGTGGCTATATTGGACACGCGAGAAAAACAAGCTCCCACCTGTAGACCGATTTGGTTCGTGGTGACGTCCAATCTGCAGTCCAAAAGACATCTAGTGATATGATGGGATTGCATTAAGATGAGATTTACATACCTAATCCCCGATATAGTGCTCCAAATGGAAAAATTGGGTCTTTCGTCCTGTGGGTCGTCGTATAACCAGCAGTTGTCGAAACCGGTGCATCCTGAATGAAGGGTCATGACCTCAGTTTGTAAGATGATGCCTTTAACGTGGACTTCACAGACCTGTTCCACACAAGTCTAAACCAACGGTCTCGTTGATTGCCGCTCCAATAGATTTCGCAGTCTTAAAGTCAAGGGGCGTTCCTCGAGTGTTGCCAATGGTACCGTTTGGAACAAGGATTCCATCAGTCTGGATATACCGTGAGGCCTTGAACTGTGCAAAGTGGTTGTCTAAATTTGACGCTCCATGATATGCATCCAGGTTCCTATAAGAAGGTAAATAGGCTGTTAAAGGGTAAGCATTATATAGTCTACGTACCAGTACGTATGAGAACTAGGAAGGTATACGGCTGGTAAGATGTCAGTGGGTCTTGAGCTAATAGTGATATACCTGAGCAATATGGGGCTTTCATGATCTACCGTAGCATGCATGCTTATCCTCCATTTTGAGCCGGTCTCAAGGCTATAAGTCACCTGACACAAAATCAAAATGGCTATGAGGAAGGGAAAGACTAATAATCGAACAGATGTACCCACATGCGTCATTTGTGTCCCAGGGAACCCTTGGGTACCGTTAGGATCGAGCAAAGAAAACGTCACCGAATGCTTGGATTTGGCCGTTACGTTCCATAGACGCAGGTCATATCCATCAAATCCCCCATGTAAACTGTTCAAACCTGAAAATATATTTAATCTTTGTTAACCAAGCCATAGGAGAACATTACCATTGTGTTCGTTGGCAGGGACGTGGAAAACATTCGGACCATTTGCAGGGGGGTCTGCAGAAATAGGTATCGAAAACGTGGCTGAAGGGAGTCGGAATCAACTGGAAAAGGAGGATTGCCACGTTTGTGCACTTACCATTTTTGATTCGATTGGCATATCGTCCAACCACAGGGCCTTGGCCAAAGTAAGCATCAAACTACACGGTGCTGTGAGCTGCTTAAAAGGTACCGAAAAATTGGCGGCCAAATGTTTGATTAGTATATTCTGACTATCAGAAGAAGTTTATGTAAACGTCGTCGTCAGAAATGAGCCCTGACTCTGAGCTTTTTTTACGCTACTCACAATGTTGTCGAAACCCAGCACTATGTCTTTGATTTGATCAATAAACCATAGTGAGTTGAAGTTCATCTCTATAGTCTGATTACATACCACGCCATGTTCCGAACTATTGCAGAGTCATTGCGAGGGATTAGACAATGGAAAAGATTATATAGATGTTTGTTCCCACCTTGTCTTTCACCCATACATTCTTGGTGGTCGCGCCGAATGCGAGGAAATTAGCTACAATACTGTTGTCTGGTGCAACGATTGAGAGCTCTGTGTGGTTCTGCAGTTCTTTGACTATGAGTTTCCGTGCCAGAGTGATGTATTCGGGCTTCAGCAACAT
This sequence comes from Ramaria rubella, assembly GCA_015039355.1. Classification (NCBI taxonomy): domain Eukaryota; kingdom Fungi; phylum Basidiomycota; class Agaricomycetes; order Gomphales; family Gomphaceae; genus Ramaria; species Ramaria rubella. The sequence continues at coordinate 230,210 of MU134298.1, read as the reverse complement.
ACCGATGTTTTAATCTCTTGACTAGTAATAATGGCTGCGAAACGTGATATCAGAAACAATAGTTGTAGCATGGCTTCAAAGCTGAGCACGAAGTCATCAAGAAACCGACGTCAGCTTCTTTTATGTATAAGTAGCAAGGTATACGCGTAGAGGAGCTCATTAGCGCGGCCCGCCAACGAAAAAATTCGTGCAGTCACGTTGACCTCCAGGAAGGCTTGTGACGGGTGCACGTGTACAAAACAAGTACGAGTAGTACTTACTACTTGTAGTCACTACCGTCGCCACTTGCAACACTATATATCAGTTGACATACCTACCTTCGATAAAACTTGCCTGAATCCACACGCCTGTCTTCCGAGTAGATAAGCGTGTAGTTTGACTAGACCTACATCTCACCAAGTAGTTCGAGCTCGATCCTATCTATTACATGCATGAAGGGGGTCCAGTACAGTCAAGCGTACATATTTACTTGTAATACTTACATAGGTAGACGTTTCTCTTCGATGAGACTCGGGTGCTCGAAGGCTGACTCGGATATCAATGAACACCAAGTTCCCATAGTTCATAAACAGTAGAGTCCTTGACCACCATGTAGTCCCGCTCCGTCTTTCTCTTACCTGCAGCGATAGAGTCTGTCACCCATTCTGGTGTCACGACGTGAGCCTTAGTTCGACTGGCAGTGTGCAAATGTTTATGGGCCTTGGAGCCACTCAAGCCCTGCGATGTGAGTATATGAGTAGCCCCAGTTGCTGTGTGTCTGTAAATGTTCACGGTTTAGTATATTCCAAGTTTGATGTACTGACACACGGTGGAGACACACATGATTTTTCCGCCAGCGAGTGTGACAATTCGTTTTATCTCTATATCTGTTGTCGAAGCCAAGTAACCACCAACATAAACTCTTGTACCCTTGAGAATTCCATTGGTGTCCAGACCCCTGTCTTGGCGCTGTTCCTCGAGCTTCTTGCTTCTTGAAGTGAAGTAGCTGCTGGAGCGGCGAGAATCCCCGCGCTGGTGTCCCGTTGCGCACGAATCAACATGATCTTAGATACAGAGTAAGGTAAGAGTACGTTACATCTGAACTTAACAACATTTGTCACACCTGAACGCTGCCCTATATTAGAATGCGTTATGGGGTTTGACTCGTCGTGGAGGGTATTGAGTAAATGTTTTGTTAGAGCCTTAGAACCACTCGGATGCTTCTTGTCTTCATGAAGAGGGGCTAATATACTATGACGATGTCAGGTTTATTATTTTAGATATATAAATACGCAATGTACTTCTCTGTCCGTTTCTTGTCTCGCCAGGCTTCTATTTGTCTTTCCTTCGCTTTAGGGATGGGGAAGGGATTGTACTTGAACCGGTTCTTACTTGTACCACCACCTTTGCCCCTATCTGCTAGGGCCGCTGACTTTGTGATTGTCACATATTTTTCCATGAGGTATGAGATAGCTAAGTATACACTTTGGTACACTTTCAGAACCGGTTCGACAATACCTAGCACGTGACTTAAAACTAAGCATCCCGGATCCATGGACCGTACCCCCGAGCGCCAATAAATCGTAGGCGGCTTTGGCAATGTATGCTTTCACCGTTAGGCCTTAGAGCATCACACCTCCATCGAATTTTTTTACGTAGCATGGCAACCCGAACTTATCAAGTGCCTGGTTTCTTCTGGCAGTCTGACAAAAGCTCACGATTCGTATCAAGGACGCTGTAGAAAAGCTCAACTCCCAGCAGACAAATGCTGCTACTCTAGATGCCATACGCGCCTCTGGTGGCCGCCTTAATGACTCTGCAATCCCAGAGATGATTGAGTACCTCACCCGCATTGGCCACACTGTATGTGCAAAATTACGAGCTTAGATCATGACCGTTGATCGTCTTTAGCCAGAGAGTCTTAACAAGTTGAACGTCATACATGTCACGGGCACCAAAGGCAAAGGGTCGACATGTGCATTCTGTGATTCAATTTTGCGACAATCGCTGCCCGGTACAAAGATCGGTAAGCGCAACTTGACGTTCGTTTATTAATCCCTCCGGTGAGCTATCAGATAGGGCTGTATACTTCGCCTCACATTGTAGCTGTCCGAGAAAGGATACGCGTCAACGGAGTGCCTCTGTCTGAAGAGGATTTTGCGAGATACTTTTTTGAAGTATGGGATTTACTGGAACAGAACGACGAAGTATGTGATTTTCTAACTTGGTTCAGTAGTGTCTGATCAAACTGATAGAGAGCTCTCGCAACTACTCCTTCAAAACCCATGTATTTTAGACTGGTCACACTGGTCGCGTTTCACACGTTTATTTCGCTAAAGGTGAGCCTGTCCGACCTTCATCACTGCGGATAACTGCAACAATTCGAACAGGTCGATGCCACAATATTGGAGGTAGGCGTAGGTGGCCTCTACGATAGTACCAACATCGTTCCTCGTCCCATAGCCACAGGAGTCTCGGCACTCGGCATCGATCACGTTGGTGTGTTAGGACACACTCTCAAGGAGATCGCATTCAATAAGGGGGGCATTTTCAAGGTATGCTTTCACTTGCTTTGCTTCCGCCGATGTCCCAATCATAACACCAGAGGGGGGTCCCTGCTATTTCTGTGGAACAACCGGCGGAAGGGCTAACAATGCTGAGACAACGTGCCTTAGAACGTAAGGTAAGCGCCATTGGGAATAAAAAGGAAATAGGGTCGGGTCAGACGCTCTTCCTTTGACAGAGTTCCAGCTTCACAGTGGTGCCTACACTGCCAGAGATTTCCCCCCTGAGTTTGGGTGAGATGTTAGAGCTTGTGATACATATTTTGCGTACACTAATGACCTGAAATAGGCCTTTCTGGGGCCCACCAACGACAAAATGCGACCCTTGCTGTGTATTTAGCTCATACTTTCTTGCAGCAGCTTCACCCGGTGTTGGTTCAACACAATACTTCACCAGTCCCCCTGCCATCTTCTTTCGTGAAAGGTTTGGAAGATGCTCGATGGCCAGGGAGATGCCAGCAGATTCAAGATCCCAATGCGCCCGGAACGACTTGGTTTATGGATGGCGCTCATACAGTGGAAAGTCTTGTTTGTGGAATGGAGTGGTTTGCAAGCACTGGAGTTGGTATCAGATCCGACACCTCCGCGTTAGTGTTGCTCCTTTTGCTTGACTGACTCTAATCAACATCTCTAAAGAGCGAAGACCACTATTCGGATCCTTATTTTCAATTGTACTAGTGGGCGTTCTGGGCCTAGCTTCTTGTCCACTATATTGGATACTGTAAATGATCAACTCCAGCGACAAGGAATGGACTCCTCTTCCAAAGGTTTTTTCGACCATGTGATCTTCTGCACAAATGTGACCTATATGGATGGTGCATCCAAAGCAGGTCAGCTCACTTATTTGGTATAATCTTCGGTGGTTAATCCTTGCTAGACTTTACATCACATGCTGTTTCCCCGAGTAGCCTGGCAGCGCTTACTACGCAAAATGAGCTCGCCAATGCCTGGCGGTCAATCATACCCGAGTTCCCTCCTTCGCACGTGCATGTTTTACCATCTATTCAACACGCAGTTGAAGTAGTGAAATCGATGCAAAAGGATGAGAACTTCGTGGATGCTCTTGTCTGCGGAAGCTTACACCTCGTCGGCGGTGTTATTGATGTTGCAGGCTTGTCAGAAATCGCGTTACGTGCCTAAATAGGATTGAGGGCATCTCATACATTGCACTCTTTCGAACTTGTCGGTTCAACATCGACGTCGACATACCATCACTTTGTCACAAATTAATTTATGTATTTGACTAGATTATGGGAAAGAAATTGATCTGATCTGATGTTGGAAAATAAAGTATCATTTATATCGTTTGCGGTCTGACGCCATGGTGCTGTCCCCGTAGAAATTTATCGCCTGGGTAGGGTAGGCTCGACGAGCTGATCAAAACCTAAAAGGTGGTAACGTACTTGTCGATCAAGAAATGCCCGAAGCTTCAATCTAAACCCTCGGCCATCTATCTCTTGGATGCCAGCTACGTCCAAGAAAACATCGAGATGTATCGGCTAAAAAAGCAGTGGTAAGCCTCACCAGATAAGTGTGGCGCCAACAGACCTCGTATCGTAAGATTCTCTCGTACAACCCATTGTCTTCTTTGATTATTCGATGTAAGGCTCTGTCTAGAGTTCGAGAATATCTATCTCCCAATTCTCCCCTGGCAGTTTTCCCTGGAATTTCCCGTGGACTTCGACTCTCGCTTCGGTTTGAAAGTTTCCTTGATCTCGACGCTGACCTTGAGCGTGAAGGTGACGAAGGCCTCCGAGGCCTCTGTTTTCTCCTCGAACTGTCTATATTTTCAAGCCGTGCATGATCCCGACGCACCTCCTCTTTCTCCCTATTCATCTTAAAGACTGAAGAAGCGGTGGGATATACCAGATCCCTCTTGTATTGTGATTCCTTGTGCACTTGAGTTAGACGATGGTCGAGATCCACGAGCCTTTTCCGTAATGCCATCGGAAGAGGAGGAGGTTCGTCGTTTGCGCTATACGACGTTGAGGGCATATCGGTGTTGTAAGGGGCGGATGCACGTGTTGTAGCGAGCAATGGTTTTGTGGATGACGTGAGGTATTTGGAAGGACGCGCCTACAACTGATCAGCATTCTGTCCACATGAACGTATAGAATTTATCTATGTAATTCCTCGAGATCTCAGAATATTCAACAGTCCAACTAACTCACCGGATTGATCGTATTCTGAAATAGCGTATGCACGTCAGTCATGCCCGGTGTCGGTTGCGGTCTAATGTTTTCAGGCCTTGTTACCAATCCTTCCTTGCTTGAAGCCTGAGTCATTGGTAGTGGTCGGGTTCCTTCTGCGACATGTGTATCGAAAAGACCGGTATTCTCATCAGAATATGGTATGGGTAGTTTGGGAAATCTCCTGGCCAACGCACTTGGTTGGAAAATCTGTGTAGAGGAAAATGACTTGTTTGCGTTGTGTCGTGACGCTTTTAGTTCTCCGTCTTGAGTATTGCTAGGTATGACGTGCATTTCCGCCGGTGTGCCCTGGTCTTCTAACATACCCAAACCGAGAATACCGACGCGAGTCCCAGAAACGCCAAGCCTACTGGGACGGAAAGTCTGTGTGGATGGGTTTGCCTCATCCTGCGTTTGGTCGGGAAATCTTTTTGGAGGCCCCAGTAAGGTTTTCGCCCTTTGTATGATAGCTGCATGGGCATCCTGTGGATGTGCGACCGCCACGAAATCCATATCCTGTCCTCTTTTCCGTCTCTTTTTGGCAGCTCCTTCATTAACCACATCTTCCAGGAGCGTTTTAGGCGTATACGAGTCGTCTTTATTCATCTCGCCTCTCTCGTTCACTCTCCTAATCTTTGAATCTCGGACACCGTCATTGCGAACAAGTGGTAGAAGATGTCCAATCTCCTTCGTCAACCCTGTGGTTATAGTTTCATTGTTCCAGCCATTCTTGCGCGCACAACTTTTGATATGGGTCATCTTAACCGGAACGGTTTTGCGGGCGGTCCATGCGAGGTTACAAACAATGCATTTTGAAAGTGCAGCAAGTTGAGATTGCGTAAAAGAGCTGGCGAAAGGTGGCAGAGGCGTCTTAGAGGCCTTAGGTGCCCTTGCAGTTGGAATGTTTTCCTCCGATGAAGATGTACCTAATGGTGGTCTTGGATGAGAAGGACCAAGTTTTGAGAGGGCGCTTGCTTGCTTGTCAAAGGCAAAACGGGCCAGATTAAACCCAGGGAATACTCGTTCCGGAAGCTCTGTTGTGCTGGCATCTAGATCAATAGGGGCGTTATCCGATAGGGCAATTTGTCCGTGAACTGGACTGATTGGGGATGACTGGATGAGAAGATTCTGGATCTTTTCAGAGCAAGGGGAAGGTGGGAGGTCATGTCCCATGGCATTCGTCGTCGGCACAGCTGCGACCTTGGGAAGAGCGACAACAGTATCTAGTCAGAGGTTGTAAGGGGTTAACCGTGAACCATGATGAACATCTGACAGACGCACCACTGATTGCAAGTATACTTTGTCCTACGTTCTTTGGTGTGGAATCCAATACTACACTGCCTCCCTGAGAATCCGACAAAATAATAACATTGCTCGCTTCTGGTTGATTTCCCCCCTCTTGTTTTTTCTTGATCTTCTGCTCCCTTCGTTTCCTCTTGTTTTCTTTCCGCAGTGCTTCTTCCGCTTCTCGCTCAGGCTCCGAATCTTCAAGAATTGTGTTGGCCATGTCATATTCCAATGCTTTTCCTGCAAGTCGCGCCATGTGTCTTGGTTTGAACAAGGTTGAGGAATTGAGATGTGTTGGCAAGGAGGAACGCGTTGAGAAGAGCAGTGTGAACTTAGTGGCCACTGGCAAATTGCAGTGGCATGCAGTGATGGAACACCAACTTTGACAAACACAAATCCTCAGGAATCTGTACGTCGTCGTGAATCGCAATTGAACGCGAAGAGCAAAATTCTTTCTCCACTGTTGTCTAAGAAAGGGTGGGCGGAGTTGGCACGCCCGTGAGACTGTGGTCCGCTACTTCGGCGATGACACGCGGAGTTTTACGAGGGCAATTTTGTCAGACAAATAGAAACTTCCAGGAATACATAGGCATGTCAAGGTAGTTCGGATACCTAGATAATACATTGTATACTAACGTCCACCAGTGGCCGGTACCTGGCCGGGTTGACCACTTGGCTCATCATCCGGAGCACCTCCTCCAGTTAACACTGACGACGCAATCAGCCATTACATAGTAGTGCGAGAAGACCCCGCTTACCAAGAGTCACCAGGCCCAGTGCAATGTACATCCAATACTTTTGGATAAATGATTTTTCAGGTTCTGGTTGTATGGGTTCGCCTTTGGGAGATAATTGAGGGGGGGCACGGAATTCCGGTCTATAGCGAATATGAGGCGGATATAGATACACGAAGTAGGATGAAGGTATATTTACGATGGGGGAATGCTCGAGCTACGAATTAACACTGTGGTGTTTTTGAAAGAAACTTCGGACCGCGCGCCAGGCAATGCTTTGGGACATCCACCATCATGCGGTGTGGGACGCACAAAATAATCAAGCGCATATATTTCCTTGTTTGAGTGGAGTATATGTAAATGGAGAACATCTGATTCCGCTCCTGCTAGGTGACACTGTAGTAGCCCGTGACAAATTATGTTTATGGTAGGTTAGGAGTAGCTAGACACGCACGGCCTTGACAGAGGACAGGTCCCAGTCGGTTTCAGATGTGTCGCCTTCGCGCTCGAGCGCAATTTGGTACAGAGACCCATCCACCCGGTCAGACAAATGAACAATCTCATTTTCAGGTGCGGGGGTGAGAACAGGTCCCAGACTGCCAAGATGAATAATTGCACGAAGGGAGAATGATGGTGGCGGTGAAGAAGGAATCCATATGCGATGATAAATTTTTGCAGACGAGTCAGCAGAAGCAATAGCAGCACATAACGCGCAGACAAGAAAATTGGTTTTCATCAGTGGTGCGCGGAGTAGACGGAGATTGAAGTGGGCCTGGGCTTTGCGATCTCGACCTGGCTGGGCAGTAATAAAGGTCGTGTCTTTCCATGTCTACATTGCACATCGTCTGTTTCCTTGACCATCATGTCCATCCCAATTAGTTCGCCGCCATTGCCTACCCCACCCTTTTCTCCCTCTTACCACAGCAAGTCATGTCAGTTGCCACCAGTAGATTCGCTCATCACTCACTATCAGCGTGAGCGTATGTGGGTCAAACAGAAACAGGATGTTATTGCCTTGGGCAGGCAGCAACAGCTCTACGGCTCACCTCGCATCCCTATTTCCAAACCTAATCCTACAGGAATTCCCCTCTGGCAGCGGAGAAAGAGCCAGCATAGCTTTCGGTTGAGCGACCTCTCCCATACAAAGCTATCTAAGCGTCTCTTGGACCATGATGAATGTGGGGCGAGGATTCTCGACTCATTTGCAGCATTGTTGGAGGCCCGTATAGAAAGCTGCAAGCGCGTCGAGCTACTCATTTCTCAGAGTGCGAAACGAGGGCGATTGTATGCTCGGCATTGATGAATCATGGGTACGTCGAGACATGCTTTCACTTCTGGTCTACGCTTATACCCCATAATTATTACTTGGCCATAGATTTGTATGCCTCGAGATGCAATATTACATGTATATGTACAGGGTGGACAGGGTGTGATACATGCACAGCGCTTAATACGATTCTAGTCCACGAGCGTTCTTCAAATGTTAAGGTTAGGGATCACTGAGGGTGTTAAGCAACCTCATGAGCCATCTCGAGCAAGTGCACCGACGCCTTCCTCCCACTCCTCTCTGCTCACCGTGCCCACGGCGCGACATGAGGGACAAGAAACTTCGGCAGCGGAAAAATTTTCCCTTTCTTGTGGGCTAGTAGAGTTTGATGAAACTCGTTTCCATCCCGCTACGCGCGCCGACAACACGAGACATGCGGAGTGCAACATATGTTGGCAGTTATTTTTTTCTGCTGCTTTGATCGATATTTTCCGCATTGTACCCGGCGACTCTACGTGGGGGTTTTCATCTGTTGGACCAAAGATGCATGTAGCGTCTAAACAACGCAAGCCTAGTTCGCGTTCCTTATCTTCGATATGCTCACGCAGTGATCGATCTGGGGGATCGGGGAGGGTCCAGCTTCTATCAAGGTGAGGCGATAGATTGCTTCTGTTTATTTGGGCTCCATTTAAGAAGGGTGTCCAGTGAAAAAAGTCCTGGTCTATGCTTTCATCTGGGGGGGATTCACTAAGCACTCGAGTAACGTCGTCTTGGAAGTCGATGTCGCGCCCGTTGATATCGTCATCGTCAGATGTGATACTAACATGCTCATCAGTCGTTCCCCACTGACTGTCGTGCTGTCCTCGGGGCGGTCGCTGCCGTCTTTTTTGAGTCAGTGAATCGGGATCAATGTTAAAACGGCATCTGTATGCCAATGCATTAATACCATGATTCCCCTGCAATGACTCACTCACGTAGGACATGATGTCTTTCTTGAAAACCATGGTAGCAAGCAGGTTGAATGAAACACATGCGCACAAGGTAGACACACAATGTCAATTTCTTCACTACTCGATGCAAATGGGAGTGGTGCAATAGGATCAGCTGTCAAGGCCTCGTCGTCCAGCAGAGGTGCCCAACAAATAGCGCAGCCTGTAACACCAGCATCCTCATCGCTTTGATTCTGGTATGCACCTGGGGCACCTCCCACATTTATTATCCTGGCCAGAAGTCCCCCCGATACCCTTTCGAGGCCATTGACAAGTAACTTCGCACGCGCCAAGTCGAGTTCCGATGGCCCAGCAGGTTGATCGACAGGAAATGAATCGAATCGAATAGAAAAAAGGCTTTGGAGCAGCTCGACAGGTATCAACCTACCACCCCCAAGCGGACTGCGTGTGCGACGGGGTGGAAGCCAGGTAGTAGCAGTGGAAGATGTAGGAGCATTTGATGGTGGCATTGTCCCTCCCTCAAGCAAAGAGGGAATATCTTCTTCTAAATTGCCCATGACTCCGGATCGTCCGGGATCTTGGGAGACAGGTTCAAGAGGGGGCAAATCATCGTCAGAACCCGACTCGTCCTCATCTTCCCAGTCACTTTCGTCGTCATCGAAGCTACCATGATAAGAGGAGTCGTATTCATCATCTTCAGAAGAATCAGATACAGACATGAGAGATGGCATATCATCGTCGTGCTCTCTCTGAGGTGAAAGAGGTACAGACGAATGAGTTGATGGAATAAGAGGAGGCATTGTATCGTCATCGTTATTGCTATCCTGTGAGAGGTATGGTCGCTCGTCATTGTCCACTGGGACGAGCGCTGGTAGGTCATCGTCAGAGTCCATTCCAAGTACCTGCGGGACAAACAAGCACAAAGGCTCTCACTGTCACCAATTTCCTCTTTGAAGTTGAACAATCCTTGATGCCTTTTCGTTATGCTCCACTTCCAAATCATACTAGTACACAAGACAGGGAACTAGAAGCCAGTTTTGATACTGACGATGATTCTGATGTTGACCAGAACGAGAGTAATGCTCTTACGGAATCTCATCCTCTGAATTCCCTTGATAGTTCGCCAGTCCGCGCAACGCTTGCATCTACATCCTACAACTTCGAGAATTTAGATTACGATTATCCTCCACCGGGTGAGCCTCATATCCCCAGAACTCTAGCAAACTCTCCTGACCCATTCACATAGGCTCACCGCCACGGCCTTCGAGTGTTGCCCTGCCAAACAATGTCATAGGCAATTCAAACGGATATATTCCACAATTACCTCATATTCCTTCTCGTCCTCAACGTTCTGGATGGTTTCGTAGAGCGGCCGGGGCTATTTTACCCAGCTCGTTAGTAAGAGGCTCTGCGAACTCGGGCCGGCCTGTGGGGGGAGGCATCGAGAACGATGGTGTTTTTGCAAATATCAATGCAAAGCCCGGTCGAGGTCGTGTTGTGGAGGACAGTGAAAGCGGTGTCCATGTTGTACCCGAAGAGGTTCAGAAGGAGTCCCCGCCATCGGTGTGTTTTATCCTTTAATCAAGCCAACATGAATTAAGCAATCCACAAATGCAGTATGCCTCGGCACAAGCCGATGCGGTTCCCCCATACTGGGAAACTACCATTCATGCTCCAGCGACCCTCGGTAGTGCTGGCGAAATGATGGTCGATGGTTTGCCCACTGGCTCTTTCTTTTCATTTCTATGGAACCTTTTGGTCTCCATGTCTTTTCAATTTGTGGGATTTCTTCTTACATTTTTACTCCATTCTACCCACGCTGCGAAACTTGGCTCGCGTGCTGGCCTTGGTATTACTCTCATCCACTATGGATTCTATCTTCGCACTCGCGTCAATTCTTATGGTGGTGGAGAGGATTTCCCCTCCGGCAACAGTGAGGGATCCACGTGGTGGCCTTCTTCCACATTACCCGACAGCCCGAGACCAACGTTTAGTACTGCTTTAGAGGCGGAAGGTTATTACAACAAAAGCCCAGCGACATTAAATGAAACACTGTCACCAATTCCTTCATTCCCTGTACTCAAGCCTGCATTGAGCGAAGGAACGGCGGAATGGATATCGTTCCTCCTCATGACAATGTATGTTTCTGATTGACTTTCTATGCAATGTTTTTTTAAAGTGCACGACAGCGGTTGGTTTATTCTCCTCACATCCACTCTATCTTTCTGGCGGGTGAAAAGATGGGAGCGAAGCATCATCGCGAGCACTCCCACAGAAATAACCCCAGAGGAAGGTCCCTCACACGCCCATAACCCATTCTATGCTCTGGAGCGCTTCGGATTTCCAAGCGCAATATTGCGTGGCATGAATGCGGGTCCACGTACGCGTGAGGGCATGCCATTAGACGAAGAAGCGATGCTAGAATCGGATGGAGAGCAAACGCCTATGTTACCGATAAGTGAGGAATCGGGGGACACAGGCAGGCTTGCCCACGCTCGCGTGACGGAGCTAAGACTTCAACGCGACCTTACAGCTGCAGGTTTACTTTGAGTTAGGGACAATTTATATGTTGCTTGCTTTGGGCCATGGGCCATGTAACTCAAATTGTGCCTCATTGAATACGAAGTATAAGCATTGCTTTATATGATGCGGTTACAGCGTTTAATCGGGATATACATTCGAATTAAAGAGCATCTTTCGAGCGACCTTCATCAGCTCCAGTCGCCTGCGCATCATCCTTTCCTGTTTAGTGGGTGGTATCAGTTGTGCAAAAATTGCCCCGAGCTTCGGGAATGGTCAGACTAGTATAGATGAAGCACGAAGGCACATACAAATGCACTTAAACCACCAAAGCGTAGCACCCAAGCAACACCATTCTTACCGAGATAAATTGTCTCTGGCTGTCCGATGACAGCAGGCGTATCGTCGACAACACGGAAGATCACGCTAGCAACTAATGCAATCTAAATGAACTTTGTGTTAACCGGTCCGCTATTCCTCATCGTGGTTGTGGAAACACACAATAAATTGCGGAAAAACAATCGCTAAGTTGTGTATCCCGAGCACAGTCCCCCCTGCAACTGGTTGTACTTGAGTTAGGTCCTCCGAGTTTGATACATCGAGCTCTGGTATAGATGGCCCGGGATGACTTAAAAGTGCCGTGTTCTCCGAGACGACGTCGATCGTTGCAGTCCTATCAGTAGTTGCCGCCTGATTTCGTATGGTATGCGCTTCGCCTGGTGCATTAGATGGCCTCGGTTCCCTTACATTTTCATCAATTTCTTTCAGAAACTGCGCTATTTTAGTAGCAGCGAACACCGCGATTAGATTCCGATGCCTCACCTCCATGATCATTGCAAAAGGTGCCCATACGGCCACTGCCCAACAAATCCCAATCAAAGCAACAGCAATCGTGGCCTGACCATGATCATCAAAAAATGCGCGTTGCAGCAAAGGAAGTCCCACCTGTACTACAGTACTAATGAAGAAGGTGCAAATAGATATCACACCATATAGCACAAGGGCGAAACTCCACACATCTCGGAGCGTGAGAGGCATTCGCGGGAGTTTGAACGAGCGGCTCTTTGAAGAGGCGTCGGTCCTCCACGTAGCTACTATGTGCCGTATGCGGACAAGTTCTGCCTCCTCGTCTTCCTTCTCGTCGGTATCAAGAAGACGTTCATTTCGCTTGGTTAGCTGTGGGAGCAGGGAGCCAGCAATGACGGCAACAAGCGAATACATAAGCATTGCAAAGTTCCCAGCGCGCGTCGCCACGTCCACATCAGGATCTTTATCATCCTGGCGAGCCATTACTTGGCCTATATAAGTCGTTCTAGGGACGTGTCGAGTGAGAAGAAATCCTACGTTGACAATGGAAACATACGAATAGAACAAAAATGGAAACCTGATGTGACGGTGAGACAAATATGAAGATCAATTGCGGATGATCTGCGTACCATGCCATGAAGGCAAATATCTGGACGAAACACACTTTTCGGATGGGTTTTGGAAGATTTGTTATCGCATTATATATATTACCCATCACCTCGCGTATACCGCTATAAACATCCTGAGTACATAGACGGAAGATAATGTGAGTGAAATACCTTTCTTCATTTAAGTTGGGCTTGCGCTGTAGCTCGTCTTGTGTCCAACATGTGATCCAAACCGTTATGACTAGGATAACAATACCGACAACGCAAAACTTGCGAAATTGACTCCCGCCGAGGATGCGGAGCACAGGCCAATTTGCAAGGTTCAAGAACCCTAGGTGGATTCCACAGTAATTACATTGTTATAATTTCAGGATCTATATATACTCACCAAAACCAAACCCTAGTATATTGCCGGCATGAGTCATTCGGCCATGCCAGGCGTTGCCAGCGCTAAGTTGTTCAGAAGGAGTAACATCCAGCAGGAGGTTCCGCAAGCTTGCTTGAAGCGCATTTAAGGCAAAGTCCAGAAGATAGAAGGCGGTAATGGCAATCCCAATTGCTACGTTTTTGGCCTGACGTGTGATGGTGAACGAGTGGAGCAGAATGTTGACACAAACATTTACCTCTGCTAATCTCTTAGGATCCCAATCGCCAACACCTCCCCCAAAGAAATCCACGAGCACCGACGCCACATCCTGTGCATAGGCCAGTGTCAAGCAGGAAATGACCAGTACAACGGTGCTCCACGCAATCCAAAATCGTCGGCGGTACCGCGACGTTGAAGAATCTGAGATTGCTCCTGAATTATTTAAGCCTATATGTGAGCCTTCAAAGACCACAGGGAGGCTGCAGCTTACCAATAATCGGTTGTGCTATGAGCCCACTGATGGGACCCGCTAGCCAGACCAAGCTGGTCAATTGCTCCGAAAGGCCCAGACTCAAGAGGAATGGGGTTCCATAGCTTATTAGGTACAAGATGTTAGCTGATATACAATATATAATAATACCGGTATATATATCCCTGGTAGATTAACATACCCTAGTTCTACGGTCCATGCCACCTGCGCGCCGGCCATTGCTATGCTCAATGTAAAAAGGTTCCATTTTGTTAACGAAGCTACACCTGGGATCGTCGTATTATGTGGATGTGAGATGCCGCTATCGTATTTCCATGGTTCTCTGCGAGACTCTAAAAGAGGCAGATCTCTACGCTCGATGCTAGCAGATAAGCTTGATGCGGCGCCACTGGCCAAGTTCCGCCCTGCTGGCCATGCCACCTGTGAGGTAGGATCAGGATCTGTTGCAACCGCTGCAGATGGGAAGGACATCGTTCCCTCTGAAGGTGGTTCTGCCTAGGTTAGGAGCAGATGCGTCTCGAAACGGATAAGAATGAATGCCGCCTGGGATGCCGCGAAACTCCAGCTTCAACAAATTTATAAACTACTACAAAGCCTACACAATGAACACATGGTTAAAACAGTCATAATTCAAGTACAACAATAAATATAGAACATCTTGCATGATCCAAAGCTTCCTAGTATAAGCCACTAAACTTACTGAATCGATCCTCACGACACCGACGGTCCACGTCGATGCACCTGATAATCGTCTTTTGGCGGTAAGGTTGGAGGTGATGTGATCGGCGATCGGCGCGCAGGAGATGCGTTGCGTGGCTCATGTAAGGAAGATAATATCCCGCTAGTGGCGGCGCGGCGTGGCCCGGCCACTCGCTCTGAAGATTCCTCAGGGAGGCCAGCGGACGATGAAGCAGGCGGGGAAAACTGAGGACGAAAGCTGGAGGATGGGTTCGTTCCAGCACGAAAGCGCGAGCGAACATCTGACCCTGCTCCTGAAACTCCGGGTCCAGGTGATACAACAGACACCGGAGGCGGCGGTTGTCGAAGCGCCGCAGCAGAGAGAGAAGGCCTTAGGCGGCGAAGCGAATATTTTTGGGCAATTGGTTCTTCCATGATGGGAGGAGTGGTTATGTTTTGTGGAGACGATGCTTGCACTATCACATGTCGCGAAGATTCTCCATGAGAGCCACTTCGGTTACGCTTCATGTACTCTGCCATAGCATCCGCATCATTGGCAAGTACACGGCTAGCAATCGGAGATAATGCGAAATGCGTGTTCGAAGCTACACCAAGTGAGGTGTTGGATAAAGACTGAGAAGGCGGGGGAAGCGGCCTTGGGGTCTCTGGCTGACCATTCACCACACCGTGGGACTGATTTCGTGGCGGGGGGATGAAGTGAGATACAGATGTACTGGAAGACGGTGCTGAAGGTTGGGAGGATGTCGCGGAAGACAGGGATGACTGGCTCAATGGCACTTGAACACTTAGCTCGTCGGCGCTTTCAGAGGTTGACGTGGTCGTTGTCCCTGAGCCACTTCTGAGTCGTGGACGCTGTCGTTTCCAGTCCTTCAAAGGTAAGGGACGTTCCTCGTCAAGGCTTAAACCCCGCATTTGCACATAGGGTGGCCTTCGGGCATTCTTTCGGGCATCGTGAACAGCACGGGCAGAGTCTTCAAGGGTTTCTTTGGTGTGGTGCCTAATAGACTGTTTGCACTGGTATTAAAACTAGAATATCCTACTCACGAGTATGCGTAGTCTGTAGCAGTATAACCTTCATTATTTCGTGCCACAAATTGACAACCTCGTTCGATCAGAAGTTTGACAACCTAGTTGTAGTGGTACTCAGGGTGCAATGCATCTACACTGGAGATCGACTCACAGGAAGATGGCCCCAAGAGCTCGCGCTGCGCACATCAGTATCATAAGTCAAGATCTTCATGGAAAACTCACTAATGCAACGGCGTGTTCCCCAACAAGTCTGGAAGGTCGACATCGGCGTGGAAGTCACATAGCATCTAAGAAGGCGTTAGTGGTATGATAAATATTATAATGCGTACTCACAGCGACAAATTCATCGTTTCCTTTTAAAGATGCCATATGCAGGGCAGTCTTTCCCTGAATATTGGACCAATCCAGGATAAAAGGAAATCGCTCATGGTAGGAACGCGCCATCCGCAAAGCAGCATTCTGAAGGCCATCTGGGCCTCTGGAAGAACCATACGCGCTATTGGCTCCCGAACGGAGACCAGCAAGAAGTATCAATATTGTGTTGTTGTCAGCATCCTGAGCAGGGGCATTCAGTAGTCCGTTTGAAAGGAAGAATGAAAACACACCTTGCTGAGCTCTTCATCGTCGTGGCCTTTTGTGAGAAGGAAATCAAATGTATTTTCGTGTCCAAGAACAGCAGCCCAAGCTAATGATGTATATCGAGATGCTCCAGGGTCTGTGTTTCGCATATCTGCTGTGCGATCCATGAGGCGCTTGACGAGAAAGAGGTTGTTCTCTATGTGTGCATGAGTTCAACAGAAAGAGGAATGAGATTCAACAGGATACCTTTAACGGCTCTGCGTAAACGAGCTGAGGCATCTTTCTCTGCCATTGTGGCAGTCAAAGACAGAAAGACCAATATTGGTCTTTCGACTGAGTGCAAGTTTATGTGAAGACGTGAGATCTACTTAGCGCCTTATTCCTTCTTGCAGTTCGTGACTCAAACTCACTCGACAATGCCTACTGTCACTGTCGACAAGGCCGATCTTTATGAGCTCCTCGGTTATCAGTACAGTGAGTGTCATACCACACCTTCCCCATATCGTAATTCCCAAATCACGCCAGCAACCGACGAGTTCGACCAACTCTGTTTTGATTTTGGCATTGAACTAGACGAAGATGTAAGTCCTTGGCAATCAGTCAAAATTTCCATACAAACAATGGATTAGACAACAGACGAGGTGAACGAAGCCATAAAGCGGGGACTCCCTGCTGATCGACCGGTGAGCAAGTCTCAGCTGCACTTTTTCATTCACTGAATTACGGAATCCAGCAACTCAAAATAGAGATTCCAGCGAATAGGCGAAGCCCATTGCTTTCTAACATATTCAGAGAGGCTAATAGACACGTCTAGATATGACCTGTTGTGTATAGAAGGCATAGCGCGAGCGCTATGCATCTTCCTACAGAAGGATACTCTTCCAAATTATAAACTAATCTTGCCCCCTGGAGGCGAAGACAAACTTCTGACGATCACTGTATCTCCGGAGGTACGCCCTTTTCTTTCTATGTATTTAGACCCTCATAGTTCGACCTGGTGGCAGACCGCGCGAATTCGCCCTTACTTTGCTGGCGCTGTCTTACGCAATATAAAATTCACCCCGCGATCCTACACCTCTTTCATTGATTTACAAGACAAACTTCACCAGAACCTGGCTCGTCGACGCACCCTTGTTTCCATGGGAACCCACGACTTAGACACGCTGCGGCCGCCCTTTCGTTATGAAGCCAGATCACCAAAAGACATCAAGTTTGTGCCTTTAAACAAAGATCAAGCATACGACGCTGAAGAGCTTATGACATTGTATGAGGTATGTGGAACACACCACATGTCGGATCGGCCTCTGACTTCTACATGGTGGCAGTCAGATAAACATCTTTCCCGGTATCTTCATATAATCAAAGAGTCTCCCGTCTACCCCATCATCTATGATACCCGAAATCAGGTGCTTTCTATGCCACCTATCATCAACTCAGAGCATTCCAAAATCACATTAAATACACGGAATGTTTTCATAGACACCACTGCTACGGACGAGACCAAGCTCTCAATTGTTATCAATATGATAACCCTTATGTTTTCAGAGCATTGTGCAGAACCATTCACGTGAGCCTGATAACTCTCGCATTGTGAAGTCTAATTATGCATTCTATAGTGTGGAGCCTGTTAAAGTTGTGTACCCTGACGGAAAGGCAACCATCACTCCCGACATATCTTTCCGGACCACTGTCGCGAACAAATCATACATCAACGCCTGTACCGGATTGTCCCTATCTTCCAGTGAAATATGCTCTCTCTTGGAACGCATGACATTGGGAGCATATGTATCTCCCAACAATGAGGATGAACTTCTGGTCAAAATCCCACCAACGCGACCAGATATATTGCATCAGTGCGATATAATGGAAGATGTTGCCATTGCTTACGGTTTCAATAATCTTCCGAAAACATTTCCCCCTACGAATACTGTGGCCCAACCTTTGGCGATTAGTAAGCTTAGTGATCTGGTTCGCGTGGAATGGGCCATGGCCGGTTGGGTTGAAGTTCTTCCCCTCATTTTGGTACGTCCTTCTTGGCAGATTAGAAGCTGCGTTGATTGTTGCTGCCCATTATAGTGTTCACACGAGGAGAATTTTGAGTGGTTAAATCGTGTCGACGACGGTCAGCAGGCTGTCAAGATCGCAAATCCGAAAACGCTCGAATTTCAAGTGGTACGCACTTCGCTCGTCCCTGGACTTCTCAAGACAATCAGGGAAAATCGAAGTCATGCACTTCCCATTCGCGTTTTTGAAACTTCAGACGTCGTGATCAAGGATGTGGCTCTAGAGCGCCAGGCACGCAATGTGCGCCACGCCGCCGCCGTGTGGTGCAATAAATCGGCCGGATTTGAGGTCGTTCACGGCCTATTAAATAAGCTCATGCAGGTGCTCGAAATCCCGAGGATTACGGCAGGCGATAAAAGACCCGGAATTGGCTATTACATCAGTGAAACAGATGGTGAGCCTACATATGGCATTTTGCTAGCTTGAATGTTGCCTACTGATGACTCGGATATTTTATAGATCCAACCTATTTCCCAGGCCGCGCTGCCAATATTTACTATCGTGCACCTCATCCTAAATCGCCGAAACTTTTAATGAAAGTCAAGAATAATGTAGCGGAGGCGCTATCAAGCGACACGAAGATCGGCACACTTGGTATTCTCCACCCAAGCGTATTGCAAAATTTTGAGATCGGATACCCGTGCTCTGCTCTTGAATTCACGCTTGAGCCATTCAAAAGGGAGATGAACACGGCGTGGACAACCTCACAATGATGATGAAGCATTACGTAGTTTGAGAAAACACTTTTTCGTCGCCGCTAGTTTCTAGCCAATAAAGCAGAGAGCATAATCCCAATCGGCTCGTGCCCAAGTGGCAATTGCCCGAGATGGTATTGCCATCACAGGTGGTTTGTGACCGAGCAAGTGGAATATGCGAGACACTACAGCTATCAGTTCAGAATTTGGGAACGATCAATTTCGAAAGTAACTTACAATCTGGTGCGGATACTGGAGTATGGAAAAGACGCACAACAACTGTATTCTGCCAGAGATTCTTCAATTCAGGAATACAGGCAAGTAGATCTGCGATGACGTCCTCATCTTGAAAAGATGATAAAATAAGACTCAGTTAAACTGCCTTAACTGAAAGTTTACCATCCTGGTTTTTACATGCAACTACAACTAGAAACGCATCGATATCGTGAAAGTATGATGCTTCCCATGCGGTTTGCAAGCCTGGCAATAAACCTAAGAATCCGTGAACAACTCACTGGGGACATTTTCAATATAGGACTGACCAGAGCTAAACTTGGCATTAGATTTCCTCGGCTCACCATAATCTTCAGGTGGTATCACTTTTCGACCAGTGTGCAGCAATATTTGAGTTTCAACCAGTGCATTCTTTGGTAACGACTTAATCGTAACAAACAGGGTTGGAACTACACCCTGGCAAAACTTTGATCGCTATGAGAAATGAATAGAGATATCAAACACAAAAGACTTACGGTTTCGCAGGCCATCATTCCATGTTGAATTGGTCTGAGGTGGTCGATGTGAACTAACCAAAAAATAAGGCATTGTGTGAAACCATCCCAATCAGTCGCAGAATGGTCCTTGACAACGTCTGATATGCTCCGCAAATGCTGTATGGACAACGCAACCTCGAGAGAGAGAGACCGGGGAGAAGGAATGGTGTTGCTTGAGGGAACGAGCCCGATTTGTCCTGATACGAAAACACGCTCCCCCACCTAGAACTACATTAGGACAATTTTACCAGAAACTGGTTCGGCACGTCCACCTTAACAGCTTGGGAATACGGTCCAATATTGGCTGGCGCCCAATAGCTCAGACTTTGAACATGTAGTGGCGTCCTCTCGTGAGGTTGTGACACCCTGTAGGCCATACATTCAAGTCGGAGGTGGATCCGCGGAGGTAGATCCACGGCCACACAGGCGCGCGAAGGAGGGCTACTTCCAAAGAATGACGCGTAAACGGCATTAACCAGGGGAAACAGCTCCATTGAGGATATGAGTAATATGATATTAGCTATGTGTGAAAGATCTAAAGAATACCCTGCTAAATAATCTAGAATGGAGGCACAGCTCTCTTTAGTTGCATCAACATGCGCTTGCACTATCTCACCTTGTAGTATCTTGAAACAAGATCGCACCTCGTCCTCAACGGCCCGTGTTTTGGTCATGCTTTGGATATTGGATATTACGATACAACGTCCATAATCCTTGCTGCACGGGAATGCTGTTATACCCTTTTCATAATGGTATATTTCTGGAACGAGAATCTGGGGAAAGGTATGAAAATCTCCAGTAGCGTCTAGGATAGCTTGCTTGATAGATTGGCCTTCCTCGCGGAGTAGGGAGGGGAAAGGGATGTTAGCTATGTGTGATTGAAACGATGCTTTCTTCTCCAAGTGGGCACGTTTTACTTTCAGATATGCAACTGTAGCGAAATCGTTGTCCGAATGGATAACAGTTTCGACTTCTTCTCTGCATCTAAGTAAGTCTCTGGCCGTTCACCGTTAGAAAACGTACAATACGATTCGATGCTTGAAAAGAGGTGAGTCTAAAGTGAGGGATTCGTATTCTCCTCCTTCGCCGCAGACGTGTGCACCATACATGCTGTTCTATGAGGTAGGTGTGATTGATTGAAAGCACGGGAGATGAGAAATTTCATACTAGCGTCATCAATGTGGGCTGCATCTCGAGTAACGTCATTCCGAGATGTTTTGTAGTAAGACCAATCCCGGCAACTTTGATAAGGATGGCTTCCAAACCACTACCAATCATCTCGGTCAGTAGTTCAGACTGATCGCGCTGCCATAAATAACACATGGGTGTCAATGAGAGTCGCTGACAGACATGCTCCACCCGAACGCGTTGGTAGTTGGAAAGTATGGCACCGACAGACACCCCTTGAACCTCAGGAAATTTAGCCTGGGATGACGATTGGGGAGTCAAAAGAAAGGATAAAAGGAGATATTGACCTTGACTTCGATCAGCAGTTCAAGTAGGTCCTCAGTTTCATCGCCTTGTACTCCCTGAGGTTCAAATGCCAGCCGCGGTCCATACTCGGAGCCTTGTTGCTTGGCTTCGCCAGAAATTACACCACGAAATAGTGGAACTTCGAGGGCATCGGCGACAAGCTGTATAGCATCTTGTCCAACCGTTTGATAAAGATAGGAGTCGATCTCCTCTAAAGCACAAACGGTCAGCTATGCCAGAGAGCTCGAACTTTTTTCACCTTTACCAGGACCAGGACCAAGAGATGCCGCTGCTAAGAGTTCATGGCCATTTTGAGCGCAATGTAGAAGGTTGAAGCAGCTGTCCTTGCCGCCGCTGAGCAATGCGACATACCGCATATCGTGCTGTTGTGACGTGACGCGTAGCGTCACGAGAAAGGCAACTACGTTCTACGTACCATGGGGGTAAGGCGCGATATATCTGACTTTGGAGATTCACCCGGTTATTGCGCCATGCGTGGTGCATGTGGAACGAAGGGCTGGTTTGGCCAACCACTTCCTTGTCCTTACGATGGTCCAGCGGTCGAGGTGGGTGTTGAACCAATTATTAATATGCATCAGCGAACAATTCATCAGAGTTATATCTAGCCTGAGACGGAAGAGTTTCGGTCTCTACTTGTTTCAGTCTGTGGTCCTTCTTTTGCCCAAGGACCTGTTTGCTGCACATCTGAACAAGTCCAGACATTGCAGGCGAGTTTAGTGCAAGCTGAGAGTTTTATATCTCCCTGTCCAGCTTGCCACAACAACTTTCGATCGTTCTACTGCTCCTTTACTTGCTCCCAAAATCAAGCTACTTTCCTCGACGTCACCGCTACTCAAACGTCTAACACTGGTCAAACTGCCGTCAAGGCGGTCGACTTTTATGTTGGCGAACATTTCGGAGAAGGTTTTTTCAACAGCTGCAAAGACATCAAGTTCGGCGCCTCGAATGGATATGCTATGGACTTTATAGGCGGTGGCGCGAAGAACTACAGCGCCTTCCTCAAGTACATGGGCGATGTGAAAGACCTAGGCAGTCCCTTTCAGATTAATTATCCGCAGCGACCTCCGCCAGAAAAAACCGGTTTCAATCCATCGCCTCGCAATTGTTTCGATACAGATCTTAGCAGCCACTGTTCGTGTATTGATTGCCCATCCACATGTCCCGTATTGCCTTATGTCCCCCCCCCGGGTTCGGAACCGTCATGTCAAGTCGGGTCTATATCATGTCTTTCATTTATTCTTATACTCGCTTACGGCCTAGCATCGTTGGCCTTTGTAACTGGCTATCTAATTGAGCTATCCATTCGTCGTCGTCGAGAGAAGACATACGAAAGAGTGGCATTGTCGGGAGATGCACCGTCAGGTACTGTCTATTCTCCAGGTTCTCATTCTCGGGCGTTGGTTGGAGCCTCGTCTCTGGCACAATACATTGATGGTGACGACTCTACCGGCGGTCAATCTGAATCGCGCCACTTGGGCCGGGGAGCGTCACTGTTGGATCCCATCGAAACACTACAACCTCGACAATATCGCCTGAATACCTTTCTTCGACGCTCATTTTATCGATTAGGTGCTTCTTGCGCAAATCACCCGTGGTTAACACTCTGCATCGTCTTCACTATAATCGCTCTGCTCAATGTCGGATGGAGACAGTTTGAGGTGGAAACCGATCCCGTGCGGCTTTGGGTGTCAGCATCTTCTGAGAGCAAACTACAGAAGGAGTTCTTTGATCACAATTTCGGACCTTTTTATCGGACGGAACAGATATTTGTCACGCCGACAATTTATCAAAACAGCAAAGAGGTTTTGACCACTTCTGGAAACGCTGATGAAGCCGCTCTAACGTGGGATCGTCTCCAATGGTGGTTCGGAATTGAGGAAGACATCCGAACACTGAAATCGAACCCTAATGGGTACACGCTAAATGACATATGTTTCAAACCAGCAGGCCCGCAGGGCGCTTGCGTTGTTCAGTCCATTTCTGCTTGGTTTGACTATAGTCTTGATGGATACAGCGTGGACACATGGCGCGCTCATGTACAAAGCTGCGCCTCTCATCCTTCAAATTGTATACCCGACTTCCAGCAGCCACTTGAACCCCAGTATGTTTTGGGAGGTGTTCCTTCGACGTCTGGAAATGGAACCGAGAGATGGTTGGACGCTCGCGCACTCATTATCACATATGTTGTATCCGATTCTCTTGACACCCCTACCAGGCAGAGAGCAGAAGAGTGGGAACGTACCCTGGGGGCTTTCATGCAACAGCTTGCCAGCAACAGCACCCAAACTGCCGCATCCAACATAGTCTTTTCTACGGGAGTGTCACTTGAAGAAGAGCTCAACAAGAGCACGAACACGGATATCAGAATCGTAGTTCTGTCATATGTTGTTATGTTCATCTATGTCTCACTTACTCTTGGAAATGGAGAAGTGGGTCCAGAAGAAGAAGGAGTATGGAGCTCGGTCAAGACATGGGTCATCAACTTTCCACGCCTATTTAGGCAACAAGAGACGGTTTCATCTTCACCGGGTGAAATATCTCCCTCTCCCCGTATATTTCCTCGATTACCTCGAAGACTGTTTGTTGGATCGAAATTTACATTGGGTCTTTTCGGTATTGCGCTCGTCATACTCTCTGTGTCTTCTTCTGTAGGCCTCTTCTCGCTCATTGGTGTCAAAGTGACACTCATAATTGCTGAAGTTATCCCATTCCTGGTCCTGGCTGTTGGTGTTGATAATGTTTTCATTTTGGTACACGAACTGGACCGTCAAAATATGCTTCATGGTCCAAATGCCTCAGCTGTGGCTCCAGGTGCCGGTTTCCCCACTCCCTTATCTCCTGCTTCGCCTAGCCATCGTTCACCATTTGATTCCATGCGAGAAGAATCGGTCGACGCAGATTCCATGCCTTTACATCTTGCCCCCGAGGAGCGAGTTGCCCGCACATTAGCTAAGATGGGACCGTCAATTCTGCTAAGCTCACTATCTGAAACAGTTGCTTTCGCTCTGGGTGCACTCGTACCCATGCCTGCTGTCCGAAATTTTGCTCTCTATGCAGCTGGAAGTGTCTTACTTAACGCCAGTTTGCAAGTGACTGTTTTCATCAGCGCACTAGCCATAGACTTGAGGCGCTTGGAAGTAGGCTTCATTCCTTTCACCTCGGGATATGTTTCTGACCATTTTTTATAGTCTGGCCGTGTAGATTGCTTTCCTTGTATCAAAATACCCTCACGCATCGCCTTGATGGATTTGCCTCCCAACGTAAATTTGGGTCGAATTGCCCGGTTTGTTAGGCGTACTTATGCACCCTTCTTGATGCGTGGCCCGGTCAAAGGCGCAGTGTTGGTTGTCTTCGGCGGCGTGTTCATCGCATCTATAATCTCCATGCAGCATATACAGCTTGGCCTCGGTAAGCTGAAACATATAGACCAACGTACCTCTTCCCATCTGATCAGCTTCTTAGATCAGCGAGTGGCACTACCCTCAGACTCATACCTCCTCCCTTATTTCGACGCTTTGGATGCATATTTTGATGTTGGGCCACCAGTCTACTTCGTCTCCCATGAGATAAATGCGACCTCCCTTACCGGCCAACGTAATCTCTGTGGTCGTTTCACCACCTGTGTTGAAGGCTCTGTGGCGAACACTCTTGAAGCTGAGCGAAATAGGACAGAATCTTCTTTCATATCGCAACCCGCGGCGTCTTGGATCGACGACTTCCTCAGATGGATGGATCCCGCTCTTGAGACGTGTTGTCGGATCAGGAAGAGCGACCGTTCCCAGTTCTGTGCGTCGCAAGACTCGGAACGTCTTTGTGTGCCTTGTTTCCAGGATCGATGGAATGTTACCCTTCATGGCATGCCGGAAGGCGGAGAATTCATGAGATATCTTCAACAATGGCTTCAATCACCCACGGATGAAACTTGTCCACTTGGAGGCAAAGCAGCATACAGCTCTGCAGTTTCTTTGAATACGGATCAATCTGATATTCAAGCCTCCCATTTTAGAACGTTCCATTCACCCTTGAAGACTCAGGGCGACTTCATCAATGCATTTGCGGCCGCCCACCGCATCGCAGACGACATCTCGAAAAAGACAGGAATGCAAGTCTTCCCTTACTCTTTATTCTATGTTTTTTTCGATCAATACGCGCACATTATCGCAACCACGCAAGAGGTATTGGGTCTGGGTCTCGCATCTGTCCTTCTCGTCACTGCGTTGTTGCTAGGCTCGTGGAGGACCGGAACTATTGTCACGGGCGTGGTTGCTCTTACAGTAGTGAACGTCATGGGCGTGATGGGCGTCTGGGGCATCAGCCTGAATGCCATCAGTCTGGTGAATTTGGTGATATCACTCGGCATTTCTGTTGAATTCTGCTCGCACATTGCTAGAGCGTTTATGGGGGCCGGTGTCGGGTTACCAGTTGATCATCCTGCTGGACAGAAGGAGCGAGATGAACGAATGTGGATCGCCTTGGTTGACGTTGGACCTTCGGTGCGTTGGTATCTTCCACATTTGATACATTCAACCGAACTATTTCAACTACTTGTTTCCATAGGTCCTCTCTGGCATCACGTTTACCAAGTTGATTGGCATCTCAGTCCTTGCACTGACACGGTCGAAATTGCTTGAGGTATATTCTGTTATTCTCAGTAGGTCTTATTTTTACTTAGTGCTTTCCAGATCTATTATTTCCGGATGTGGTTAACACTAATCATCTCGGGCGCGTTACACGGCTTGGTGCTCCTGCCTGCAGTGTTGAGTCTCGCAGGTGGACCAGGTTATCCATTGGAGGATGCTGATGAAGAATGGATGTCAAACGCGATCCGTAGACATGATTATGAATATACGTATGTTACCTTCATGTTTGCTGCTTCACTGTCTTACTTTCTAGACAGTCCATTTTTAGCGGACGATGCTTCGGACAATTCAGACAATTTATGAGGCTAAGGAGCTGTTGTAGCATTCTCTCATATGGTTTATATACAATATAATGCACGTTCATATTCTCAGAGAAAGACAGAAGAGTACCAACTCCTGACCCTACGCTTTATGGGGCGCTACGACTCCTAGACCTACTATCTCTGATGTCATCACGACTCCTGCTCCTACTAGATCGAAGTGACCTGCTTCGACTTCTTGAAGATCTCGAGGAGTAAGAATATGAGCGGGATCGACTGCGGCTAAAAGAACGACTTCTCGAGCGACTCGAAGCTAATGAATATGGACTTCTACTCCTTGAATATCTGCCACGACGTCCAGTGCCCCCTCTCTCGTAGCTTGGAGACCGTCTGGAAGGGCCGAGACGACCTGAAGGGCCTCGACGTATAGGCGAACGCGAACGCGAGGTGGAGCGAGGACGATAATTATTCCTGCCTGGAGGCCCGCGTCGTCTGTCTTGATATGGGCTGCGCCGGGGTGGTGTGTACCTTGACCTAAACCTATCTCTATCGCGTGGGTCTCTATCACGTGGTGGCGGCGGCGGGCCTCTACGGCGGGGTATTGGGGAAAGCGAGCGTGACAGCGACCTGCGGAGTCCTCGGCCATTTCTCACACGGGGAGGTGGACGTGGTGAGCGAGACTTCGAACGGTCACGGAGTACAGCATCTGAGAGTTCCACACTAAGTGTTGCGCCGTCCAATTGACCTTTATTCATGTGCGAAGCTGCTTTTTCCGCTGCGACTGAATCGAAGTATTCCAGCGCTGCCTTGCCTCGATTTTGACCGGCTAGAACTATAGTATCAATACCAGAGAGAAATGAGGATTTATGAACGTACATTTCCCATATAAAGGCAAATCTATTTTTTTAATGTCACCATAGATGCCGAAGATGGTGCGCAAATGGATTTCAACGACATTCCTCGTCAAATTGGTGATCACGACGACCTTCAGTTCAGTGGCTGTTTTACCGTCGCGAGTTGGGGGAGAGACGCTACGCATCTCAGCATCTGAGCCATTGATTGGGTTGTCAATTCCTCTCGGCGAAGGTGAACGTCCTCGAGACATGATCGTGAGCGCGAAAGTCGTGACAGAGCATGTGTCACGGTACACCATTACATAACTAAATGACTGTGTCGACCAAAGACATCGCAAGATAGTACAGGGTATGGAAATACAATACTGTACGGCTACATCAAAACGACTGAACTATCAAAATACACGTACCACCACCCTCATACTCAGTTTAGTGCGCCTACTAGTAGTCACGGGAATTCGAGAACGAGCTCCGGCTTCTACCTAGTTTGTCTACCTTCTCCATCATTCTCATGAGTGAAAATGAAACCTTCATGCCATAAGAAAGGTGCTATGTTTTCCTTATTGCAATCACTAGCGTCCAAAGTACCGAGGTCTCTTTGGAAATCCTTCGATGACGCCAAATATTTAGTATTGCTTTGAATTCGTTTTCTGTTGCGAAGCTTCTCATTTATGGCGCCAGTAGTCATTTGTCCCTTGTTGGAGGTTTGTTCGCACTTACGCCGATGGCGAGTGAGAAGATCTTTGCGACCGAATGACTTCAAGCTGAAGTGATTGTTATGAGCGGTCGAGTGAGCGACTTTGATCAGTGAACACACCAAATGTTGCACTGGAAGGCCTTTCCGGGATTATGAGCCACCAAATGCCTCTTGCAATCGGCTTTGCGAAGAAACGTTTGGGGACTATCCCGGAATTGAGCATTAAAAATATCATTCATATCGCCAGGCGCTTACCAGTGTTCACAAGCAAACACTCTCTCGTCAAGGTGCATTTTGATGTGATCGACCATATGACTCTTCCTGGCGAGTTGCTTTCCGCAGTTCTGAATGTAGCATGACCAATGAGGTGAGTGACTGTCATGCTGTCCCATAAATGACATCAAGAACGGCATGGTCAATTGTGAACCGGAAGCAGCTGTACGGAATTGCCAAGCAAGCCGTTTGGCAACCTCCAGAGAAACATTTTTAGAATTCAGTGAGAGTCTATCCCGTGCTACTGTTGTTGAAAGCGTCAACGGCAAGGACGGGAACCCTAAACCTTCCGGCGTGGGGCCATGCATAGAATGGGCGTCTGCGGGTGAATCTAGTTCAATGCGAGGCCTATGTTCCGTTGGGAGGCATGAAAGGAGGACCGGGTCGATCGGAAGAATTTTATCTTGCTCACTGGCAGTATGCCCGGACCAAAATGGTGAACGAGTACATGTTAGTGTGGAGTCCAGTGGAAGGTGCTGGGTGCTAGTCTGAGACTCCACTGGCAGGCAGAATATGGGTGGGAGTGGCATGGGAGCATACGGGCTCAGCGAGGCTTGTGAGCAGTTCTCATCTACGCCCTTGAACTTAGGAGTAACAAATTGAACGGCTTTAGGGGACTCGGGTACGATCGGTGCTTCAAAGGAAGAAAGATTTACGAGAGAGGGACACGGATGTGGGAATGTCAATTCTTCTTGGTGAGGGATATTCGACCAAATGGGGCATTGAAGGATGTCATGACACTCGCTACTTTCGACCTTCGGACAGACTTGGAAGATTGTTTCCTTCTCGCCACTCTCGAAGCCAGACTCACCCGGTCTGACGCAGGAAGAGATGACAAAGTCGTCATTATATGCTACGGAGCGAACTCGAGGGCAGTAAAATTGAGCCATCTTTCCAGTAGTCTCAGTATCGCAGTCTGGATAGCAGAAACGAGGGTGGAGAGCTTTTGCATCAAAGGGGCCGATATCCGTGGGGGTCTTCTGCGAAAAGGGCGTATGGAAGTTAGGTTGGGGAGACAGAGAGTGACTACTAAAGTCTGTCGGTGTAATGGGAGATAACGAATGAGAATCATAGCTGGGACCTGCCAGCTGCTCATCACTGTACAAAAATGAATCGAGCGACATCTGATCAAGAGTGAGTCCAGAGTGTGAAGAATGCATACACGATGGAAAACACGATAGACGTACTGTATTATACAGAGGACTAGTTGGTTAAGAATTAGAGAATGGGAGATAGCCGTAGATGAAAGAACTTGAAAGAGTGTGTATCGCGGAGTCTAAAATGAGCAGCACCAACGCAGAGCATTACTGCAGCTGGTGTCAGGCTGCGAGGCTGCGGGGTGCGGTTATGCAATGCTGCAATTTACCCCAGATGGCGAACGTTATGTAACTAGTTACACATTGCTCTGTAAAGAGGAAGCTACCGTTCGTGACGCGTAACACGGTGCCAATCGCGTTGCGTCACTGTCACGGGGGCATGTGACCAACGCGTAACCCACGAAATCCGAACCGGGACCGCGGCGTGAACCGAAACTGGCTCAGTAGTTTACATAAGCGCGACGCGCCTCATAAGTTACCAGTCCGGGAATCGTGCGTGCTCGCTGGTTCGAATCTCTCCAGAGTCTCTTTAGTCAGTCAAGATCCAGTTCACGTGACATCGATATCTGCAGACTGAACCGTTCGGCGTTGACAATGGTACATTCGATATATTCCTCTACCCATCTATCGTGGGGCCATGCGAATCCATTCCAAACACGCACCAATCAAGGTCACAGCCCTGTTCGAGGACTCAGCGAGCAAGAGGACGCAACCATTAATGATGACCCAGTCCGAATTGCTCGCGATCATTGGGTGGCACGACCGACGTATATATCTGATTCCTCGGAGATCATCGACTCTATCGACGTGGATATGGTTGACGTCAGTAAGATGCTGTAGTTGCCTAATGGTGTCCATGATCAACTTAACGGCTGCCACATAGGCCACTCAGGATGATAGTGTCGCAGAAATTTATCTTATCCTTGATACTAATATTCTCATACATCACCTCGATGTTCTCAAGCAAGCTTTGTCCCTTGTCGGAGCTGATCCCATTCGTCTGAACATGGTGATGCTGATCCCTGGCATTGTGGTATCTGAGCTGGATTACCAGAAGAAAAGTACAAGGAACATAGCTAATGAATCTCGCAAGGCATCTGATTGGCTTGCCAGGGAAATTGGCAATAGTGGAGGTCGCGTTAAAGGGCAGGCATATACACAAACCATGTTACCTAGCGGTGATTGGAGACAGCGAAGCGGTGTAAGCTTTATTGTCAACCCCCATCGCGGTACATCTTTCGCTTATAATATTCCACCAGCTCTCTAACGACGAGCTTATTCTTGATTGCTGCAAATATTTCGGTCATATAAAACGTAAAGATGTTCTCCTTTGCACAAGTGACAACAATCTGGCTGTTCAAGCCTCTGCTAATGGTGCGACTCCGGCTTTGTTTGCTTATATCGATTGCACCAGCATAACGTACTAATATTAACAGCATTAAACCTATTTGTTCGTGGGATCTCTGCTGTGATACGTCCACAGAGAGGACTATGGGATAGTGGACAACTGCTTGACCGTGCTATCCTTGGGTTCGCCAAATCTACAGCTGCTTCAATACATGCGACCGGTGTCTCCGGTGGCAACCCCAGGCAGAGTCACACAAGCAGTAGCTCATCTCCTGTTGTCGCTACCGTTATCACTCCGATCCGGTACTCAATTCCGTCTGGAGACGATGTGGACATGGAAGTAGACGTGGCTGAAACCCACACGCAATTGGATGGTTTAGTTCAAAACGTCTCACCCAAGGACCGTCGAGATGAGTTGCATGGGCGGATGGTGGGGCGTCTCAGGAAACACCTTCGAAAGCTCACCGGGAAAGCCGCTTGTCTGCAGCAATATAGGAGAGTCCACGAGTCCATGTACTCGCTAGCGAACGCAAAATTCACCGGGAAACTTCCTACGGAGACAGAATGGGATCATGCGTGGGATTTACGGGACTGTCTAAGATTCGTGGCCAAGATACCCCCTCCATGTTGGCAACGACGATCATGGATCTTTGGCGATGGGGAAGCATCGTCTCTCGCAGATTTCTTAGGTTTACCGGGAGAGAAGGGAGCACGACCAGGCCGCGAATGGGCCAAGCACGACTGGGGAAGGGAGTTGTTGACATTCCAAAGACTTGCGCGGGATTTTGAATTTGAGGATTTGGACCAACATGAGATGGCCGAGTATGAATATGCGGTCATGGAAGCCTTTTCGATTGACTGAATGATAATAGTGAAAATGACAAACGATTGAGCCCATTCAACGATGTGAGTCCGCGCTGGTCGCGCGACTGGCAGCGACTCCCATCTCATGGTCACGGTTCCACAGTAACATTACATATGCATACGTTGGTGAATTATTTCGGTGACATGCTGAATGCGTGTGAAATAGAAATCTATAACTTGATACGGTACAAAATCCATCGTGCGAAGGAGTGAAAGTGTCAAGGGGTAGTTTCGGCGAGTTCGGAGTGAACTTGCTCCCTCCCACCATGCCAACCAAGAGAAGGACGCTCATTGTCCTTCTTACCCTGCTAGCTCTTTTCCTCCTGGGCACAGTCGCTGTGCTTTCTACTATATCCTTCTACCTTCGAATTGACCCCCCTGCGTATATCACACCAGCAGAGCTAGAAGCATTGTCCTACAACTCGACAGGTCGTCCTGAACGGATACCACGTATCATACATCAGACATGGAAGACGGAGACTCTTCCTGAGCGATGGCAGGCCGTATCCAAGTCCTGCACAGACTTGATGCCGGATTAGTGCGTATGTCCTTCCTATAGCATTTACAGAATGTTGACTCGTATACCATTAGCGAATACATGTTATGGACCGATACTACGTCCCGTAAATTTATCGCAGAGCATTACTCATGGTTCTTACCTACTTTCGATGCGTACATATACCCTATCCAACGTGCTGATGCCATTCGTTACTTTGTTCTATATCACTATGGTGGTGTATACCTTGATCTGGACGTGGGTTGTCTACGACCACTCGATGACCTTCTCATGTTCCGTGTTGTCCTCCCCAAGACCATCCCTGTGGGGGTTTCTAATGACCTCATGTTTTCAGAACAGGGTCATCCATTCATGGAGCAAACGATTCATAACCTTGTCTCATTTGATCACTCTTATATTCTCAATTACCCCACCGTCATGTTCTCCACAGGGCCCATGTTCCTCTCTGCCCAGTTCGGCCTTTATACTGCCTCTCACCCATCATCTTCTGAGCTCCCAGGAGGTGATGTCCGTATATTGCCAAAATCCTTATACGGGAAAAACGCGAAACCTGGAGAAGCCCCAAACTCGTTTTTTTCCCATCATTACGGAAGCAGTTGGCACGCAGATGACGCCGCATTTATCACTTTCCTTGGAACATGGGGCAAGACTTTGATGTGGGTGGGACTCTTGATCTTTGTCATTGGAGTGGTGAGATTGATTTGGCAGAGGAGACTGAAAGGGCAGCATGGTGAGAGAGACTGGCGGCGGTTTGCGTTTGGGGGATATGACGTTGTTCTACCTCGTGCATATCATCGAGACGGCGGCTTTCACTTGGACCTGGGTCTTGTCACCGTATCTGAGCCATCTGCCACCACGACGGAGCTGGCTTCATCAAGGTCATCTTTATCTTCAAGGACCCCATCTCCATCTGGTGATCAACAGTTTTTACCCATTTTCCGTGTCAATCCATTTTCTGCGGCGGATGTCCCTTACAGCGATCATCATTCCATTGCGTCGAGGGCTGTTTACGCATTTCGTCAAGCGGGAACCTGGGTTCGCACATCCATCCCTGGTTCCAGCGATTTTCGTCTGCAACACCGGACTAATCGTAGTCGAGGAGTTATGTTATTTCTTCCCGATATTTTTACGTCATCTGCACGATCGGCTGTTGAAGAACAGGACATCCCTCTGTTAGAGTCGCGGCTTTCCAACGCACAGCAACCACAAGTTCGCTCCCGCTCACGCTCCCCGATGCAGAACAAAGGCTCGGAAGAGATCGTTGTTTCTCTATCATCAGGGCAATCTAATTGCTCACAACATCTAATGTCCGACTCCCCACCCATTCATCCACCCCCACCACCTTATGACTCAGGCGGCGCTGTGCGCACACCTGCGACTTCTGAGTGGGTTGCAGGCGAAGGTGTGTGGGATGAGTGGATGGGCGACGAGGTAGCACCATAGACATCCATAACCTGCACGCACATAGCTTTACTTCGACTGAACCTAATACCTCGGATCCTTCCACGGACACCGATTAAATATTTAAATATTTAGATATAATAGTGAATTATGCATTTACAGTAGACTCCTTGTAACTGTGGTAAGTATCTACCTCGACTGTGTGCGAGATATTGCTCCCATGCGCATAACTAGCGCGGACATCGCTATCCCTGCAACAGCGTATGTAACAGATGGCCCGACGGTCCAATAAAGAGCACATGCTGTCCGAAACACGTAAGACACTGCTATTCACTCGATAGTCATTACAGGTACCTAGTAATGGTCCAATGGCGCGGCCTAACTGGCCAGAGGAACGAAATCTTCCTAGAGCTTGACCTTTCGCTAGTTGGGGATGTTCTTCGTTTGGTTTTCCAGTATTTTCATTAACGCCTGCATCATCGCATTGCAGAGACGCGAAGGCGGTAAGGGAATTTACAACAGTCGCGGACGTGAATGCTAGACAAACTGCCGCGGCGCGAAGCACCCCAATAGCGACAGTACGACGGGTCGCCACCAGATTCGGAAGGATAGCAAGAAGGCCAAGGGCAATTGTGCACATTGTCACGCCCCGCCGAGCCATTTTACCTTCGCCTACTTTTGGAATCGCTCTGCGCACGTAACCACCTTGTAATATCGCGCTGACGATCCCTATGAATCCTGTTGAAGGGATTAGTCTGATTTAAGGATCTGTCAAATATATTCAACCTATCAGAGATCCATTCTGTTTGTTATCCCAATCTAGCACTATTTTTTATCACACTTTCAGTGTGGCTTCAGAAAGAAACGTAACGAACGTACAGTCGAAAGTGAGGAACGTCAAAGTGAATTCAACCCCTAAGTACTGATGTTAGAGAATGAGCAGTGCGCACATTAATGAATCCACGTACCTGAAAAAAGGCCGAGGAATAGCAGGTGCAGCTGCCGCAGGCTTTTCAGAAGTGCCAGCCTCGTAGGAACATCTGCTTTTCGTTTGGAGAGAGATGATGCGTCTTTGCCTTTGACCTGTTTCTCCTTCTCAATCTTTACACTCATACCACGTGTTTCTGGGAGTGCCACTACGAGAAAGATACATTCAATTGTAAGAAGGATCAGAGTGATGATTGCTGGGGTGGCATAAATGTTGAGCTTCAATTCACGACCAGCAAAGGTTAGTGGTGCCGGACGCGAAGCGAAGTACGCCCCAATTGGAGGGCCAATACAAAAGCATATTGCAAATGCGATTCCTACGTGAGATAGAGCTCTTGCACGATTAGCAGGCGTTGTTACATCCGATAAAATAGCGCTAGCGTGGCATGAGTGGGTTTTAAGGGGAGGAGCAAATGACACACATAGCTAGCTGAACATTCCCTTCACTAGCCCCTCCGATTGCTCTGGAAAGCATAAAAGAGGCAAATGTAGTAGATTGTATCCATCTGAGAGGTTGTGATATGCGTTACGTCAAGTCGTGTCAAGAGGTGCAACATACACAATTGCCGAAAGAAGGTTCCCAATCATGGTCAACAATAAAATCTTTTTACGGCCATAGCGATCAGATAGGCCACCAATGTAAGGAGACACAAGGAATTGAAGAGTTCTAGTTATGAAGTTAGTCGTAGAAACGAGCCTATAACATCTATAGATTTGCTCACGAGAAGATGGAGCCCATCAATCCCCCTAAATGCTTATAAACAATCACGGCAAGATCCATGCATAAACTTAGCGTACCCAATAAGACTATGTCCCATTTTTGGGAGTTCTCTGATGGATTATAGAAAAATCCTCGCAAGCTCGAGACAACACTCAAGGTCTGGGATAAGAACCCATGAGGATTTGAAGACTCTCGCTATTAAGACGATTGATAAGAAAAATCGACAGACCCAGGGTATTATCTTACCTTTGTGTACCATTCTATCAGACGAGGGAAGAGGGGTAAAGGAATAGTGAAAGCTTGATGACATACGAAATTACAGCCACGCTACTAGTATGTTCGCTAAAAGACACGCACCAAATAGATCAAGAACTAAAGAAAGGAACACGACTGTTTCAACGCTTCTGGTCGACATACTTGTGCTGAAAGGGGGGAGGACGTGGCGATTCACTTGAGCGTCTTCGTTAAGGCATTCTCGGGGTTATATAAAGGGTGCATCGAGTACTCGGATGCGACGCACACTGCGCTGTGCGTCTAACAACCATTTTAATCCTTTCTTCATTCCGTCGACCAATCATGTAGGGCAACTTCGTTTCGTGGGACTCAACGCACCACCGCTATGGTAGGCAATATTTCTCTTCGCACGAAAGCTCACACTTAATCGTTCAATTTTAGTTGTATTTGATACTTTGTTACATAACCATCAGAGCACTCTCCCCAGTGCCTCTGAACTTTTGGTCGTCAGATGCCAGTGTGAGAGCTGACTGGTGATGAGAGCTGGTTTCGGTTTTGGTTATCTCCCTCAGAGCCATCGTTGCATATGCTGCAGTCCCAAGTTGAAACCGGATTTGTAGAGCCAAAAAGGGCCCGGTTTGGTTCGTCATAGGTGGATCGAATCCGAGCAGCTGGTCCTCGTCAGATTGCGCCAAAGCAACATCTGGGTCGGTGTATCGCATGGTAGACCACGATAGATGCTTGGGAAGGTGAAGAATCTTTCTATACGATCCACCCAGGGTGTAATCCCTAGAAAAAGTTTTACATAAAAAGTTTTAGCACCAGGAAGTGTGCATAAAACCTTTGCTAACCTTTGCTTCCGATTAAAATTGTCTGGATCCAATCCGTCTAACCTTAGGAATTCTCTGTATTTTTCCCCAAGTGGACCCTCTGGGTAAGCAACATCCGTCCCAGGAAGCGGCATAATGACGTCAAAAATGGAATATTTATCCAAGTCATCGGCACTCAGAACTTTAATTCGGGGAGGCCGCCATGATCTGCGCTCTTTCCTCAGAGACGGATTTTCCTTTTCACCTTCAAGAGACCCGGTTAAGTCTATATAAGGATATGTATGACACGACGAACCGCGAGGGGAATAAGATAGATGCTTACCATCGTCGACAGTAACCTGGACATTAACTTCATCGCCCTCTGCATCCGAAAGCGCCGTCGCGCCCTCATCGTCTTCGGCGGACTTGGATATGTTAAAAACTAAATCGCCAACAATTGGTTTCCGGCCGTATTCTTTTACCCGCTCCGAGACGATAGCATTCCACACATAAGACTGATATGCATGCACATACATCAAGCGAAGATTTTTGGGAATCTAAAGACTTATTTTATAAGGGTACGAATAAAGCCTAATGACAACGTACCGTTGAGATGGCACCTAGGGCATTTCTGTCATCACCACCCTGCTTTTGGTAGCTTTCCAGGATGCAACGTTCTGCAACAACACGACGCGGCATTAGCGACAAAGCCTTGTCAAGGTCTTTCTCCTCAAGCCAAGCACGACGCGCAGCTTCGGCCTCGGGATACTCTCCCGGACGAGGCCGCAAGATCAGTGAAACAGCACCGGTCCAGTCAGATCGCAAGAGTGCTAGCCCAATTGAGTGGGTGGGTATAGATGCTGTGCCAAACCTTTGCATCCCTGGGCAGGGAATGAGAACAGGTCAAGCGTCATCTGAGCATTAAAGCGCACCGTAGTAATTTATAAACCCATGCTCCTTAAGAGACTCAAGGGCTCGATTCATTGTTTCTTCGGAGTCTACTTTGACATTGCTGGAAACGTGTTAAGAAACATGACATTGCAAAGGGGTATATTCGTTGCTTACCGTAATGTAATCACAAACGCATTGCCTCTGAGCATCCCTAATTCAAGGAAACTTTTTCGATAGGCAAGATCGCCAATCCTGATTCCTCTTTCACCTCGTTGCCGTATAGCCTGCTGAACGCTACGCCGGGATGAGATACCGTTCACTGTCTTCCATACGTCTTGGATGGTTTTACTATTTCGCTTAAAAGAAACCCGTTGCATAGTCACCCCACGCTTGTCCTTGGTGCCTGAGACGGAAAGATCTTTAACATTGACATGTAGCAATCTGGACAGGTGAGAGAGTGCATCCTGTGTGTCCCTGTTCGTTTTTTGCATGGTGAAGTGAATATAGGGAAATGGATTTCTCCGACCACCTAACAGCCATACGTTGAGTACTGGGTCTCCTGTCCATGTAGCAGCAACATACCTCGAGCGACAGCATCATCTTTATTGCCACGCTTTACATTGCCACCTTTGGCTTTCGACCATTTGATAATAATACGTTGTTCCGAATCACTCCCTGCAGCACTACGGTATGTTTCCGTCTCCAATTTTCCTCTAAAAAGTGTTCTAATGACCTCATGAAGGGCGGTTCGCTCTTGTTTAGAACCAATAGGCTGATTACAATATGTCAGATCTAAATTACAGAAAAGCGAGTCGTAAACCGGTTGAGCACGAACATCTGATAGCACTTTTCTGGGATCTTCTCTCCCATTAGCGCGGCCACCTGGAGTACCACGAGTGCCCCTACTTCCCTTACCACGGGTTCTCCCATCCTTTTCTTTTCCTTTCTTTCCCCGGGAAGTCTTCTCTTCTGGCGCAGGTTGTGGTCCATCTACCTCCCAATTAAAGGTTTCCGCCGTCACATCAGTGTCCGCACCATCAGTTGGTGGTTGTCGGGACCATCCATTGTCGCGGATAAAAGGGGGCTCGGGCCCTTGTAGAAACATCTCCTTCAACTGTTCAATTGCTATTGATGGGAGCAATGGCACTAATGCTTCGGTAAATTTATGCGGCCAGGAAACATTCTCTTCCGCAGTAGTATCAGGAGTTGTTGGTTTTTCGCCCTCTGCGGTCATTATGACTCTAGCGGTTTCTGGGCTGGCGTCTTGAAGATTCATGGCAGGCCTTTCATCTTGACTAGGCTTATATTTTTGATGCTCCAAGGAAACTGCTGCAGAAGAATAAATGGATGGGTCTTGAGCATCGAGAGCTTCCTCAATATCTGTGCCTCTAATGGGCGGTTCCTCAATCTCCTTCAAGTGCACTACTTCGCCTTGAATGTCAACCTCATAAACCAAGAAGTCAGTGAAGCTTCATTGGACATAGCAGATGAGCACTAAGGATCTGACATAAATAGACTGTAGAACGTACCGTTGTTTGATGATACCCTCAATGCGACGCACATCGTGTGATATGTATTCTGTTATACCTACATCTGGTTCTGATATGCGAAACTCGTTGGTTTTGATGTCACCTGACCTTTTGTGAGGTAGAAGGCTCCTGCTGGGCGGTAGCAAATCATCTGAAGGAAATTCAGTGTGTGCATCTGTTGGAACTTCCATCTCTTTAGTTAACACGCTAGGCTGGAAGGTTGTGGATACGGTCTCCTTGTCCGTTTTGGCGCGTTTGGCAAGCCTTTGCTGCTCCACATCATCGGTCTCTCTTTCATGAACGCCAGTGCTTGACATGTTGGAACTTGAAGATTATGTAATGCGTAACCCGAGCTTGATGGGCTCTCTGACTTACGCCCAGCGTTGCGCCTTGCACACAAATCCTGCTGCGAAAAGACTCTTGGGTATCGTCGAGAAGAAGAACACCAACTTGTGCGTTAGTGTCGATGTCACTAAGAAGGAGTCTCTGCTCGCAATTGTTGACGCAGTTGGACCCAGCGTTTGTCTTGTCAAGGCAATCACTCACCTTCCTTCGTGTTCTATGGGTGCTTACGTTGACATTTCGAAAAGACCCACATCGATATAGTTGAGGATTTTGATGAAGATTTAATTATACGTCTTGAAGAACTTAGTCGGAAACATGACTTCCTCCTCTTCGAAGATCGAAAGTTTGCCGATATAGGTAATAACCAAATCCTTCCCCTTGAAGGACCCTTTGCTTATTGTGAAGCCGATCCATCACTTAGGAAATACTGTCGTTCTTCAATACTCACGAGGTATTCACAAGATTGCAAGCTGGTCTCATATCACAAACGCCCACCCGGTACCTGGTCCTGGCATAATTACAGGACTCAAATCCGTTGGAATTCCTCTCGGACGCGGGTTGCTTCTCCTGGCCGAGATGAGTAGTCAAGGAACCTTAGCGGCCGGTTCTTATACTCAGCATGCAATCCAAATGGCGCGTGCCCACCGGGATTTTGTGATCGGCTTCATCGCTATGGACCGTAGTAATATTGATCAAACTCAATCGTCACACAATGAGGATTTCTTAATTTTAACTCCTGGAGTTGGTCTTGACAGCCGCGAAGATAACATGGGTCAACAGTATAAAACTCCTCGCGAAATCATCCTGGAGCGTCGGTGTGACATTATCATTGTTGGGAGAGGCATTTACGGCAAGGAAGAAAATATTGACATAACGTCTGCTCAAAAGCAGGCCGAACGTTACCGGCAAGAGGGTTGGAACGCGTACCTGGAACGATTGTCACTTTGACTTAATCATTGTATTTTCGCCTCATTAGCAACGAGAAATGAGCTTCGACCTCTCTTATAGCTCCCCGACATTCTTATATCTAACAGAGACACCCACGTTAGGTGAAAAACCGTGCGATCTTGGAACCGCTGCTCACCTTCGAAGGGCTCTGCCCTTCACGTCTTTGTGGACCACAATGGGTTCAGGGTAACCCAACTTAAGAAATTCGGTTTTGGGCATGTGGTTGTATGGGTCATAAACGACTAACGTCACGTATAAGCGTTCTGGTTGACCGAGGTAATGGAACTGTGCACCTTTCCCCCTAAGGTTTTGAAGCTCTGGTACAAAATATCGGATGTAGTCGCCAGAAGGATCGGCCTGTAGGAGTGTTCAATATCTCATCAGTTACGAAAGAAATGGTAACACGATGCTCGGAGCCCTACTTTCTCACTTTGCAACAACGGATTGAAGATGCGAAAACTAAAATGAACTTCGAGTTGGCGTGTGTTTAACTTAGCAGAGACATCACACACTATGGTTGTGGGTCAACTCCCGTACTAGCGCTCCATTGCCAACCACCGTTATTTGAAGCTAAATCTCCTGTTAATAAAGAATAAGCAATGATACTTGAAGTGGTGCTTAACATACTAACCATCTATTAATATCTCCATGAAATACTGCACAGATGTCAGGCTGACATAAAAACAAAGTTCGATTATGAATACCTCACCTTTTCACCCAATCTCCAGTCCAACATGAGATCTTTAGTGAGAAACATTGCAACTATCATCCTGCAACGATTGTGCATCCAACCTAAAAATCTCTCAAATATGTGAAGGAACGGTGATATCTGTGACCATACCTTGAGTGTTTGCCTGCCTCATAGCTGCATCAACAATTGGGATTCCAGTTTTACCATCCTTCCATGCTTGCAAATGTCCTTCGTTTGTTTCCCAGCGGACGTTAGCAAACTTTTCAAGAAATGGACGTCCCATAGAAACTCTGGGGAAAGCAGCAATGACGTGCGTGTAAAAATCCCGCCAGGCTACAAGCGATAATGAGATTTCCATTTCAACACCAAACTTCGCACTCACCGAGTTCTTGCACCCACATACCGACACCGTCCATGCGCCCTATTTGTACTCTTTGCCTGCCGGTCAACTTTAACGTCTGGCGAATGCACTCCCTAGCGGAAATGACCCCTGACGATAGGTACGGGCTGGTTCCTCTGTTAGCCTCTACATACAGAGTGAGTAGCAGGTGTTGGAGGCACCTGAGACGGGAAGTAGAATCGAAATCAGATCGATCTCTATCTTCGGCATATCTAACAATACGGCTCGCTTGAGTCGAGTCCTCCACTCCATCAAAGAAAGGAGACTTGTCTCCAATTTGGGACTTCCGTGCTTTTGCATGCAAAAATCCCTGCAATACCTGGGCCCTATGAGTCATTCGTTGAGTTAATCCATCAGTGGCATATGAAAAACCTTGAGGGCCACATCTGTTCCTGCCGGCCATAGTTCCTCCATTTTAATTTTATCTAAACATACAAACCCCTCCACAAAATCAGGGACGGGCGATGAAAATAGTACTGAGAAAATGGGCGATTTGTGAATTGTCTCTGAGTTAGGTGCCGGAGGTGGAGACTCCAATAGGTATTCCGGATGTTCGTGCAAAGTCGGCAACCAATTTTTTAGCCATGGTGAGTATACGACATAGGGTGTGTCTTGTTTGGTTTTCAATCTGCCGGGCTCCACGATGCACTTATCGTTGATAAATATACAACGAAGTTCACTCTGATGGCAAAGATCCAGGGTGACGATGTCTCTCCTCAATTCGTCCACTTCGTGCTCTATATTGGCGAAAATATGGGTGGACTTCCATTCCAAGGCCAAGGAGACAACCCTGTGAGGAAGTGTGTGTCGAGGATAGTGTTCGATGATATGTAGTGGAATATGAAGATCTGCAAGTGAGGACTGGAGTCTTTTACTCAGCGGTTTTAAATTGTGCAGGAATATAAGCTAACCTTGAGAACACGCAAGTTTCTTAAAGCGAAGTCGATCCGGCGGGGGCTGCGATCATGGGCCTTATAGTCTTGGGGGCTGATTATAAACAGAACAATAAGTGGGATTCGCAATTTTTGGGCTCTGTCTGATGCCAAAGCAAGGGCCCGATTATCGATAACTTGAATGATGAAGGTGGTTAGCCTTTGAACAGGCGAAAAATTGAACTCCTTCAACTTCTCATATCTTCCAGCCTCATCCAGTAGATTACTGAATCGCCTTCTTGTTCATTTATGGCGTTGTTTTCTCTCAAGGCTTTCAGGAGCTGGAAAAAAGGGGGGTCTGCGTCTACTCTCGCAGCTGCATCTGCGGTGGCAATCTTGGAATGGACCACGACTTCTGTACGTGACTTCTTTAGCGGCACACGACCAGTAATAGAAAATGCCCTCTTCAAAGACATGGTAAGGGAGAGGGAGGTCGCAATGTCGCAGAAAATTCATTCAAGGTATTATAATCTCAAATACGTGATCACGTGATATCACTGATATGACATCACCAAAATCCAGATCGCAAGGTGAAGATCGTGTTTAGTCGCCCAGGTCAAAAGCGTCGTCTGAGTCTTCCTCTCGACCACGGATCCCAGGCTTCTCTGCCAGTTTAATTCTGCCTAAGCCCTGAGGTTGCGTGAGTACTCCTAAATGCGGTTGCGTAAGTGGTTCCTAGGATGCTGTGAATAACGAACCAGATATCTTCAAGCGCATTTCCAATGCGGCCGTCTCGAATCCATCTTGATTGCCAAGCTCACCAAATCCAATTATACTGACGAAATTGCTTTAATGTTCTGCAACTAATATTGAGCGAGACGCTGTGACACACCGGTCTTTCGAGACACCTTTCACGAAGCATATAACACATGGCAACACTTTGATCGCCAGTTTATCGACCAACCACGGCACATTCTCAACAAACACACGGAGGAAACGTGTGGAGAAATAACGAGGAGCAAGTTCCTGGGGGAGACGTATAGCCTATGAACTGTAACTATGCAGCCGAATGAGTCGACGGACCTCAAGATGTTTGTCCATAATTCTACACCGTTGAAAATTTCTGTGGTAGAAATGAATCACGCAACGTTCCTCATTACTTGAGGTGTACATTCAATGTGGCCAATTCAAGAGAAGTCTAAGAGGGAACTCACGCACTGACTCGAACAACCTCCTTCTCATCAGATATTTCGGAATACTTTCCATGGTCATGTTCACGCATGTCTCTCATTTTGCCCATTCTGTGATATACAATGTAGATGCGTCTAGATGACTGAAGGAAAACTACACACTCTCGTTGTAATTCCTCCATCCGTTTTTCACGTAATTTTCCCAGGTTGAATTCATCTTCAAGCTCTCTCTCAAGCTCCTCAAAAAGATCGGCGTCTTCTAGATCTGAATGTTCCTCGTCATCGTCTGCGGAAAAACGTTCAGTAAGTCGAGAAGTAACGGATGCGACCTTGGGATCGATCGGCGGTGTAGAAGGCCGCAGTCTACAAAGTTATGTCTCAGCTTAAGTTATGACAGACTTCGAGGAACTCACAGTGTTTCTGGTTCTTCATTTGGCATCTTTTGGTTCAAGTTGGAATGGAATAGGCGCTTGCTCCATTTGAAACACCACCATGAAGCTCCTGGGCAGACATATTGAAAAGGATGGGTCGGCGAGTGTCTGCACATAAATTTCTGAGACTGAGATTCATTTGTTGTCTTTGCTTTAGGGTCGTGTTTCAGTCCGCCCTGAAGACGACGAAGACATGTGGCACTTGTACAATTTAATACGGGAGGTCGGTTGGTCAACTGCATATTCCCTCTCTCACGTCCTTATACACTTAACAGGGAGATGAAGTTAGAGCACCCGCCATTCGGTGAGTGGTCATGAGATTATTGTTTCAAAATATATTGATGGAATT
Source organism: Ramaria rubella (assembly GCA_015039355.1). NCBI lineage: Eukaryota > Fungi > Basidiomycota > Agaricomycetes > Gomphales > Gomphaceae > Ramaria > Ramaria rubella. The sequence continues at coordinate 186,771 of MU134298.1, read as the reverse complement.
ACTACAGTCGCATCGTCAACACTTCTGCAACAGGGTCTACAGAATCTCATCGTCTACGAATGTCTCTCACATTATCGGTATCTCGAGTGCACTTCTCTCCATCTGCATCCTCTTCTACAGCTACCCCTGGGTCATCAACTGCATCTCAAGGCGGCGCGATGTTACAGATATCCGGGAGAGTAACTTCGGAAAATCCACATGTGAAAATGGGCGCCTTTCATACCTTAGACATCGAGACCAATAGAGATATCAAGATCATGAAAGACGACTGGGACAGTATTTCCCTAGAAAGAGTCTCAGATGCATGCGTGGAAGGGCGAGGGGCAGAAGTAGGGGCGATTGTATGTGGGGAAGGTGAGCCTAGAGGCATTCGTTGATGACGGTTTATTATATGCTACTAGGTACCGCGACATTGTGTCTCTTGTCTGAGCATATGACGGTAATTCGTCAAAGGATAAACGTACCAGTCCCTCGTAAGCGTACTGGCTCGTCTAGCATGCATGACAAAGGTCTCGACCGCTTCTACGCTACACTTTATACGTCTTTCCTCCGGCATATCCCTTATTCATCCCTTCGCGTAGTCGTAATTGCCAGTCCCGGATTCGTCAAAGATGCCGTGTATGATCATATCTTTTCGGAAGCCTTGAGAACAAACAACAAGCCCTTGTTGCAAGCTAGGAACAAATTCCTGAGGGTGCATGTCAGCAGTCCCCATGTTCATAGTTTGGTAGAGGTATTGAAAAGTCCTGAGGTACTTCAGGATCTCTTTTCAATGGGTTCTGGTCCTCATTTATTACCAGATATCTTCCCAACTAAAAGAGACAAAGTTTGCCAGAGAGGGCATTATGCTTGATAAGTGAGTGAGATTCGCCTTTGTCGTTGATAACGGCCTATGTTTTCGCAGATTTTTCAAAATGTTAGGCTCTGACGAGGCTCGTGCATGGTACGGCCCTGATCATGTAGAACTAGCCGCCGGACGGGGTGCAATAGGAACTCTGTTGATATCCGATGGGTTATTTAGGCAAATTTTTTGTCCAAGATGCACCCTACCAACTAACAGTGAAACTGTAGAGCAAATGATCCTTTGCAAAGAAAACGCTTTATAGGGATTGTTGAGGGCGTTCGAAAGAAAGGTGGCGAGGTGTTGATATTCTCAAGCATGCATGAATCGGGAGAACGTATGGTACCCCATCTTCTTTTATCTTGCGGTATTTTGACCCATTCTGCAGAGTTGAACCAACTGACCGGAATTGCAGCTATATTAACATTCCCGCTGGATGTAGAAGTGGTAGAAGCCGAAGAACGGGAAGCGAAGTTAGAGGAAGAGTCCGTGGAGACGGAAGCTGTCGCTGTCGACTAATAATTATAATGTGTACGACTGTAAACTACGTTACCGGCATATACAACACTGGCTTCGACATACATGCCAAGGAGGTATTTCATATGTCTGAACGAGGGCCAGAGGTGTGGAGACGAATGGACGGACGGACGGCTAGCCACCGCCACAACAACATGCATATACCAGTGACTGCCCGAGTGCGATCCACCCGCTTTGAGTCTCGGTGTGGAAATTAACCGTATCGCATCTGAATGCACGGTCATGTCGTGGATGTCGAATCCGCAGATGGATGTTGCTGTGGAAGACCAGGAGGATGAGAGAATGGAGAGCCTGTGGAGACGCCACCGGAACCATATGTTACTGTGTGATTGTTGCCTGATCCTTGTTGGAACTGGTTGGAACGAATCGACTCCAACTCGTGTTTAAGCACCTCCAATTCCCGAGTCATGTCCTGCTGCGATGTTTTGAGGTTGTGTATGTAATCAACAGCTGTGAGTTAATATTTGGGATGAGCAGACAACCATCGATAACAATAGAAAGTATACCTTTCGTAAGTATCTCCCACTTACTAGCTTTCATGCCGCGGTCAGCTGGTAATTGATCACGAAGTTCATCAAAAAGATCTTTCATTTCTTTTCGACGTTTGCGCTCGGCAAGCTTGTGGGATACTCGCAATTCTGGAGAACGAGAATAAGGTGAGGCTCCTTCCTTCAGAGAGCCTGGTGGATGTAATAGTTGGCCCTGAGTTGGAGATGTTTCAGAATCCTCGGCCATGCCCTCGCCGTCGGAAGGATTAGTAGACGGCTGTCTTTCAGATGTGCGTGAGGGTAGCGAAGGCGCCGGAGGGCGTGATTTGGATCGTAAGTTGCGCTGAGCATGGCTTGTAACGGAGGCGTCTGGAACAGACATTCGACGATCTGGAGGCATAACTGGAGAAACAGAGGCAGGTGGAAAGGGAGGAACAGAACTATCGCCTGGTCCAGCTGTACGTGTTTGAAGGTGGCGAGGCAACCCAGACATAGGAAGATCTGCCTCGTGGTTGTGGCCTGTACCAGGTGGATGGGGAGGAGGCCATGCAATATTGGCAAGGCCTGGCCGTGCAGGAAATCCTGAGTCTCCAGAGAACCCTGATGAACTGTAGCCCGCACTACCTATTGATGTACTAGAAAACATCGATGACGTCGAATCTCGACGGTCTTGCATCCACCATTGTTGCGACGGGGCTAAAGGTGCACGCGAATCGACGGAATCTCTTCTATCGTATAGGCTCAATTGCGCAATGCGATGTGTATCAAATGCAGAGCCTCGACGTTTGGGTGCAGGGCCTTCGATGTCAGGAATAGTGGTCTGATGCTGCGAAGGCTCCATTTCCTCTCCCATGGAATATAATGTACGATCCGGAGACATCTTACGCTTGAGACTCTGGGGGAGGGCAGGTATTCGAGGGGAACGTGGCAGTGTATGTGACATATCTGGGTGAGGCATGCCACGGTGTGGAAGAGGATGTTCTGCAATTGAGTGTCGTCTCATGTTAAAATCGAAATCCGACAGGGCAGCAGCGGAAGCAGGACCAGCAAGGACTTGGCCTGCTCCTGGACGAGCTTTAGTGTCTACCGCGTCCTCAGACATGCGCGGACCGATGTCCATTGCCGCAGGTGTGGCAGAACGCTTGTCCCGAAGAGTGTCTGAACTGATCCAAGCCCGCGATTCGTCGTGCGGGGCGCGAGGACCTGATAGGCCAGAAGGAGCACGTATGTCCCGAGTTCGGGACGAATCTTCGGATCGGTCCGGGGAGCGTGAGGGCTCTAAAGTCTCATTTGAAGGAGAGCGAAGAAGACGGCGAATATTTGGGCTGGTAAGGTCCGGGGGATGTACGGATGCGTCCCCGAAGACAAACGGGGATGTTGGACGTATGGTTCGTGGGGAGCGCTTTGTGCGCTGCTCAGTGGACAGGCCCAAAGGCTGCTGGTGGTTGTGGTTGTGGTTATGGTTGGTGTGATGAAGGGTGTGGTTGGGTGCAGCTGGATTGGGGGGAGATGCGTGAAGAGACGGATCCGTAATAGAGCCTCGCCTCTGATTTTGGAGGTATTCGAGTGGAGCCAGAGGGTGAACTGGGGAAGGTGATGAAGGTCGCCGGTCGGTACTGTCGAGCTCTGGCGGTGTTTGATTATTCGAGACGGCGTCCATTGGATAGGGTACTGATAGGGTGGTAGAGCCGGGATTCCTCCTACTCGGGGTGCTAGACGATGGTTGTGGCGAAGGGTCCGCTATGCCCAGCAGCGGGAAACAATCAGGGGCTTTGTTCGATTCTGATCATTAGCACGGTGTTCTCTTACGTAACTCCCTCAACGCTCTGCAGTGCACGTGTGATTCTTTAAAGTACTGTACTATTTACGCGGCTTTACGTGTCGGGCTAGCGCTGCTGCTGCTGCCCCAGCAACATATGGCGCGCCGCCTCCACTCCTTCTGCATGTACTGTCAAGTAGCGAGGATATTGTCCGAGATGCCAGCGGTTTCGTGTCGTTCGGCCTGGTCTCTCCTTCGTAGCCCGCGCCGCCTCCGCCGTGGCTTCAGCCTCCAGCACATCGTCTGCAAGAATCATCTGTTGCACGTACGGCGTGTAGTCCAAGACTGCAGCAGGTCGAGGGAGTAACGGTGAAGACGGTGAAATCACATCGTCCAGGAACGAAACTGCTCGAGTTTGGTTTGCCACGCGCGCTCTCGCCAGTGATCGAGACTCCAAAAGTCGCGTGGTGCCACGTTCATGATAGCACAAATTGCCCCTCGCGCGTGGCCCCGCTCCGGTAGCCTCAAGCACGTGGCGCGATATTGCAAGCGCCTCTTGTGCAAGGTCGGAGTCCCGATTATAAAACGCCAGACCACTTGAATGATCACCTATGAATTCTGGTTTGTCGAGGAGCGTATATCCAATCTCATCGTCCCTTGATGGCCCATATCTATCTATGGCAAATGCCTGCGTGCCATAGGTACGGAGTCAATTCGAGAGTGGTTGGCGGAAGAGTCATACCTCCAACACATTCGACGCACGTCGTTCAAGATACCCATCAATATAGGACGTACATTCAGCAAGTCGTGCAATTTGATCAATGTCGCACCCTTCCGCCTCGTTCCCCTTCGAATTTGAATTTGGTAATTGGCCGCAAAATACAGCTGGTTGATGAGCCCAATCAGCAAGAGCCTCGGCCCATAGGTCATCAATTGTGAACTCCGCTGGAGTGGAATGCATCCCGTTAGCCTTCGTCTCAGTATACGACTTATTTAAATCTCGAGAGCACCACAGTTGCATATCGTTCAAAGCGCGTCGTAAGTCAGAGCAAGGGAACCGCTGGCTAGGGTAAGGAACCAATGGCTGATCTGATTCGTCGCAGTTGATTAGCGTGTACGTTCTTGCATAGGTGACCTCTATCTGCTTCCGTGGAACAAGATGGCCTTCAACTAAGCATACGCATTGCAAAAATGTGACAGCCAAAGGTGACGGACACGGTTCAAAATGAAGACATGTCTGCAAAGGAAGATCGTCCAGTGGAATCAGCGATATGTCTGGGAGACAGGGAACAATATCACTCTAAGGAAAAGGAAGCAACTGTCAGAACTCACCATTGCAGGTCATAAAGACGGGGCGGTGGGAGGTCTTTATGATATTTATCACCATTGGCCAAAAATTGGCATCTTCTTTGAAAAGGACATCAACTTCATCCAAGAGAATAACTGACTGCCGAATTGCGTGGTTTCCATCTTGAGTATGAGGGACATCTTGTTTTTCGCCATCTCTGGCAAGATATCCGAATCCAGACTGATTGTCACTCTTAATTTAGCTTCACGTCAAACAGTAGAGGCAACCTACCTGATCTGAGCCGTGCTTGACGGATGTACCGCGTCGTCCAACAATGTGATTCTTCCCCACATCACCGACTAGAGATAAAATATTGCTACCAGAGCGCTTCCCAATGCCAGGGTAAACTTCGAACACCTCCCAGCCCAGCTCCCCAGCGAGAGCGTAAATTGTCGAAGTCTTCCCAGAACCCGGAGGACCTGTAAGAAGTATAGTATTGGTCAAAATAGGAAACTCTGGAGTATGCGATCCATTGTAGATAGGGGGAGATGTGGGACTCTGCATGCGACTTGAATCTTGGGCGAATGAATTATTCATGTTTGCTGCATAGGGCGAGGTGTGACTTAGAGTAGTTGGGCTGTCAGAATTGTCCTCACTTTCCACCGCAGATTGGTCGTCATCAACTATCCAATCTTCTTCAGGACTAGAACCGTCATCAGTACCAATTCTTCGTCTTTTTCGACCTCGTTTCTTGATTACAGTGCGAAGTACGGTGGGTCGCTTTGTTCCTCGGACGTTGTCGTGAATACCAAACGTTCGCCTTGTGCCTGTCCCTGCTGCCTCTAACTTTTCCTTTTCACGAATCTCAAGGGCTTGGAGCCATGCTTTTAAATAAAGGGCATGATGTTCATTACCTAATATCTCTGTGGCTCGTCGAGGTCTCCATTTTTGGGACCACATCTCTCCACCATCATTTGAGCTAGGCACAGCCCGTTCGAGCGCGCCATCCAACAAACGCATAATCCCGGGATGTCTTCGATGAATGCTGGGCAAGGACGATACCACAGCTTCACGTTGAATGGACGTAGGTGCATAGAGTTCTACGCCTGTAGTACTGGTGCCCCAGAATGGAGGCTGCTTTATGCTAGTGTTGTTATAGAAACGAAGATAGAATGTGGTAGAACCCCCGATGAACGCGGGGGTTTTTATATGCTTGCCCAATAATGGTGAATCAGGCGTCTGGAAAGAGGTTTGGGGTCCTATGCAGTGTTGATTTTCAGCGTTGGGCCAAGGTGCTTCCATGAGCTTTGAAGCGGTGTTAGTCAAATGCGGGATACTGGGACCCTTGCTTTTGGTGGCGTTCTGGACAAAAAAAGGATGTACTACCTTCAAGGATCGTTGTTCCGCGATTGGAGATGTGCGTAAATCAATGGGCGCATTTCGACTCCCACATAGCATGTCATTTGCTGAAGGTTGGTCGTCGTCGATGATGATGACAGACGCAGAGCGAGCTGTGTGATCTCCTGAGGTATCCGTAAGGTCAATTACATTGGAGGAACCGGCCTTCCCGCTGCCCTCCTTTCTGGATCCCATTTTATATGGACAGCTTTTGGAAGACGATTGGGCTTGACCATCCTCGTGTGTACTCTCAGTAAGGGCCTGGGACGAAGCTGAGCAAGCCCGAGGGTTCTCAAAGATTGCGTACACCTTCGGCCGCACTTGGATGGAAGGCCGTGATTCTCTTTGAGTTAAACCGTTCTCAGCTATGGTTGCGCTAATAGTCTGAGCTGAGGACGGGGATCCTCCAGTAGTTTCTTGTGGACACTGAGATGATCTTGTATCTCCAGGAGTGTTCAAGCAGCTAGTTTGCACAAGTTCCGACTTCTCGATTGGGGGCGACGCTGTTTCTGGAAAGCATTACGGTTGTACATTCGATGCAGTCTTCCAGAGAGCACACACCACTTGGTACGTCCTCTGCCGTGGGGGCATTATTAGAGCTTAGAGTCGCGACTTCTGCATTAATGTTACCGACACTCTTCTTCGCATCATCTTTCACTTTCGATTGTTTTTGGTAAAAGTGAAAAAGGTTATGCTGTCCGCCCGTTACTTGGCCCTGTGAGAGGTGATTATGCAATGTTACCATGGGCGCACTACAGAACACAATGCGTACCCTAACCTTTGACGAGTTCTTAGCTGCGCTAGAACTCTTTTTCCCTGACATCGTGCTAGGTCAAATACTTAACAGAAGTGACCAGTCAATCGTGGATAACTGACGCGTCAATATGGACCCACAGCGCCTTTCGCACAGCAAAGCGAATAGCAAACAAAGACGTGCAAAAGGGTACAGCAATAATGCAATAATAGTACAAATGACCTCATACTTCATACTTCGATTCCTTCAAGATTGGTGCCCTTGAAAGCACTCAGAAAGGATGATACAAACACAAGAATATAGCTTACCAGTTTCGGCAGACGTACATAAACATCTGTCCCTACATAAAACACATCAAAACCGAGGGATAGAAACGAGAAGTATCTACTGACCCCATCCATCCATTGACATCAGCTGTAACGATCCTCCAAAATAACTGATGCAATCAGTCAGCACATACTCTTATGTTGGGCTATGTGGTTCTTACCCTGCGTAGATATTGCTCAATGGGAGCCCAATACCGATGTGAGGAGGCGAATCCGATGACTGGACTCGTTCTTGGACTTCCTGGCTCACATCTGACGGGATTGAGTTCGTTTCTGACACTTGCTCACCCACTGTGCCTTTGATTCCCTTAGGATTGGATATTGCGTTGCGCAGAGCACCTAAGCGTACATCCTCTAGTCTACCAGCATTTCGGATGTGGGAGAACGAGAATAGGTCTGAAGGGGTTTGTACATGTGGGTTCATAGAAAGGCCGCCCCCTGTAGCAGAAATGAATGGGTGGGTGTTCGATGATCAGGATGGATAAAGGGAACAACTAAGTCCAACCTTGGTCAGAGATACGGATCGAAACGTCATCGGGTCCTTGCACTATAGTCGCGCGGATTGTTGGCACTTGGTCATCGTTGAGTTTACGAGCATGTGTGGTTGTGAAGCGTATGGCCTATAGGACGAAAACAAACTGTGATTGGGAAGGGCTTCATCAGAGAAGAAAGGCCTACATTTTTCAAGAGTTCGAATACGATATAGTCCATATGTTCCTTTATGTAGGAAAATCGTGTCTCTTCATGACCATCGATGACAATCTTCGGCCACCCTTCTGTTGGGTCCCCGCCGTGCTCTATGTGCTCCGTATCGAGGTCAACGACATGGTGGGGGCGTGATTTTAAGAGAGTAATGCAATGCTCGATACTTGATTTAACACAGAGGTTCGTATAGATTATGCCGACGTTATCTGGGTGCTCGGATTTATCCTTGATAGAATTCCACGTGGGCTGGCTGCCGTATGAAGCAGATAGAGCGAGATGGTGTTCGGCTAGCACGCGGCGAGAAATTCGAGAGACGAGCATACGCCGCATAAATGAATCCAATTGTTCTGGTAACAGGTGATGGGATGCTAAAGATAACCCCAAATATAGATTTGGAATAACAGGGAGACTAAGGGTATTCGGGTTGAAAGTATACTTGGGCTAGAATATATACTTTGACGTACTGTTCATCCAAAAGACCTTTCAGGAATGAACAGAATGTTATATTATCTTTCAAGGAGTGTATTTGGGGGTAACGGCGAAGTCTTCACATGACAGGATAAATGATTTAACCCTGATATGCAAACGGCCGTTACAAACTTTTCAAAGGCGGACCAATACAGCTAAAATATTTTTTTGAGTATGGGACACATGTATACTCGAAGACCTACCTCATAGACCTTGGCGACGCCTTCTCGAGTAACTACGATGTAAGGCAAGGCTTGCATGTCCCTGCAGAATAGTGAGATGTACCAATGAAAATATATGCATATATAGACATGCACCACACCTTAACCGATGTGCAATACGAACGGGAAGCTCCGTTCGTACATAGTTAGCACTCTGCCATGTCCAGTGAGCGGGTCTCATGAGTTTGACTTCACGGCGATGTTACCTTGACGAGTCGTTCTTCATTCATAGATTTTCCAAAGAAAACCTGTCTTGATCATGTTTGAAAAGAAATTATCATTCCTAATTATCCGTCTTACCAGCTGTCTTAACGTTAGTGGGGTTGCCTTTCTGGATGCATAGAGTTCAAGTTGTTTATTCTTGTAAAAATGTAGTGGACCAGAGAGAGCAGGGGTAGAATATAAGAGAGATCGTGGAGGGCACCTGGCATGCAACTCTATGCGCATGCGCGGTGAAATGTTGGGAAGCATCGACACTACGCCATGAGTCAAAACGTAACGTGTACGACGTTATGTAAGTAAGCGTCAAGATAAAACCACTACAGTCTTCATCACCTCTCACATCCCCAGGTAACCTTTAAGTCATATTTATACAAGATGTAGAAATTTGTATCTAATCTAAGCTGCCAGTACATGATGCATGATGTACTCATGTGCTCTAAGGGGCTGTGAATATCAGACCAGCTCAAATATGATCTTTGAACCTTGTGAATTCATACTTAATGTAGGCATACATTGTGAACACATGTTTGTACATATACTCTTCAGGAGTCTTAGGTGTGTATTCAAAATACAAATACTCGAATACCCAACCCTAAAACGTGGTGAGAGTTGTGTTAATTCGGAGGGAGAGGGGGGACGACATAGAAAACAGTAAGCAAACTTGCTCTAGCAAAGCTGTAACCTGGCATAAGATTGGATTTATCTTTGTTAATAAAACTTTGAGGTGCTAGAGTCATCCTGACCGTCGACGCTACTTTAAGAGACAAATGAAATCCAAGCATATGATACTTCCTGTTCTGCATCAAATGGAAGCCGTCGCAAGATTACCCCTTAAAATATCGTGTCCTTGCCACATTAATGCAATTTGGAGTTGGTTCAAACCGATAACAACTTACTACATTGTCATAGCAGCTCCCGGAATTCTCGAGTGGCTCACGAATTGGTTCGGGGTTGCTGTCAATGTTCTGGGATGCCCTACTAGGGAATCGGAATGCGTGCACTTTACACGTTGCTGGCCTCTCTAGCCATTCCACGGGTGAATGTCCTTCCGAGTATCTGGACAAGCCTTCGAGTCGGATATGCGCACCTGGGTTATTGTGGAGACCACGTACCAAGGATATTCGGAGCCATTATACAGGTTGGCTTAAGAAGGATTGGGATGGTAACAAAACGACCGCTCGCTGGAAGGAACCTTCGAGCAGTGAGTTACTCACATATGTACCCGTCAACTGTAATGTGAGCGAGGCGGTGATACATAAAGTCCAGTATGGCTTCTGTCCGCGTAGGCTACTGAATAGATTCCGACTCATTTTGAAGCAAAGGGGGGAATACGAGGCTTCATAACAAGCCTTCGGATTTTAATGCGCCAATAATCAGGAACGCTGCTCTCCTGTCCCTGTCTATCCCTTGCCAGTCCCTCTTCCTGCGTCGGGAAGGCGGGACGCCATATATATATACGCCATCTAATACTTCTTCTTGAATCTCATCTTGACCAAACTGTTGTCCTTCGCCTTCAATCTCATCCTCTGCGAGCTCTCCAGAATACAAGACTTCTTCCCACTGGCCTGGCGGGATAGTTACAGCCACAGTCCTTGCGTCTGGAACTCGAGGAAGCAAAGACGTGAGCAGATTTGAAAGTAGTTCTGATGTACCGTCTGCGGATTGAACTGGCATAACGTGGACAGGTAGATATTCCGCCTTCGTTGTCATGTCAGCCTCATCAGGCGGGACAATAGATCTCGTCGACTAACCTCTAGAAGCATCCCTCGAACCGTTCCACCAGCAAGTACAACATTGCCGGCCCGCACCAACCAGTCTGTACCGATGGCGAAGACATTGCCCTCGATGGTCAGTTGTGCACCACCAGAGCTTAAGCCACTGCCTCTGGCTTGTCCCGTGGCTTGGCGCACAGATTGCCATCGTGCCCGCAACTGCGCCAAGAGCAACTCAAGTGACTGTGGAGGGGTTATGGTGATATACGTTGTGCGGTAGTGCGGGGGAATATCTGCCGGTGGAGGCCCTGTTGTGGTCTGAACGCCATCAGCTGCATGTTCTGTGACCTGAGAGTTGCGGGCAGCAATGTTGAGACTCTCAGCCCTAGTGGGGGCAGACGGATCCTCCAGAAGGACGAATACATTTTCGTTCATGGTAACAGCACACATTGTGCGGTCTGCCGTCATATGATGACCCATGTGATTACCCGGGTTGGGGATTGAGCGATACGATTTCACCGAGAGTGCCCACTTCCCCCGATACGCACCCTAGACACGCACACGTCAAGACTCAACAAGATCAACATATGAGGATTGAGCGTGGCTTTGGGCTTACCCCGTGATTGCGCATAATGTTCTCATTTATAAGCTCGAGGCCTGTGGTTGGGGCGTTAATCCAACGAGCAAGTCTGCCGAAAGTACCATGTATGAATACAGAGTGTCTGAGCAGCTGCGTGAATTACGGGGATCTTACCCTGTGAAACCCATTCACAAGCACCGTCACACGTGACACACGTTACGAAGCGCGACTACCTCGCCTCTCATGTCGAAACGCAAGGCGCGAGAAGCACCTCAGTTCGAACGTCGTGTGACTCGCTCGAGTAAGACTTCTTTGACGACATGTCCTCCCGCCAAAAAGCAGCGCAAGGTTCCATCTACTCCTTCCACATCGAAGGCGACAGGCGGCAGGGGGTCGTCCAAGGAAAATGACGTGAAGAGATCAGGGCGAGGTGCAGAACGATACAGTGAAGATGAACTGGACCTCCTTGGTCCATCGTCTAGCGTGATAGCTGCGAGACCGGCCAGTCGCAATGCGATGGGAAACCAGGACAGACTGGACTTCTTCAGTCCATCGCCGAGCAAGATGAATGTTGCGCCTGTCAGTCACAAAACGAGCGGCGATCACGACGAACTAGATCTCCTGACCCCCTCACTCAAGAGGAATGGAATCTCTGAGCCCACCACGCCCAGCACACCTACTCCCGGGCCATCCACCGCGAAGAGACAAATAATGGACGGGGTTATCATTACTACTCCCAAGTCGATGAAAACACCCAGATTTCTGACTAGACAGCCCCCCGCTTCGCCTTCCCCATTTCGGCCTGCGCGCAACATCCCCAAGTTGCCTTTCGCTTCACCTTCCGCTCTCAAAACTTCACACCCAATACCACACGCGCCACGAAATTCACCTCCACCTCTCTTCCCCCCTATATCAACTCCACTGCACCATTCCAAAACTACATTACCCTCGCCTCCCAAACTCACGCCCACCGTCCCGCGCCTCCCGCGCTCTCTCCCGCCACACCTAATCCCCCACCTGCACTCTCAGAAACAAGCAGTGCTCCATGCTCTCCAACACCCTCCTCTATCCGCTTACGAGTCATCGCCATATTCTCTACTACACAACCAGTTAACAGAGCTCATAAAGGGAACTACCCATCGCCATGAAGGGAACAGTTGTCTCATCCTTGGCCCACGGGGGAGCGGTAAAAGCAGAGTGTGTACCTCGCTCTTTCCACGCGCCCATGCAACTCACTACCCTGCCCGCATCTAGCTAGTCGATGGCGCCCTCTCCTCTATCGCCTTCACTTCCATCCCAATAATCGTCCGTCTCTCAGCCCACATCCACACCACTGACCGCCTCGCGATGCGCGCAATCGCGCTCCAGGTCCAACAGCAGCTGGGCGCGTCAGCTAGTCTCCTCCCCAACATCATGGGTGAACAGGGACAGGAACACGATGTGTCCGAGGCAGACGACGGGGGCGTGGACATGGACATACCGCCGTCGTCGCACTTGCCAGGCTTAATAGCCGCGTTGCCGGGCCTGGGCCGGCCTGTGATCATCGTGCTGGATGGGTTCGACGGGTTCGCCGCACACGCGAGGCAGGCGCTCCTTTACTGTCTCCTTGACACGGTCCAGGCGTGTCGCGGCGGCTCTACGTCGGTTGAGCTGCAACGGGATGACCCATTTATCGATGCGGCGGATGCGGTGGGTGCTCCCCTGGATCGTGATCGTGGGGGCGGCGGGGAAGGTGCACCGGCACTGATACATAGCGCAATACAGGGCGAGCACGGCCTGCTCGTCATCGGTGTCTCCTCGCGCGTTGACTGCCTCACGCTCCTCGAGAAGCGTGTCAAGAGCCGCTTCTCGCACCGCATCATGCGGGTGAGCACGCCGTCCCGGCTGGAGGAGTTTCTGGACGTGCTGCGGGGTGTGCTGAACGTGCAAGCGGATGATAGGGGCGGGGGTGAAGTTGTGGGGGACTGGAGGGGCTTGTGGATGGCGAGTGTTCAGGTCATTCAGTTTGCTCTGCTTTTTGTGTGTATATTTGATTGCTGACGGGTGTTTGTATGTATGTACAGGAGTTCCTCGCGGATAAGGACGTGCTGAGATCTATGAACGAGACATTCGCGTTTGGGAAAGATCTGAGGGTGCTGTTCCGGTTGATGGTGAGTGCGGTACGGCTCCTCTGGCGTGGCGTGGCATATCACTCATTTATTACGATACAGATGATCCCTGTGGTGAACTTGACACCCAACGCACCGTGGTTGACAGCTGCACAGCTAACGGCGAGCGTCGCAACGCAACGCTGTCCCAAGCGGTTCTCCTTCCTCGAATGTACGTCCCCCCTTCGTCTCCCCCAGTCCCAGACACGCTGATGCGACTGCACCCCCACTCACACTCCCCTCGACCGCTCACACTCATACTCGATCGCACTCGCACTCCCACAGCTCTCCCTTACCCGCACATCGCGCTCCTCATCGCGGCGGCACACACGCAAACAGCGGGACACGATACGTTCACGTTCGAGATGCTACATGAGCGGTTCACGGCGCAGGTGCGCGTGTCAGCGTCGGCGCCCGTGCAGGCGGAGCGCGGGGGCGTGGGCCTGGGGATGATGAATGTCACGCGGGGCGTAATGCTCGGGGTGCGTCGTTTGAGTTTTTGATTTTTGTGCATTATAGAGCGTGTTCTGTTACGTGGGCGCGGAAGCTAATGGTGGATTATGCAGGCGTTTGAGCACCTGGTGTCTGTGCAAGTGTTTCAGACTGTGGCTGCGCCGTCGACGCATGTTTCGAAGGAGTTTGTGAAGTATCGGTGTGGGGTGGGGAGGGATGATGTTAAGGGGGCGGTGGATGGGTTGGGGCAAACGAACCTAAAGAAGTGGTTCTCGAGGAATCAGTAAACGCTGGGGCGTGGGGAGGGATAAGTGTTGTGTCGTGTGTGCCGTGTCACATATATTAGGGCTGATCACAGTAGATGATTTGATAGGATTTGGGAAGGCAATTTGGATGTCAAACCTGTCCAAATTGTCAAATTGACTCCAGGAGTTGATTTGGAAAAGTCACATTGATTTGCATTTGGATTTTGGCTGGCAGGTGGGGTGGAGCTCAAGCAATTTTCCTCAGGCATTTACTAACTTAGCTCTCAACATCTTCCTGCTCTTCATGAGCCCCAAGAGGTGCAAGTGGTTGGTCCCCATGACCCCAATGTGGACTGAAGCCTTGGCTGGCTCTCTTTCTATCCACCAACTTGAGGGCTTGTTAGCCACTGTGAGAGCAAAAGAGGACTCACATGCCCTTAAAAGGCCTCAAAAATCTTCAGCCAAGGCCCCCACAAACAAGGAAAACAGCATAAGGGGGGAACTGAAAGTAGGAGGGAAGAGTGTTGAAGAGGGCTCTGTGCCTTCAGTTCCGTGAGTGTGATATTTTTTCTAGAGAATGAAGTCAATGGCTAACACTAAGCCTAGCTGGGCTAAGGAGCATGACCTTACAGATCTACTACTTACTGTGCTTGAGGATGACCCTGTGATGAGAGCTGCACTTGGTATGGACAAGGGGGCCAATGTTCTGGACAAAAGTACAGTCACCAACCACCATTTCACCCCGCATGCTAATTCCTCACCACTTGGGCTGCTGGAAACAAGCACCAGTAGTTCAGATGGGCAATGTTGTTAAGAATCATATCAAAAGGTGAGTGCAGCATGGGAATTGTCTTCTCAATTGCTCACCATTTGTATGGTCATCCTTAGCATCAAGAAGATATTCACAGCAGAGAAGGAACTCCTTGGGGAAATGGGTGTGGGTCTAGTAGAAACAGAGGAGACTGAACAAGAGATAATCCCAGGTAGTGAGATTGCAAACCTGTGGGGTATGTGACATGTACAATTGTGTTTGTTTACTACTAAAGACTCCAGGCCAGATCAAAATTCAGTTCCTGTGGTTTTGCCATATGCAGCAGCTCATGGACACCAGCCCACTGGTCACTTGTGAGGTGATCACACATTCCACATTGGACCTTGACTTGAGTCTATGTTGTTCCATGCCCTGGCATCATGCTGACTCCCAGGCAGTCCAATGCCATAGTCTATTATTTGAAGGTCAGTATAAGGGCAACCTCTGGGGCTAGTGGAATATCACACTAGAGCCTGGCAGATGGGAATCCAAAGTATATAAGTTCAAGGAAGGCTACAGGCAAGGATACATACCTGGCAGATGGGAATCCAAAGAGAAAAGCCTAAGGACTTCCACTGCCGAGGTGACTACTAATTAAGGAAAGTCTCCGAACTGACTGAACATTCTGGGTGCTTAAGACGGAAGTCATGTGACCTATGACGTAGCCCAGGTAGGTTCCAACTTGCAGACGTCACCGGGCACTTAAATCACGAATAGAAGCGCCAGTTGTAGAAGTGAGTAGGAAGGAGGAGGGGGGGAAGGAAAGGGGAATATTAGATAGAAACAGCAGGGAGAAAAGAGAGATAAAAGGGAGATGGGGATAGAAGGGGTGAACATGAATGAGAGAGGAGAATAGGAGAAGGAGAATAAAAAGGAGCAGTATGAGGGGTTCCCCTTACATCACTCCCCTTTTAGAGTGTGACGTCCCGACACACTGACACCTACTGGGGGTATAAGTGCCTTTTGACAGAAGGTGTCAAAATCTGTGGCACAAATGCGACGGGGGGCATCGGGATGGAGGAGGTGGAAGTCAGCAATGAGGTCTGGGGCTGCTAAATCTGCCTCGGGGATCCACTCATCATGCTCCTATCCATACCCCTTCCATCTGACCTTGTATTCGAGCTTTCCATGGCGGAATTGACTGTCCAAGATCTGTTCAATCTCGTACATCTTCCCCTACAAGGACTGGGGGAGGTGGGGGTTGAGCTTTCCGACCAGGGATGGGGTCAGGGGGGCAGGGGAGGAGCTTCACCACTGGGAAGACAGGGTGGAGGCGACTCATAGACTTGGGGAGTTGGAGGTGGTAGGCATTGGATCCAACCTTGTGTTCCACTAGGAAGGGGCCTAGGTTCCGATGTGACAATTTCTTAGAAGGGCGAGTAGTGCTAATGTCACTTGCATCTAGGAAGACTTTGTCACCAGGAACAAAGGTAGGGGCTGGCTCACGACAACGATTGTAGTATCGATCCATATCCTCTTTTGCCTTTACAAGGGCAGCTCGGGCTTCAGATAGGGAATCAGCCATTCGTTGTTTGAACTCATTCACAGCTTCTCTCCTGGATGGCTGTTGGTGAGGTTCGAAGCCCATCCGTGGGTGGCGACCAGAGTTGAGCATGAAAGGAGTCTCTTTTGTGGATGAATGAACGTGGTTGTTGTACTGGAACTCTGCAAGGGGCAGGAGGTCATCCCAGTTGTCCTGTCACTCATTCACAAATAGACGGAGATACTGCTCTAGCTCTTGGTTGACATGTTCTGTCTGTCCATCAGTTTGTGGGTGGTATGCAGTGGAGGCAGCCACCTCAATACCCAGAAGTCTGTATAGCTCCTGAGTGAACTCACTGACCAACTGTGTACCTCGGTCTGAAACCATGTGGAGGGGTAGGCCATGGTGTCTCCAAACATGATCCCTAAAGAGACGATAAGCTCCCAATGCTGTAATTGTGGTTAAGGTGGGGATGAAGTGAGAACGTTTGGATAAGGAATCCACGATGACCATCACTGCATCATACCCATGCGAGTTGGGGAGTTCTACAATGAAGTTGATGCTGACCGTCTCCCAGCGCTGCTCAGGAATTTCCAGAGGGTGCAGTTCTCCAACAGGCAACCGACGTTGAGCCTTGGTGCGTAGGCACAGGTCACATGCCTTTGTGTAGCTACCAATGTAGCGAGACATGTGAGGCCACCAATAGTTTCGAGAGACAAGTTCCAAGGTCTTCCAACATCCAGCATGGCCAGCAATACGAGTGTCGTGATGTTGGGAGACAATTCGACATTGTAAGTCATGCTGATCGGGGACATATACCTTTCCACAGAACAGAAGTGTACCATCCCTCTCACCCCATTCTGATGATTTCACAGACTTCCCAGTAGTCTTGCGAAGTTCCTTGGCAGCACGTGCAACCAAGTCCTCCAGCTCTCCCTCCTTGGTGCCCTTACGAATGTCCCTTAGGATGTCACGTTCTTCTCCTGTAAACTCTAGTCCTTCCAGTGCACGGATGACAAAGAGTTCTGGTTGGAGAAGTACCAAATTATCATTGTCATTCGAGCCAGTGCCATGATCGGGTCGGCGTGAGAGTGCATCTGACTTGCCCATTGTCTTGCCAGGACGATGGTACAGGTTGAAGTCAAACCGAGACAGATAAAGAGACCAGCGTGCTTGGCGACGGTTGAGCTTTTTGGCTGTGCGGAAATATTTGAGATTTTTGTGGTCTGTCCAGATCTTGATATGATGCCTCGCCCTCTCAAGGAAGTGTCACCATTTTTCGAGGGCATGCATGATGGCGAGCATTTCCTTGTCATGGATCTCATAGTTGTGCTCAACCAGACTTAGACTCTTGGAGAAGAAGGCTATGGGGTGCCACTTGTTATCAACCTTGGACTGTTGGGAAAGAACAGCACCGGTTGCAAAATCAGAGCTATCTGCTTTGACACGATATGGGAGGTCATCATCTGGGAATGCAAGGATGGGTGCAGATGTTACCAATCTCTTTATACTGTTGAAGGCAGCCTGCTGTGAGGGTCCCCATGTCCAAGGAGTGTCTTTGCGAAGCAGGTTGAACATTGGATGTGCATGGTGTGAGAATTTCTCAATAAATCGACAATAGAAGTTGGCAAAACCAAGGAACGACTGCACCTCCTTCTTATTGTTAGGTGTTGGCCACTCAGCGACACCAGCAACCTTGACAGGATCCATTTCGGCCTTCCCATGAGAGATGATGAGACCTAGGTATTCAATCTTGGTCTTGTCAAAGTCACACTTGTCAGGACGCAAATAAAGCTTGTGTTCTCTGAGACGCTGTACCACCTTCCGTATGACTTCATGGTGACTCTCTAGATCTTCTGAAAAGATCAGAATGTCATCCAGATAAATGCACATGACACCTTCGGCAATGAGGTCATGGAAGATGTCATTCATCATAGTCTGGAAAGTGGCAGGGCTGTTAGTGAGGCCAAAGAACATCACTAAAGGTTCAAACAGTCCCTGATTTGTTCTGAATGCCGCTTTCCACTCATCACCCTCTTTGATTCTGACATTGTTAAAGCCCCAACGAACGTCAAGCTTTGTAAAGTAGTGGGCCCCTCGTAGGCTGTTGACAAGGTCAGAAATCAAGGGAAGAGGGTAGCGATTCTTGATTGTCATTGCATTCAGCACCCGATAGTCCTGGACAAACCGTAGGGTGCCATCTTTCTTTTTAACAAAGAACACTGATGAGGCCATTGGTGACTTTGATGGTCAGATGCGTCCTGTGCTCAAATTCTCCTCAAGGAATTTGTCCAATTCAGCTTGTTCTCCTGGAGAGAGGGGGGTACACCTTGGGTGAGGCTCTGGGGTTAGCTCCAGGTTCTAACTCGATGGCATGATCCCATGGTTTGCGTCCTGGAAGCTTGTCAAACGACTCTTTTGCAAAGACATCTTCGCAGTCGGACAGGTAGTCTGGAAGAGTGTCTGAAGGTTGGGAATTGTGCCAGGCAGCTTCTGCAAAAGCGTTGGGATGTTGTTGATGAAGCACAAATGAACTCAGCTTGGGGAGGGAGCATAGCAACTAGGATGTGGTCACCCTCTTCTATAGCTTCATCAGATGTGCCTTTAGCCGTTTCAGAATCACCCCCATACTGTTGACTCAGGAGGAGTTCTTCTTTGGCTGTTGATCCATCTGAATCATGCATGAGAATGGGGCAAGGACCAATACAGCAGGTGCGCAGTCGTAGGGCTCTCTGATGTCCTTCCTTGATAATGTTGCGACATGTATGGCACTGGGGAGGACAGCGCGTCTATCCAGACTGATATGATGACTCGCCCCCTCAAGGAAGTGTCAACATTCTGGGTCGAGGGCACCCATGATGGCCAGCAGTTCCTAGCCAAGGATCTCATACGTTGACGCCCTAACCGGGTGAGACTCTTGGAGAATGAAGCGCTATCGGAATGGTCTTTGGACTATTGCAGAATTAGAACAACGACTTCAGTGATGGATCCAAAATCATTGGTGAGCCATCAAGATTCGACACCGGATATAGGACGTAGACATCTGGGAATGCAAGGAGGCGGTGCACATGTTAACAAATTCCTCATAGTCGACAAAGGCAAACTGCAGTGAGGGTCACCAGAGTCCAAGGAGAGTCTTTGCGAAGCACGTCAAACATTGATCTATGCTGTAGCTGTGAGAATTTCTCAATAAATCGACAATAGAAGTGAGCAAAACCAAGGAATGACTGCACCTCCTTCGGATTGTTAGGTGGAAGCAACTCAACGACACTGTGCAGCAACCTTGACAGGATCCCATTTTGGCCTTACCACGGAAAACGAGGATGAGACCGGGGAGGTAGTCAAGCGTGGTCGTGTCAAAGTCGCACTTTGGTCTCAGGACGCAAAGAAAGCAGGTGTTCTCTGAGATGCTGTACCACCTTCCATACGACTTCATCCTGACTATACAGAACTGCAGCAAAACAATTCAGAATTGGCATCCAGATAAAGGCACACGATTCACCTGCAGCAATGAGGTCATGCAAAATCCTCTTCATCATAGTCCGGAAAGTGGCAGGGCTGTGAGTGAGGCCAAAGAACATCACTCATAGGTGCAAACAGTTGCAACTCTCGGATCAGTGGATGACAGCAAGTGGGCAATCCATTCGTCCTTCTCTTCAGCAGTCATCGTCCGAACATCAAAGCCCTGAGGACATTCTCAAACGAAGTGGCCTGGTTTTCCACACCTATGACAGACAAGGGAACTGGGTTGACGACGGCGAGCAGAATCTACCTCCATTGCCACTGGTTGGGCACCCATGGTGGCAATAGGTGGGACTGCTTGAAGCTGTGGTGCTGATTCTGATTGGTGAGGTGGAGGTGGGTGTGGGTTTCGGTGGTTGACACCAACAGAGACAGGAGAGGGACAGGTAGAAGTATTCGGTGTAGGGCGTGAGGTGCTTTGAAAGGCTTCATTAGCAGCACGTGCTTGTGAGATTGTCCTAGCCACTGAAAACCATTCGGAAAGGTCATTGTCCGATGGGCGTCCTTCAACCATATCAGCAATCCGGCTCTGGATTGAAGGGTCGAGACCATGGCGGAATTTCATGATGAGGGAGGCCTGTTCTCTGTATCCAGACTTCTCGACCAGCTCTTCAAACTCATCGATATAGTCATCAATGGTACGACGATTCTGATAGTATTGACGCGGCTCGAGTTTGGTCCGGGCAGTAGTTTCTTCATGGGGAAGGAAGAACGTCGACCTGAATGCCTCCTCGAAAGAGACCCAGGTAGGATGGGTAGGGCGACCAGTTCTAGTTTCCATTTCGAAGATGCGTGTGGCAAAGGATGAAGCACGACCTGATTTCATGAATGACAGGGCCCAGAGGACCTTTGCATGATCATTGGCGAAGTGGGCTGGTCACAGGGCAAGATAGAGTTTACAAGAGTTCAAGAAGGCTCGTCCTTTTTCTCTGTCACCATTAAAGTCAGCAGGAGTGGTAGGAGTGGCGTGTTTTTGAGTAGTAGGGGGGGAAAGGGATGCAGTCATAAGGCTAGCGACATCATGGTTCAAGGTGTGCACCTGGACATCTGTCTGTTGAACCTGTTGTGCCAGTAATTCCTTCTGTTCTCTCTCAGCACGCAAGGCAACCTCTAAAACTGCGACACGCTGATGCAGCTCATTGTAAGCTGCTTGAAAATCAAAGGGATTTGGGTCTTCTGGTATGGGTGTAGACATGGTAGAAGTGGATGGAGTATTAAGGAATGTACCAGAGGGGTCCTAAGCAGCTATGCACCTGAAGATATCAATTCAGAGACGAAGGTGATAGTGACCGGTCCGGTACGTTGGCAGGCTTTTCTACTATAAGGGCAACCTCTGGGGCTAGTGGAATATCACACTAGAGCCTGGCAGATGGGAATCCAAAGTATATAAGTTCAAGGAAGGCTACAGGCAAGGATACATACCTGGCAGATGGGAATCCAAAGAGAAAAGCCTAAGGACTCCCACTGCCGAGGTGACTACTAATTAAGGAAAGTCTCCGAACTGACTGAATGTTCTGGGTGCTTAAAACGGAAGTCATGTGACCTATGACGTAGCTCAGGTAGGTTCCAACTTGCAGACGTCACCGGGCACTTAACTTGCGAATAGAAGTGCCAGTTGTAGAAGTGAGTAGGAAGGAGGAGGGGGGGGAAGGAAAGGGGAATATTAGATAGAAACAGCAGGGAGAAAAGAGAGATAAAAGGGAGATGGGGATAGAAGGGGTGAACATGAATGAGAGAGGAGAATAGGAGAAGGAGAATAAAAAGGAGCAGTATGAGGGGTTCCCCTTACAGTCAGGTGTTGGGACAAGCTAGAAATGGTGTGGGTTAAGCATATAAATTGATCATCAAAGGCAACTCACCTGGACATTTAAAGAGTATTTACTCTTCCTGTTATACCATGTATTTCTGTAGAACCCTGGCCATTGAAACCATTAGCCAACTATCCACCATTCTGGCCCTGATGCCTCCTCCACCCATTTCCTTTGCATGAACCTTCTCTGCTTCATCTGGCCATCTCATTGCTACACAACAGAATTGTGGGCAGCAGAGGGCTTTGATGACCCTGCATGTACTTTGATCCACTGTCTCAAACCCCCAGCCAGCCCATAATGCCACCTCTTGCATGCTGACTGTCCAACTCATTTGACTTCACAAGTTTTCTCTTTAAAGCTACATACTTAATACCTCGTGACATTTATCATTTTCTTAATGTTCATAGTCACATGATCTATCAACTATCATCTCTTCTACTCCTCGCTGTTATCATCCCTAGTGGACTACTGCCATATTCCACAGGTTATGGGCTCTGAGCTCTAATTCACAATTCATCACATGTCTACTACAAAAGACAAACCATTCCAACCACTGAATGCAAGCAACTATGTGGACTGGTCTGCAAACATGCTGGCCCATTTAGCCACGCACAGAGTGGCCTATGTCCTTGACAATGACGAGACCACACCCTGCCATCTCGATCCTACTAAAGTCACCTCAGATGAGCAGAGAGAAAGGAACAAGTGGAAAGTTGATGTCACTTCCACTGCTGGCCACATTTGGTTTGGTGTTGCTGACGCACAACGAACATTCATTCAAGACATCAAAACCAATAAAAAATTGTGGGCGATCCTCGCAGCCAAGGGTCAACAGAAAACTGCAGGACCTCGATTCAACACCATGATCGCTCTCTTCCAAGTATGCCTGACTGACGATGAACCCCTCACCATAGCCCTCAGTTGCATGTCAAAGCTCTCACAAATGCGCAAGAGCCTTCGTCCTACTGGCTACACCCTACAAGACCTTGACAACAAACTGGATTGCCATGCACTCATATGCTCACTTGGAGACGGTTATGAACACTTCATCTCCACTATCATCCTCACAGATAACATCACATGGGATGGGCTTGGAACTGCCTTCCAAAATGAGGAGAATCAACACTCCTCTCATGCAACCCTCTCTGCCTCCGCACTGCTAGCTATGCGTACCACTGTGCCTCCACGAAAGAAATCTGGGCTATGCACACATTTGAGGCGACCGTAGGTGCATGCTATGTGTGTCAAAGCACTGATCATCACATGAATGCATGCCCTCTCCTAGCAGACACCAAGCTACGTACCACCAAGTTGAACTCCAATGTGAGCACCAACCGGAAAAAGAGGTACAACGGAAAGTCTATGGCTGACTCAACCAAAGAAGAAACTGCCAGTGCTGTGGCTACTACCACAATGAGCAAGGTGCGCTCCACCTGGCTCAAGTCCCGTGCAGCTGCTGACTGAAACACCAATACAGGAGCTTCTAGTCACATGATGCCCCATCGCCATTGGTTCCAAAACTATTCCCCCCACATCGTACCCGTCTGACTTGCAGACAACTCCGTCATTCACATGCAAGGAATGGGTTCAGTCGAGTTTCAAACAATCATAGAAGGAAAAAGAATGTCCTCTATCCTCTTCCATGATGTACTGCATGTCCCACACCTCACTGTGAATCTACTTTCTGTTTTTGACCTCATGAGAAACAAAAGGTGGACTGTTATCAGTGTTGAGAACACCTTGTCCTTCATGCATAATGGCAACTGCCATTTCACGGCGACAGTTGATGCAAATAACACAGGGTACTTGAACGGCACCGTAAACACCACTGTAGCTGCTGCAAATCGCATAAGCACCCTACCACTTGACCTGAGCCTATGGCATCACCGTTGCTTGCACCACAATGTTAACGATGTGCGGTGCATGCACAGAGACAATGCAGTAAATGGAATGAAACTGGAGGTGCTTAAACAACCGAATCCTATCTGTGAACCCTGTATTGGTGGAAAACAGTGACTACACACCATCCTGTGTGCCCCCACTCAAAGACGCACGTGATTGCTAGCCCTCATTCATTCCGATATCAAAGGACCCATGCCAGTCGCTACATGTGATGGGCACAGGTACTGGATAACCTTTATTGACGATTCTTCTTGCTGGTGGGTTGTTGCTGGCCTCAAAAGGAAGAATGACACTTTTGGCGTTTTCTTACAGTTCAAAGCCTATGCTGAGATGTACCTAGGCATATCCATTCAAATGGAGCACAATGACAAAGGTGGTGAATATATTGAAAAAGAGTGGATCAATTATGTGTCTGAACATGGAATCATTTGCCAACACACAGAGACAGATAAGCCTCATCAGAACAGTGTCTCAGAATGAGCAAACCAAGAGATTGCAGCTGGAGCTACAACTCTGATGATTGAAGCAAAGCTGCCACCATCCATGTGGCTTCTTGCTGTGTACTGCTTCGTGCATACATGAAACCGCACTGTGACCTCCACCCTCCCTGCTGGGGAAACCCTGTACACTAGATGGAAGAATAAAAAGCCAGACATCAGCTATTTTCATGTTTTTGGTTGCCTAACTTACATCCTTATCTGAGCCAATAAGCGCAAAGCTCTCCAGCCACACTCTCAAAAGTGTATTTTTGTTGCTATGCTGTCGGTAAAAAGGCCTGGTGCTTCTGGAATCTGACCATGCAGAAATTTGTTGAGACCAGTGAGGCACTTTTTGATGAATGGGCGTTCCTAGGTACCTCAAGCGTTACCATCCAGCTGTTTTCAAATCAACCCACATGTGACATGTTGGATTATGAAGACAATGGTGAAGACAAATCACCTAATCCAGACACTAATAACCCATGTCCAGCACTACCTCCAGCAGCTCCCTTACCATACACCCCACCATAAGACGATAGAGAGTGTGGTGATGCCCCTGCGGTGGCATGGCGTAATCCAACCTGAGCAGCTCAACCTAAGCACTCACTGAACCAGGACAACCTGGAACACAGGCGCATCCCCCCCCCCCCAACATTTCAAAGTGTCAATTGGCATGAACTGTGTGTTCCACCGCCACTCATTGAGGACTCTGATGATGAAGAGTCAGTCTCCACTCACCTAAGTATCAACTACGTGTCATGCATGTCTGCAGGCATCAACTTCATGTTGCAGCCAACGCCAGAATACCTCAGCTTTGACGAGGCACTTCATCATGTAAGTGAATGCGCACACAAGACTTCCTCTCATGACAGTGAACCCCACACCTATGCGGAAGCCATGAAACACCCACCAGCAGAACATGCTTGATGGCATACAGCAGCCATTGATGAGCTACAAGCCTTAGTGCAAAACAGCACCTTCGAATTGGTCAAGCTTCCTGCAGGTTGTCATGCCATTGGGTCACGATGGGTGTTCAAGCTCAAGCTCAATCCTGACGGCACTATAGAACAGTACAAGGGACGTCTGACCGCTCAAGGGTTCTCCCAACACCCAGGATTTGATTATCAGGCTGGCGAAATCTTTGTGCCCACCCTGCACTGGTCCTCACTCCGCACTATATTTGCCCTTGCGGCTCTTGAAGACCTAGAGCTGTACAGTGTTGACATTTCCTCAGCTTTCCTAAATGGAGAACTTGAGGAAATGGTGTACATGAAGCAACTGGAAGGTTTTGAACAGAAGGGATGTACCTGGGTTTGGTGACTGCTAAAGTCCCCGTACGGTCTAAAGCAAGCAGGGCGAGTTTGGCATGAGAAGTTAAACTCTGCCTTACATGCAATGGGCTTCGAGCATGTCACCTGTGAGCATAGTGTCTGGGTCTTCCAGTGAGATGATGAACGCATCATCATCCTGGTCTTTATTGATGATATGACGGTAGCCACCAAGACTAAAGCGGCAGTGGATCGTATATGCACTGAACTTGTGTCACACTTCAAACTAAGAGACCTAGGTCCCACGACCTGGCTTCTTGGCGTTGAAATCAAACGTGACTGCGTTGCCTGTTCCTTATCCCTCTGCCAACGCCAATACGCACTTGATGTACTAGCATGCTTTGGACATGCGGATTGCAAGCCTGCCACAACCCCCTTTGAAGCTGGCACGAAGCTCAGCACCTCACAGTCTCCTAAAACACCACAGGAAACTGAAGGTATGTGAGACGTTCCATATGTAAATGTGGTTGGTGCACTAGCATACCTAGGGGTAGCCACGTGCCTGGATCTTGCATACTCAGTCGGTGTTCTAGCCTGCTACAGCTCTAACCCCGGCCAAGCACACTGGATGGCACTAAAACATGTACTATGCTACCTAAAAGGGACGGTCGACATGAAGCTAACATATTCACCTTGAGCCATGCCAACTGACAAGCTTTTCCAGGTGTACAGTGATGCAGACCATGGCACAAACCCAGACAATGGACGCTTGACTTTGGGCATGGTCATGAAAATAGGCTCTGGAGTGGTCAGCTGGAGCAGCCACCTACAATCCATCGTCGCACTCTCTACCACAGAAGCTAAATACGTTGCTGCAACATCAGCTGGTCAGGAAGTGTTGTGGCTGTGCAACTTCCTATCATGTCTTGGCTACAAACTCAACCACCCTTCAACGCTGCACATGGATAACCAATCAGCTGTGCAAGTCACCAAGAATCCTGAACACTACGGGCGAATGAAACACCTCAACCTCTGTTTCTACTGGCTCTGCAACGAGGTCGGGAAAGAAACCATGTGATTCACCTACCTCCCCACTGATCAAATGCCCGCGGATATTATAACAAAAGCATTAGGAAAAATTGAAGTTGACTTGATGTGATCTATGCTTGGACTGCATCTAACATAGACTTGCTCAGTCAGGGGGGAGTGTCCAACTCATTTGACTTCACAAGTTTTCTCTTTAAAGCTACATACTTAATACCTCGTGACGTTTATCATTTTCTTAATGTTCATAGTCACGTGATCTATCAACTATCATCTCTTCTACCCCTTGCCGTCATGATCCCTAGTGAACTACTGCCATATTCCACACTGACTGCATTGCCAAAATAGCCAAACTGATATAGCGCAACAGCAACTTGAAGCTGGTGTTCAGGAAACTGATTATTATTGGAGTTGTTGTGGAAAAATTTGTCACCTTGAATTTTGTCCAGAACAGGATTGAAGGTTTCTGGCCAAATCCACAAGTATTGCTGAAAGAACTCTGGTCAGCTGTGCCTATATTCAGTGAGGGTAACTACTAACCAGGAGAAGAGACATTGGCTTGCTTATTTTAACTCAGGAGTCAAGGAACCTTTGTGAGTGTAAGTCTGTTAACATCTCAATTATCTTGTCCTATGCTGAAGGATGAATATCTTTGTCTGAATTTGTATGTTCAGAATCTGTGTTGTCCAAGTAGGTATCAAGTCCCACATCATCTTCTAAGATAGTCTCAATGATGAGCTGCTGAAAAAGGATATCACTGAGCTTGTTCCATTCAGTCAATGTTATGGTACCCTGTAAAAAATGTCATGACTCTGCTTCTGCTGTGAGTGGCAAGGGAACAAGAAAAATCTCCAAAACGACTCAAATTGTGACTTTGAAACTGGCTTATCACAGTCAAACCGAGATTTTGGGGCTTTATTGGGCCTTCTAAAAATTCCCAAATCGCTGCTCAAATCATCACCAAATCCACATCAAATCATCTACTGTGATCAGCCCTCAGTATGATCGGTGTGGATGAGTAAAACTAAGACCCTGTTTGGATGCAGTGATCTAAGTTGAATTTGATTCTAGATCACTTGTCCTGCGGACAAACCCAGGTCCCAGCTCTCACGGCTGGTCGCCGTGAGGCTGCATTCAAGCACTGCCATCCACACATGGGCCACACATTGATCGACACCACACTATGGATGTAGACAATCTCCCTGTCAGTGTGGGTAATGACACTGGGGGCATGAGCAGATTTTTAGTGTAAAAAATGTGATAAAAATGCTTTTTCCTTACAAGTTATTCATTCACTGTTCTGGTTGAAAAATCTCCCAAAAATGCTGCTTTTTTATCAAGTTTTCGGACCTGAAAATCTGGTAGATATTTCATTTATAGGCATGGGAAATGGATGTAAAATGTGAAAAATAATGAATTTACTTGTTGATTTCATGCCACAAAAATGTAAGGACAATCTTGGTTTTCATTGACATTTTTAACAGAAAAGAACCAAAATTTATCCAAGATTTCATAGTAGAAAAAAGGTGAGAAAATTAGTAAAATATATGAGATTTTCATGAGATTTTTCAAAACTATTAGCCAATGAATAATCCAACCTTTTTCTTTAGTTTTTTGCTAGGAAAAACCTGATGGATAAATGTTTATCCCTTGGATAATCATTCACCCATAGGCAATATATAACAAGTTTTCTGAACCGAAAAGGTCATGAAAAAGTCAATGGATAAGAGTTTATCCCTTGGATAATCATTCACCCATAGGCAATATATAACAAGTTTTCTGAACCGAAAAGGTCATGAAAAAGTTAATGGATAAGAGTTTATCCCTTGGATAATCATTCTGCCATATGGGGTAAATGTTCTGCCTATGGCAGAATGATTATCCAAGGGATAAACTCTTATCCATGGACTTTTTCATTGCCTTTTCAGTTCAGAAAACTTGTTATATATTGCCTATGGGTGAATGATTATCCAAGGGATAAACTCTTATCCATTGACTTTTTCATTGCCTTTTCGGTTCAGGAAACGTGTTATATATTGCCTATGGGTGAATGATTATCCAATGGATAAACTCTTATCCATTGACTTTTTCATTACCTTTTCCGTTCAGAAAACTTGTTATATATTGCCTATGGGTGAATGATTATCCAAAGGATAAACTCTTATCCATTGACTTTTTCATTGCCTTTTCGGTTCAGAAAACTTGTTATATATTGCCTATGGGTGAATGATTATCCATTGGATAAACATTTATCCATCAGGTTTTTCCTTGCAAAAATGAAAGAAAAATGTTGGATTATTCATTGGCTAATAGTTTTGAAAAATCTCATGAAAATCTCATACATTTTACTAAATTTCTCACCTTTTTTCTACGATGAAATATTGGATAAATTTTGGTTCCTTTCTGTTGAAAATGTCAATGAAAACCAAGATTGTCCTTGCATTTTTGTGGCATGAAATCAATGAGTAAACTCATTATTTCTCACATTTTACATCCATTTCCCATGCCTAGAAATGTGAAGTATGTATCAGATTTTCAGGTCCTAAAACTTGATAAAAAAGCAGCATTTTTGGGAGATTTTTCAACCAGAACAGTGAATGAATAATCTGTAAGGAAAAAGCATTTTTATCACATTTTTTACACTAAAAATATGCTCATGCCCCCAGTGTGATTCGCAGGACAGTGATGAAGATTCTGAAATGGGGGATGACCTAATCATCGCTGCCACCGCCGCTGCCACCCGGGCCGTCATTGAAGTGGTGGTCCTCTATGCGCAAGCTCATTACTGCAAGATTCCTTACCATACTTCCATACTCTCTGGGTGGGGATGGGTGCAAGAACTCTTCCTTGGCCACCCAGATCACATCCGCTTGGAACTCGGTGTTCATAAGCATGTCTTCAACACACTCATCTGTTGGCTGGAGGGCCTGGGCTATGCCATTTCACATTGGGGTGTGACATTAGAGGAACAGCTCGCCATCTTCCTATATACTTCAGTTACTGGACTCTCAGTAAGACATGTCGGTGAGCGATTTCAGCAGTCTAATGATACAATCACATGGTGAGTCTCCCCACACTCAGTTTCTTCTTCTTAGATGGCTAATAATAGTCTCTTTCAGTTATTTCAAACATGTTGTAGGTATTTTCTCATCCCCCTCTATTTATACCCAGAATGTCCACCTTCTGGCCCTGGATGCTGCAATGCCTCCAGAAATCAGGCACAACCCAAAGCTCTACCCTTTTTTTAAGAATGTCATTGGAGCCATTGACGGGATGCACATCAAATGTACGGCATCTGCAAATGAACACCCCTTAGCCTGTGATCGCAAAGGTGCCCTAACACAAAATTGTCTGGCAGCCTGTATGATGGACCTGCAATTTGTCTACGTCTTCAGTGGGTGGGAAGGCTCAATGTCTGATTCAACTATGTTTTATGAGGGTCGTGTTTTGGACCTGTATGTGCCCAAAGGAAAGGTGTATCTCGCTGATGTTGGGTTCCCCCTATGTGATGAGCTCCTGATCCCATATTGAGGGGTGCACTACCATCTTGCAGAATGGGGCTGTGCAGATGCTCAGTGAGCCCATCTCATTTTTGTATTCCCTTGCTCACCTGATTGTAGACCAATGAACCGTGAGGAGCTGTACAACCTCCGCCATGCATCTGCACACAACATTATTGAGCGCTTCTTCGGTGTTCTCAAACGACGGTTTTGAATACTCACCATGGGTCCAGAACACAACATCAATGATTTTGCAGACATTTTTGACCTGGGCTGAGGTGACTATTGGGGAGAACTGGTGCAGGGGCCACTGATGGCATCAGAGAGGAACATTGCAAAGAGCCTCTGAGACGAGATTGCAGATCACATGTGGGAAGAGTACCAGTGCATCACTCAGGGGAGATGCCAATGAGAGAATTATATTTGTTCCTCCAGTTTTGTAGATTGAAATCACAATGTTTTTCCAATTAGTTCAGCCAATTTTACTTGAATTCACACAAATGATCACAGTATCACTTTATTGAAGTAGATGAAGAGTACAAAAAGAAAACTATCTTACAACAACAAATCATTTTACTCCTCCATGCTGCCGGTATCCTCAAAAAAAGCCAAGCTCCTTCAAGTGTTTGTGAACCCATGCTACATGCAGCTCCTCACATTGGAGACCAAGATAAGTGCTATCTGCATGTAAGTCTGTCTTAAGAAAGTCTATGAAAGCCACAACCTGATCCACAGGCAGGTTCTGTGCCCAGTTCATGAAGTGCTCTGCTGCCAGCTCTTTCTGGGTGATAATTGGGTCTTCAACAGGTGGGAATGGGACTCCAGTGAGACTCTGGAGAGACGGGAATATACCAGTTACACCAGACATTGATGTGACTGATTTACACATGGCGTGCATACAGATTGCATCGCTGAGATCAGAAAGTCCATCCTTGATTCCATTGAGAGCTGCAGCACCAGATGCATGCTGTCTCTTTTGATTGCTGGACATCCCATAGGTTGATGATATGTCTGCTGAGTGCTTGAGTTTTGAACTTGAAGTGACCCCCAAGTCATGCTCGCTGCTTGCACCTCCGGCCCCAGATCTCACGGATGTATGGACTGGGGAAGGCGGTGGAGGCATGAGGTCCTCCATGTTCCCCTCACCAAGCTCCCGTTGTACTGGCGGCACAGGATCTCCATTGTGCGGTTCCCCAGTTGTGCCATTATCATTTTTTGCCATGATTCTGTCATTTCCAGTCGCTTCAATCTGGGATGGGGCTCTGCCCTTTGCTTTGATACCCATGCAAACTGAACTGCAAGACTTTGAGCTGGCACGGAACATGTTTGCACCTCTGATCTGCGCAGGTATGAGGAGCTTCATAGCTTGATAGTGTGGCCAGCCCTTTCCAGCAAACTTATCTGCACCTGGGTTTTTCTGTAATAATGCATTAGTAGTGGACAATAAAGAATATTACCTGCTCACCGAACAGTACTCTATTTACACCACATCTCCTGGTTCAACAACAATCCCTCCCTCATCAGTGTAGGTATAACCTGACAAACCATTAAGATTGTTCACCAGGTTGTAAACTTTGCGGAACTATAGACAAATAAGTTGTATATATAATGATAGAATGAAATACTTACTTGTGTCCACTTGCTGTGGCATTTGGCAGCCGTTATACTTGCACCATCTGGGAAGCATTCATTCAGCATATCTGTCAGTCCCACCCAAACATCTTGCTTGAATCCCCCTCTGTCACCAGCTGCTGCTCGATGTTCCACCAGGTTATCAATGAATGCTGCCTCCTCACTCTCAGACCATCCAACCTGAATCTTCTTGTGGTTTGCCCTTTTTCCAGAGAGAGAAAGAGTATCAGAGTTGAGCAAAGGTGATCCCCCACCTGAATGGGTTGTGATCATGGTGGTGTTGATGGTGATGTCAATTGATGTGTGGCATTTGTTGCCCATGACCGTTCTTTGTGGACGGCGGTGCTTGAACGCGACCTCATGGCGACCAGCCATGAGAGCCAAGACTTGGGTTTTTCAGCAGGAGAAGTGATCTAGAGTCAAATTTGACTTAGATCACTGCATCTGAACAGGGTCTAAGGTTTTACAAGCTGATATCCACCATCTTCGACAACTGGAAGATCTATTTGTGTAAGATACTGAAATGCTATCACACAAACAGGCTGAGCCAATTTGTTTATTGGTGTCTGTGATGCGTGTGGTTACAAGTAAGATTAAGATAATTATCTAATTACTTGTGGACAACTGTATAACTATCTACAAGTGCCCCTAGTGGGTGGCTTATATAATTGAACCCATAAGTCACTCTGGTGACTTATATACCTTAGATAGTAGCATATATGCTAGGATAAGAATCTACATTCTTACACCCTCCCCTCAGACCAAACCTCAGGAGGTTTGGGCAACTTTATGCTGATGGAGGATCAGCATATAATGGTGCAGGCGCAGTTGAAGACGACTGCACAGCTACTTCGACGGTATTGTCATAGTAGATGGAATCAGCGGGATCGACTTCCATCATGTTATCATCTGCTGCAGTAGCGGATGCCAGTGGGGGAGCAGGTGGAGTGGAGGGTTCCATCGATGGAATGTCTGTACGTGCCTTTGAGAAGGGAGGCCCTCCACCACATCTGTCAAGCGACAAATCATTGTCAGACATTGAAGGTTGTCC
Source organism: Ramaria rubella (assembly GCA_015039355.1). Taxonomy (NCBI): domain Eukaryota; kingdom Fungi; phylum Basidiomycota; class Agaricomycetes; order Gomphales; family Gomphaceae; genus Ramaria; species Ramaria rubella. The sequence goes on along the minus strand of MU134298.1, from coordinate 154,124 downwards.
CCAAAAGCCAGGGGGACAAAGGGGCATGGGTATGTTAGAAGTGGACAATTCAGCACTTATTTAGACCACAAGACACTAGCACAGCACTGGGAACAGTGGATGGATACTCAGTTAGAGAGTCACCCACCCAGTTCCCCTACGCTTTAGGGCGCTTAATAAGCGCCCAAAGCGGAGTTAAAATACATCCAAGAAAGTAAACGACAATATTCAAGCAACTATACAAGCTAGAGCAATGGGACAACCACAAAATTCAACATTCCCACCTGATGTCACAGCTCTCTAGCTAGTGCATCACCAATATAACTCATACCATGATATGCTATCATCCAACATCTCATAATCCTCCCTCTGAGATTAAGGCGAGCATGGCTAGGCATGCGTGGAGTTAAGTTACTCGCACTCTTGTAACTGAATGTGGTTTGACTTGTCCCAGGCATTACAACTGGGGGATAGAGAGAGGTAAGAGACTCAAGCTCTGGAGGGAGTGTGACTGAACTCTGGCATGCAGGAGCAAGATAGATTGAGGGTGGTGAAGTGATTTCTGGTTCAGGTATCGCAAATGCAAATGGTGGTGCAGGTGTTATAAAGGTTAAAGAAGCAGGGCAATCAATGCCTGGGAAAGCACATGACAATGATAGCAGATTGTGTCTGGTGTGGATGGATGTGTGCAATGATGAAGATGCAAATCGGAGTTTGAAACAAAAATATACAGTTGGCAGAGAAAAGAAAAGAAAAGCTAAAATAAACCAAGCATGTCTCTACTGCTGCCCATCTTTGCCTTAGGCAAGGATTTAGTTAACACATCTGCAGGCATCTCAGCAGTAGGACAATGCACTACTTTGATCTGCCCAGTGTCAACAACATCTCTCAACCAATAATAGCATAGGTCAAGATGTTTAATCCTTCCATGGTGTTCAGGGTTCTTTGCAATAGCGGCAGCTGACTGGTTATCAATATGTAGAGTTGATCCACCACTCTGAGAGTATCCTAACTCTGCAAAGAGATTTCTCAACCATAATATTTCTTGACCAGCAGACACTGCTGCCACATACTCTGTCTCAGTAGTAGACAGTGTTACCATAGTCTGCAATTTGCTACTCCAGCTGATAGCACCTGTGCCCATCTTTACCACAAAGGCACCAGTTGAACGACCAGAGCTCTTATCTCCACCATGGTCTGCATCAGAGTAAGTCAAGAAAAGCTCTGATGCAGATGTTCCAATTCCCTGAGTTTATGAAGGAAAGAATCAGCTGTTATAGTTGGCCATTTTGCCCTTTGCAAAGATCATCCCCCTTTTCCCACAATAATCCAGGATTATGAAATTTTGTCCACAGTTTATGTAAGAAAACCATACAATTGGACTATGAAACCCATCTCTTTTTGGATTTCAGGATGGTTTTGGGGTCCCAATGGGGTTCTACTGGGAATGTCCATTTTTTTGGCACTTTTATTTTGCTCAGTTCATAGGGCCCTCTGATACAAAACATCCAATTTTATCTGGGTGTTATCTCAGACCACCCCTCTGACTTCCTAGGTCCTTTTTTAAATTTTTTTTATCTCATTTGCTTTATTTGTCATATTAGTATCTCAAGGAATCCTGTTGGGATTATTGTCATGTGACTTCATTGCTGTCCACAAGAAAATGCACATGCTGAAATATAATATCATTTACTCTTCTACGTACATACAAGCGGTACTAAGAGGTACTACTTCCACAGCGCAATGTTGCCTGGGCCCCAGGGCATCCACCTCTTCCCTCCAGCCCACCCTCAACCTTCAGACCTCAAAAAGACACGCAAGAGGGCAGCAGGGCTGGCGAGAGGGTGGTGGGGGAGAGGGTGGTGGGGGTGGTGGGGAAGTGTGTGGTGGGAAGGTGAGAGGGTGGTGGGGCCAGCGCAAGGGCGGTGGGGCCAGCAAGAGGGTGGAGGGCCCAGCAAGAGGGTGGAGGGGCCAGCGCGAGGGTGGAGGGGCCAGCGCGAGGCAGCGGGGGCGCAAGAGGGTGGTGGGGCCGCGCGAGGGTGGTGGAGGCAGCGGAGGGCAGCAGGGCTGGCAAGAGTGTGGTGGGGACAGTGAGAGGGCTGTGGGGGGTTAGAGGGTGGCGGGGGGCAGTGAGAGGGAGATGGGGCTGGTGCGAGGGTGGTGGGGTTGGCAAGAGGGTGATGGGACAGCGCAAGGGTGGTGGAGGCAGCGAGAGGGTGGCGGGGGGCAGCGAGAGGGTGGTGTGGTCGGCACGGCACGAGGGCAGTGGAGGCAGCGAGAGGGCGGTGGGGCTGGAGAGGCGGTGGGGGTGGCAAGAAGGGATGGGGACTGTGGGTGTGTGGGGTGTCAACAGGAAACAGGCACTGCAGGCGTGTGGGTGTCAAGGAGTGAAGGGGGCAGTGGACCTAGCCCATCTGTGGTGTTTTCGCACGGTGGGACTTGGCCAAGGCAGGGGGAATGTCAGATGTACCGGCATACATTCCCCCTGCATGGGGTTCATCTACAGTGGTTTGTAGGGTGTCGTGGGGCATCGTCCAGGCCTGCCCTTCAGTCGTGCGCCACCACCGGGGTGTGCAGATGTTGCAGCACCCAGCGGGGCAGCTTACGTGCAGTCCCAGGTGGATGGGGGACCTGTTGAAGGTCCCCTTGTGTGGATGTGGTCTGTGTGGAGCTTCAGGTAGTTGTGATTTGTGTTGGGGGCGGATGTGGTGGTGGCAGTGAGAAACATGCTGGCGTGACATGGACCATCACACAGTGACACCATCATCAACGATGGTGTCCTGGCCACCTGGTGGTCGTGTGCATTGTGCCGCATGGTCACGGCAATGGTGGGAAGCACCTGGCCAGCTCAGTGCTCACATGACTGATGCTGACTATGCAAGAGTGTACGCTCTTGCATAGTCAGCAAAGTTGATCCTTTCCCTCACGTGATCTGCCAGCACAGCATGGCAAGAGTCTGATCCCAGCCCAAGAGAGCCAATTGACGATCGGAGTCTCTTTCTTGCGTTATTCAGCCAAGTTACAGCTCCAACTCGTTTCCTCGTCATGGCTGTGCGTTCCACCTGGCCAGCTCAGTGCTCACGTGACTGATGCTGACTATGCAAGAGCGTACACTCTTGGGTAGTCAGCAAAGTTGATCCCTTTCCCTCACGTGATCTGCCAGCACAGCGTGGCAAGAGTCTGATCTCAGCCCCACACGCACCAAACCTTTGTGTATTTTGATCTGGTGTGTTTCCTTTCTTTTCTTTACTTGTGCTTACTGTCTGGTATTCTTCCAGTGGTGTCAGTTGCCATCTTTTCAAAGCACAGCTATTCATCTTTCACTGATGCAGGTCTAACAGATTCTTGGTTCCGGTGCTTGGATTCCTAACACAATCTCACAAATGAAATAGTCATGGTGAGTGTTCTTAATATTCTTCCCATTCTGTTTACCAACTCCAGAACACTACCATAGCAGTTCCTGTATGGTTTTTTACTTGCTGTCCCCCACCTCTGTCCCCCCACCTATCAGCTCCATCCCCTTGGCTTGTTTTAGTGTGTTCTCTACTAATCTCCCAGATATTTTCATTCAAATACTTTGCGGTTACATGATTGGTCTGCAGATGGTTGGTCTATTCAGACTGTGTGTGTGTCTGGAATGTCCTGGAGCTCATCTATGGGCAAGATTCTCATCATTTTTATGTGGGTCATACATACATGTCATTGATTGAGTTCTGACTTTGCATCTCTAGTTACAGGTGAAAGAGAGGCAAAGTATACTAAGGTAGCTTTCAGACTAATGTTTCCATAGTACCTGGGTGGAATGAAACAGCTCACTATGGGCATCACTGTGGCATACGATGTCGTCACTGGTGGTGTGCCAGAGTATGTCATTTCACCCAGGTACTCAGGCCTCTATTACCAATGTGTGTGTGTGACGTTGCTGCCTGTGGTGGTAGAGGCCTTCACTGTGAAATGTGCTGATTGGGTTTTAAGTCACAGGCACATTGGGAGTGAGAAGAGGACAATAGGGGAAAATGAAGGAACTAGATGGAAGTATGGAAACCATGAGAGTTTCCTGTAAAATAACTTGTATTTTTCAAATCTATGATTGTTGTCAGCAGTATTTATAAGTCAAATTTTTCCCCATTGGGACTTTGAGTTTTTCACATTGATGAAAACTTGATGACAACCAACATGTCACAACCCATAGCTGGCTGTATCCTTCAATATATTTTCTTCTTTCAAAGATGATGTGCAATCATGGGTCAGGTGGCCCCTAGTTCATTGCATAATGCATGACATTGCCCCTGAGCATGAAAACTGGTCTGTGGCTCATAAAAATACACACACTATTGCTATGGAGCAAGCATGGGTGAGGCCCCAGCTCCAACAAACAAACTTCACCATACCCTCTGCCAATAAATTCAATCAAAGAAGACAGTCAAAAAGATATACATCCAAAGTGGCCAAGCCATTGGATTTCTCACTATGTGTGTAAACCTAAATACTTCTTAGATTTGCCAGTGCTATGTCTCTACTATGTCATGTTTATCATTCTGACCCAAAGCATTCAAATGGTCAGTGACTGTGCTACTGACACTGTTCATTTGATAATTCAAATGTGACAGACCTTGAAGCTTTGATGACCATATCTATAGGTAACTATGGTAACAACACCCCCCCTCTCACAGGGCTTGAAATGTTGACACAAAATATCAAGGTTTATGCAATACTATATACAATGAAACTTACCTGCTCTCATAGGTGTATGCAAACTGATCTGTCATTTTGAGACACATGAATTCTTTCATAACTTTAAATACTCATTTGCATTGTTTGGGAGAGCCTTTAGTTAAAGCTAATCAGGTATTGAACTTGTCAATGAGCTTGGGGCATCTGTGCTTTGCCACAGGTCCATATATGTATATTTATGAATAGAGTATGGGCAGAGTGGATTCACCTTATAACTGCTACTATACAGATTTTGGTGTGAATTGTGGAATGCTTGTAAATATATCCAGAATGCAATGAGGCACATGGACAAGGAAGGGGATGTATAGTACCATCATGGAATAAATAAGAATGGGGTATATGAGAGCAATGTAGATAACCTACATTTAGCAGCACACAGCTTTGAATATACAAAGAACATGGAGAAATAACCACCAATTTATTAATATACATAGAACAATGGGATACAAACACTGGTAATAATATAGACTTATTTAAAGGAGCACTTGATAGAAAATGAACTACACCTTGTTAGCAAGGGGGAGTCAGGGTGACAAACATAGGGGAATTGGCCTTTGTCATGTGGAGCAGTGACCCGTTTCACAAGTAGGAGAATAAGTAAGCTTGTAGTCTATGGTGGTCTTAATATATTGCAGCAGATGCTTGACTGCATTCCAGTGTGCCCTGCCAGGGTTATGATTGAATCTGGCTAATACTCCAACTGTGTAAGCAATGTCTGGCCGAGTAGAAATGGCCAAGTACATAAGAGAGCCAACAGCATGGATGTAGGGCACAGACTTCATAAAATCCTTTTCTTCCACAGTAGAAGGAGACTGTTCTGCAGTCAGTTTTACTCCAGGATCCATAGGAGTTCCAACTGGTGAGCAGTCAGTCATGCCATAGCGTTCTAACACATCTAAAGTGTATTGGTGCTGTGAGAGGCTCAGAGTACGCTTTGCTCTGTCATGCTCTATGCCAACTCCTAATAGGACAGTGGCAGGGCCAAGATCATGCAGCTTGAAACACTTCTTTAACTCATCCTTGACATGTTGGATGGCAGATTTTGACTTGGAGACAATTGTCATGTTATCAACAAACACAGGGATGATAACCTTGGCACCCTCTTTCTGGTATACCCAAATACTATGGTCACAGTGTACTTTGGCAAAACCCATTTCTTGCAGCACAGCATCAAGTTTCTTGTGCCAGATCCTTGGGGACTGGCAAAGTTCATAGATGCCCTTGAGCAGATGTAAGAAGTCATCATAAGAGCCCTGGTGGAAACCCTCAGGCTGTTCCATGTATACTTCTTCTTCCAATTCTCCATTTAGAAAGGCATTGGAAATATCAATGCTCTCTAGCTCAAGATCCTCCAGTGCAGCCAAGGCAAGACTGGCTCACAGGAGCCCATTTGGCAGTTGGTGCAAATGTGTCTTTGAAATCAAAACCAGGACACTGTGAATAGCCTTTGGCTACCACTCTGCCTTTGTAATGATTAATGGAACCATCCTTGTTCCGCTTGATCACAAACACCCAATGACTACCAATGGCCTTGCATCCTGGAGGTAGTTTGGCAAGCTGCCAAGTACCATTGTCTACTAGAGCTTTGATTTCATCATAAGCAGACTTATACCAGTGTTCTGCATCAGGTCATGCCATAGCTTCTGCAAATGTCTTTGGATCATCACTGTGTGTACTTGCCTTGAATACATACTCAAAGGCTTCACACATGGTCAAGCATGCATACTCAACAGAAGTAGTGTGCAGTGATTCTTCACGAGAAGCAGGCTCGGGCTCATTGTCTGATTCAGCAGACTCTTGGTCTTCCTCATCACTGGACTCAAGTATAGGGGTGGACTCCCTATACATTTGCCACTGCTGAGTAAGAAGAATCTGCCATGATTCAGGAGGGTTCTGCTGTCTGAGAGGATATCTGCACACTGGAACCTCTGGAGTAGGAGATGATGCTGAGGAAGATGACAATGATGAAGGGGATGAATGCACAACAGGAGACTGAGGTGGAGGTGAAGGAGATGGTTGCACATGTACATCTGCTGGCTCTTCTCCCACCTGTTCAGGCAAATCTCCCACCACATCAGGAGCATCTCCCACCAGATGGTATCCACCTCCATACCCTGAGTCATTAGTCTCCACCACAGTTGGTTCAGAGGTCTTGGGCATGGGAAGGGATTTGGATTTAGCAAGGCCAGGGAAATACCGTTCATCGAACTCAGCTCTATTGCTAATGACAATCTTTTGAGTGACAGGATTATAGAATTTCCATCCTTTATACTCAGCAGGATATCCAATGAAGACACATTTCTCTGTGTGGGGACTAAGTCCCTTCCTCTTATCTTTTTGCACATGCACATAGGCAGTGCACCTAAACACACGTAGATGAATGTAAGAATGTAGATTCTTACAGTAGCATATATGCTACTAATTAGAGGATATAAGTCACCAGAGTGGCTTATGGGTTGTATTATATAAGCCGCCCACTAGGGGCACCTGTAGATAGTGGACAACTATACAGTTGTCCACAAGTAATTAGATAAGCAAGATACTTTTACTTGTAACCACACTACATCACAGACACCAATACATTATTGGGCTCAGTCTGTTTTGCGTGAATAGTAAGATTCTGACACATTTTTGACTGGCAAAACATTTGGCAGCACTGATAACAAAAAAGATCAAACCGATCTTTTTACCCAAACTGACGAGTTTAACACTTGCCGGAATTCTTGGAAACAGTAAACAGACATTTACTGTGTATTCTTCTAAATCAATAGAAGAATGCCACAGTGTGGCTGATAGATCATAGATCTATGACTTCAATAAGAACTCGAAGCTGAATGTGTAGATCCAGAGAGGATCAAGATATGTCTGGAGCCACAGCCAAGGGCCCAGACAGGAGAGTTGAGCCTGCCCATGACGTGGACAGGCACATGGGAACACTGATGAGGATAGCTAGTCCTCGTATCACTATGACACCTGTAGCTTCCGACTCTAGGAGTTGAAAGCGAGTATTGGTGGATCTAAGAAGATCTGCACCGGAGGAATCAGAAACGGATGATATATCGTCCATTAAGAGAACTAAAAGAACTTTGACTAGGTCAAAGTTATGATTGTCTCTCAATGACTCGAGAGAGCTGCCGACTAGCAACACAGACAATCCGCTGGGGGTGTGAATGTCGCAGCTCCCACATGTCCAAGAACATCACAGATCACGAAGTTCACCGTCCCAAACAGGGACGATAGAGCAAGGGTGGCGTGGGGGGATGAAGAAACCTGGTGATATGAACGTACAACCAGACACATTGCCCGAATGATTATGGCTCTCTTTGAGAGCCGTAAACACGTAGACACTACGCATGAAGTGATCCAACAAGTGGCTGAGGCAGCTCGTACAGCAGACAATGCCGCAAACCAACTCCTTAGGAGATGGTATGGAACTGTTAATACAGTCCCTGGAGGAGGAAGTACAAGGACCTTTGCAAGGAAAGGCCCCAATAGGGGTCGTGAAGTTGACTGTGAAGCAGAGAAGGCTCGCAGGAAGTGAGACAGACAGAGGATGCCACCTCCGTCTGGTCCAAGCACTAGGAGTGGTCCTCGAGAACCTAGTGCCACAATTGAACAAGACAGCATCAGTACGCACCGGTGAGGAGGAGACAGATCGCGAGCTAGAGGCTTGCAATAGAGAGAATATCCGCAAAGGAATTCGCAGATCAAAAAAAAACTTATGATGAGCAAGAACTCCTCAAAGCAATGACCCAACAGTCACTGCGGGGGATGATGAAGTCTGACACTGATAGTGTCAGTACCACGACTAGCACTCACGTTAGTCTTGAACATGAGTTTGATCACTGGGATAGGATCAAACATAAGGCAGCGTGACGGAAGCACTGTGCGCTAGAACTCTGTGCTAAACATGCGGATAAACTAGTTGAAGAGGCATATACTGCCAGGATCAAAGGTGAGGCCTTCGATAAACTGATTGAGTCAGCAAGAGTGGCTTGATCCATCCTCAGTAGCAGTCATAGACTGAGGGATGCATTTTGAATGGCTGACAAACGTTGACCATTGTATCAGATTGAAGACATCATCAATCCACCAGTGCAGCAGGACGTGAATACTCATGTCACCCAGCCACACAGGCAGATACAAGCCATACCGCGTGCAGTATCACTAGCAGTCACAGATCCTGAACAGAGGATCCAGGAGGTAGGAGGAAATCCGCCTACGTATGTAGATGGAGTCGCAAAGATGGTGTGAGCTACCCTTGAGAAACACAAGGGCAGCGAGCCAGACAAATCCATGCTTGCCAAAGCCAGAGTAAAACTACCTCACACAGCAGAATATGCTGGGAAAGCAGATCTCGAAGAATTTGAGAACTTTATCTCAGGGATCCTGAGATGGCTAGGCATGAATAATCTATTGGGACTGTCCAGCATGGAACTCCAATTAAACTATTTAGGCACTCACCTCAAGGGCGAGGCATTGGAGTGGTACACTTGAAATATTGAGTGTCATGATCGAGTTGTAATTGACTGGACCCTGGAAAGTGCAATTGCTGGGTTACAACAGTGGTTCCTTCATGCACTCACACACAGGCATGCATCAAATAAGTTCGACACAATTGTGCAAGGGACCACAACCGTTCAGGAATTACTGAACGATATTACGAAGTATGCAGTGCGGATGATACATCCACCAGATGAGTATACAATCCACAAACAGTTTGTAGCAGCGCTGTCAGTTTACTTTCAGAAATGGATCCAAAAGACAGTGGGTAGCAGTGTCATCGTTGCACGGGCTACTAACACTGGTGTTCGGCTCAGTGCACTTTGCTATCAGCAGCAACAAAGGTAGAACAAAGACGAAGATGAAGACGTAGCAGTGACGAAGATGATGACGTAATACACTGACATAAGCATAGACGAGATACAACAGCAAATGTCATGTGATTGACAAAGCTGGCCTTGACGTAGATGTAGAAGTATTAGAAGTAGTAGTAGACTTAGAAGACTTAGACTTGAGACTTAGACAAGTGAATCCAACTGAAAGAGGTGAATTGGGATACACTTAGGTGAAACAGGCCTTATATACATGAGCAGAACAACAAACGATGCGAGTATGCCATACAATGATGTCATCGACAGCAGACAGGAGAAATGACTAATGGCGAGAGCAGAAAACCAAAATAGGAAGGTGGTTTGTAATGGAATGGAGAAATGAGTCAGGTGGTCGAAGAAATGAAGGGAAATGTGGCAGTGAATTTGAAATAGAAGCCAGAAATAGAATAGAAGTGAGTCACAGACAATAGACCATGTGGAACAATTGGAAATAGAAGTACAAGAAAGAAGTGAGTGAGTCAGGTGATGAAAAATGAGTCATAGCTGTCCAATAGGATCCCAGTTGCTTGTCAAATATCTCCGAAGATGAGTAAGTGAGTCATGTGACTTGATGACGACTCAGAAACATGTGAACCAATCATGACACTTGGATACAAATTTCCTCCAGAGAGAGAATGAAGACAAGTCTTGCTTGATGAAGTCCTTAGGCACATAACCATAGCAAATCTCTGTTCCTGGACCAAACTCTTTGATATCCCAGTAGTTCCTGAGTACGATATGATGCCAACCATTCACTGGTTCATAGTTTGGGTCGAAGCTGGGAGCATGGAAGACAGGGTTGAATACCCAAATGCAATCGTGAATGTGATAAGGAGGATAGGAGGGGAATGTTCGGTATGGGCCTTCAGGAGATTCGACATATAGAGGATAGTACCGACGATGTGTGAGATGTGGAGGAAGATTGGATAAATGGACATCGAGGGGAGAACATTGACTAGGAAGTTCGATGTGTGGTCCAACGTGTATGTCTGGCTTGGCAGTCATCTGAAATGAATCATGGGATGTGGTGGCGGCAATGCTGGATGGCATATTGAAAATAGAATTGATGAAGATGGAACGAGTGTGGAGATGATGTATCTGGTGGACTGGAGGTAGCACAGCAGATGATGGTCTGGTGAAAGCTGATGAAGATAGGCGTGTGTGCAGTGAGCATCTTTTGTAGTGTAGTAGGTGCTGTCAAGTATCATGCTTGTCATCCACCCATCTCTGAAAATTTGACTGTCCCCTGTCAACTATCATTGTCAGAAGAATCATCTAAATCATCCAAAGGAAGCTTATCGGGAGCAAGGGGGATGCCATCTCTTGAGAAGTAGGGAAGTAGATGAAAGGCCACGATGCCTCTTTTTGAAACAGTTCCATCGAGTTCCTTTAATACGTAAGATCCACCTGTGGTTCTTCGAACAACTCCGAATGGTCCTAGATATCTTGGTTTCATCTTCCTGTCTAGCTCGTTTTCGACTCTTGAATTCCTAACCAAAACTAGATCTCCTGGTTTGTATTCACTGCGCCATAGACGTCGCCAATACTTCTTTTCAAATTCGGCTTTGTTTTTGAGTCGAGATTGATAGAGCGTGTCTGCTGCTTTGTCGATGTCATCTGGATGTTTAGAGAGTTGTCAAATACAGAGTGCAAGGAGTTCTTCAGTAGTGAGATTGGGTTTGAAAACAGAAACTAGATATGTTGTTTCAAGGAGGTTGAGGGGAAGGATGGGATCAACACCGTAGAGAAGATAGTAGGGAGAGAATCCTGTGGCTCTTCTAACTGTGACACAATCAGCAAAGAATGCATGATGAACATGATCTGGCCATTTCGATATTTTGCCTTTGCAAGCTTTGATGAGTGCTTCTCGAATTGTAAATTGTCCTCTTTCTACAACTCCGTTTGCTTGAGAATTATAAGGTGAAATGTGAATCTGAGGAATGCCATATCGTCAAAGAAGTTCATGAGTAGCGCCTTTAAGTTCTGGACCATTGTCAGTAACGATTTCTCTGATTGCTCCATAACGACAGATGAGTTCTTCAAAGATGAATTGAGAAACTGCATGAGCTGTAGCATTCTTGAGTTTTCGTCCTTCTGCAGCACCTGACAGATCGTCATGAGCTGCTACAATATCGTGATAGCCTTGAGCTCTTGGCATAAGCATAATGTTGAGGTAAATCTTGGAGAATAGAGTCGCAGGGGTAGAAATGGTGATAGGAATATGAACTTTGTACGTTGAACGAATTTGACAAGGGTGGCATGGACGAACATATTGTTTGACATCAGTGAAGTAAGAAGGCCACCAAAAGCGAAGAGAAATAGTCTTATCAGTAGAGTAGATTCCACGATGACCAAGTTTGTCATGCGCAAGTTCTAGAATATGATTGCGTCGAGGTCATTCAAGTATAACTTGTAGTGGATGTCCTTTTGAGCATCTCCAAAGCTTGTTATTTCTGACAAAGTATCTTCTGGCTTGATGGAGGAAATGATGTTGTTGTGAAGGGGAGGAAAATGTAGGAAGTTTGAGAGTAGTAAGGAAATCTTGGATACGTCGAAGGTGATCTTCTGCTGGTCGAGTATCTTTGACTTGATGAAAAACTCACCACCCATCTCTGT